>JAWWTY010000077.1:132152151-132168480 GCA_035222235.1 Margarornis squamiger
TTCAACCTAGCACTGGTCTTTTCTATCTGTTACTTGTCAACACGTGTTGTACTCTTTTATACTCTTTTATACTTTTAGTATCTTTTATACTTCCTTATATTCTGTACCCCAAAACCCTGTAAGTAAAAGAACTCTTCTCTACTTTACCCACATACAGTTGTGTTGAAAAGTTTTTCCCCCCCTCCTTACGGCATCACTTTGTTGAGTGCAAGAACTTTACCAGTGTTTGATCTATGTAAGATTTATTTTTTCTCTGGGCTGGTGCAGGGTTATCCATGGCAAGAAGGGTGTGTGTGCCTGTGGGACTTGACACTAGTACTTGCATACATGGCAGCACTCTTAGTGGTGCATCTTTAAAATTTTTGGCAAGCAATGTATGTCTACAGAAACTTACCTTATTGTCTGCTCAGGCCTGTTTCCCCAGATGGTTAAGCCTTCCCCATCCAATGGACTCTCAGATAAGCAGATAGTAGATATGGAAAAATGGCATTTCCCATCACTGCCTCAACACAGTCTGTGACTCCAGTAGTTTAAATCCCCCTCAGACCATATAAGATGTGCCCCTTCATATCTTCTCTGAAAGCAACTTCAAAATTCAGCTCCAAAGATACAGTAAAGGCTTCCTCAAGTTCCCTTCCCAATCTGAAGGGTGGACAAACCAGTTTTCATATATCCATAGCTGTGTTCTCAGTAAAAATTGTATTCTAGGAAAGTATGGAACTACTTTCTAGTTTACCAGGTACGTGAACACTTATGTAGAGTTTTTGTCAGCTGCTGGTCTCCAGTTTTCTGGAAGCACCATTAAAAGCACTTTTTGCTTCAGAACTATCTTAAGTAATTTTGTAACCTATTTTCAGAAACTTCAATGATGCTTCTCACTGAGGCAAGAGATGAGACATTTACCCTGGCCACTGTTTAGAAGAAAGCCTAAGAACTGATGCAGAGTTTGAAAATTTCTAGGTGATGTCTCTGTAAATTATGGAATTCATAAGAAATATGTTTTCTTTCTGCACTACTTTGAGGTGTGTCAAAGCTTTTTAAGACCCATTCAGTATCTCCTCATAACAGCAGTTCATGCAGAAAATTTAAGTTCAGTTGCAGTAGGGCAGTATAACTCCATGATGTGCTATGCAGATGTAGGTAGGACATAGAAAATAGAGAAGTTTGGCTTTAGGGGATATAATCACTGACACACTGAAGAGTTCTCACTGGTTCAGCCATGAGCAGTTCAGATCCTGAGCAGTGGACATGTTTTAAAAAAGGTTTATTCCCCAGGCACAAAGTATTATGCTAATACAAAGTATTGCTATTTTCCAAATTTAGTGGTGGAGAATGTTTCCTTCCTAAGCAAATAATCTAGTGTAAACATGAAGCATAGAAGTTATTTATCTTTGATGAATGATATTTTGGCTTTATTTCAGTGCAGAGTATTTAAATATAATCATTAGAAACCAATACACAATCTTCAAACATGTACAGATGACAGTTCTATCTTCTATGTAACAATTTTCAGAAAGTTGAAATATTTTCAATATAAAAAGCACAACTCTGCCATACCACCATGCTGTTCCAGATGTCTGTTCAGCCTTTTGAATAACAAGAGGTCAATTTAATCAAGGCATTGTGGCAGACAAGCGTAATGATATACCTGCACTGCAAGTGTTTATTATGTTTGGCAGGTGCTTATGTAGTGGTCAGACAAAGTGCAGCTCAGTGTAGAGTAGAATATATACTTTATTGCTGGAGTTCAGGAAAAGGCTTACATTTGAATTGCTTGCATGTGATTGCATGAGAATAAGCAGTACATTCTTGTGGAGGTGAAATGAAAAGCCTTACTTAGGAAGATTGACTGTCTCTCAATAGATCATCCCCTAAACTTTTCCTAACAACAGTCTGAATGCCAGCTGGCATCTTGAGAAGGAGTATAAATGAGCTGTGAAGAAGGCAGTGAGTACTGTCTTGAATTTGAAAATGAATTTCAGTTTAGCAATGTTCTGGATTTTTTGTTGTTGTTGTTGTTAGACCTCTGAATGTTTTGCAGTGGAACACACAGTTTTGGTGTAACAGTGATGTTCAGTTTGAACATTTTCTAGACTTGAGCAGCAGATTCCATTTTCTAACTTCCCTCTGAAGAAAGAAAGCTGATCCTGCACTAGTGAGCTCAGGAGGTTCTTTGCTGGCAAACACCAAGCAGCCTGTGACCTACTTAACATAAAATAGATTTCTGGTTTGAATGGTATTCATTTCCCTAGTCAGGTATTTATAAAACAAAACAAGCAGAAAGTGTTCAGAAAACAAAATCTGAGCAATTTTGATTCAGAAGGTGAATCAAGAATGTGGAGAAATATAAGCAAATTATTTGAACACATCCATCAAATAATACCCAAAGTTATGCCCTCAGCCTTCCTTGACTATATCTATTTTATGGGTGCTCTGTGTTATGCTTTTTATGTGTATGTGCATATACACATATATGTATATGTTTTAATAATTTTGGAAATGCAACAAGAACTTCCAAGTACTTGTGTGATGCAGTTTCTTATCCGTAACTAAAATGCAGAACATAAGAATTGTTAAAGTCAAATTGTTCTGGAAATCTATTTTAGCTCTGGAACTCTGGCTTATTAGCTCATGGGTGACAAAAGATAGAAAATACCATATTTGTATCAGGAAAATATCCTAAACATCTGGCAAACAATTGGGATCTTAGACTTTATGTGGCAAAGTGTGCTGTGTATGTCTTCTACCCAGAAAAACTATGATGAGCCAAATGTTTAGAAGTTTGTTGAACTTTCATGTGCAGAAATAATTCCGGGATTTTGGCCATGTATTTCACAAAGCCAATGTCACTTCACATTTTTAATAGTTGGTATTGACCTCAATTCCTCTTTACAGAGAAACCCCTCTACATTAATTAGGTGATGTCAGAACATGATGAGGAAGGTGGTTGTATCCTCCATGGTGCATATATCTAACATGATGTACAGGGCACGCTCATCTAGACTGTCTTTCTCCACCAGAGCTTTAGAAACATACATAAATAGCTTTTACTCACCATGATCCCTTTCTCATCCAGAGGCAGTCCTCGTCAGCCATTAAAAACTGTCACTGGAGTTTGTGCTCCTCTCAGGTCCTATTTAGACCCTTTCTTGGAAATAGATGAGGAATCCATGACTTTTTCTTAGTTCTGGTAATATCAGGAAAATTTAGAATAAAAATAAAAATGTAAATTATTCCCATGATGTGTCCTAGCACAGATCATATGGATTATCTGTTTTCCAGAGTGACTGGAAGATTGGTTCAGTTACTGGCAAATGCTTTTAATCATTGTGGGTCATATGGGAAGGGAGGGGTTAATCTTTATTCTTTACAAATTGTCATGTAGATATTTTATTTTTAAAGTAAATTACAAGAAAAAAAATCCCTGGTACACTATGGTTTGATCAGAAGGCCTATCAATTATGTAATTTAGTTTCCAGTTAAAAGATAAACTAATACTGATAAATTTGTATTTTTTCCCTTATTCTTTAATCTGACTTCTATCTTTTGTGAATGACATTGGACATACATAGTTATCCAAAAATGAATATTTTGTTTATGTATATAGATTTTTCAGATTGCTCGCATTAATGACTCTTAACCTTTAAACTGATTTATAAACATGTAAGAATAAAATGTCAGCATTCATTTGTCATCTTGCAGTAAACTGTCAGCATTCGTTTCTCAGCTAAAATAGAATATCTATCTAAGAATTTACATTAGGCTTTGTAATCAAACTAGATTAACACCAGTGCAGCTCAGCATGAAAACTTGATATCAAGCATACATACTCCATTAATACCTTAATGTGTATTCCAGGCTACATCTCATCACAATGTAGCGAATTCAGTAGGACTTGTTGCTGAAAAATGTGACCAACTCATGCAATCTCTTCATCTAACACATCAGTATAATACTGTATTGGTCCTTAAAAGGGAAGGGACAAAGTTGTAAAGGATAAATACTGGACATTGACAAGCAATGGTGTACATTCATGAGGAGGGAGAGAGAAAACTTCAATTAATGGATCATGGCTCTTCTGTGGACCAAAACATGGGCAATAGCATAGGGGGGTTTTGTTGCTGCTTGAAAAGGAGCATTTCCCGGGGAGGTTTATGATATCATCCATTTAAATGGAAGGTGATCAGGTTTCTGAAAATATTCTGATAATCAGTTCAGCTGAGTGACTTATTTCCTGGAACATACCTGAAATGCCTACTGAAATGGTGGAAGGAGCACCCCACTGCATGAAAAGAAAAACCGGAGTGATTATACCCTATGTGGAATTATTGTTCTGTCTTTCCTGGATACAAAGGAAGGATTAAAATCAGTGAGGAGGAGACACAATTTTCAGTGGTGAAACCTCATATTTCTGTACAAAATATGGAACAGGGGAAATCATGGAGAAGGACCTAAGCACCAAAGTGGGTAGTGATAGTTATGCTAACCAGTGGCTGTTCCTGAAGGTGAGCTGTGTTTCCCATTGTGATGTTTCCTTGCTGTTCACTTCCAGTCACCCTCTGCAAGACAAGCCACAATACAATGCAGAAGAGTTATCAATATAAGTGTTAAAAGAGGCCTGTGCATCCTTTCTAGATGAGATTTGACTACGAATCTGTAGCAGGATGCTTCCCTAGTGTGGGGATAAAACAACTTGAAAAATACCTTATTTGCAAAGATACCAGGGGTGAATGGAGAAGGGGATTACCACTGCTTTTGGTGGTGAAGAATGCTGAAACCAGCCTGACTCATCAATCCCAAAGTTGATCATTCTGAAGAAGAACGTACGTGATAAAATACCTGATAAAGGAACAAACGAGTGATACTACTGATAACTTATCTAAAGATGCTGAGTTGACACAGCTGGCCTGGAGACATATGACTGACAATCAATCATTGTAAATCACTATAAAAACGAGTCCAAGTTTTTAACATTAGGGTCTTCCAACATGGCCCTTCTCTGAATGTGTGTGTAGATTTCTGCCTTAAGCAGAGACACCCATCAAGGTGTCTTTGCTCAACCCTTGAGGTTGAGCAAAAGAGGTTTGCCCATGGTGGTTGGTTAGTACAGGTGACTAACAGCAATCTCTACTTAATTGTTTTTGCCAGCTGTAATATAATTGCTTCAATATTGCTTACAAAATAATGCATTATACTATGTAAGTAGTATAGATGCTTATACTGTGTAGTAAATAACTTTAATGAAGTTTGTCTAGTCTAATCATTTTCATAATAAATGTTTTATTTTTAGATAAATATGTTACATTTGTCATCCTTTATCCTGCAGGACAAAGTCACATAAAGGTTAAATTACACCTATATCATCCTTTAGATATAAACTGTTGACAATGTTTGGGGCTAAGATTGGATCCAGCCACACCCAGACTCATCTCTGAGAAGTTCAGAAAGCAAGAGAGTCCATTCTGTACCTTGTAACTCAACAGGAGGGCTTTGCTAATAAACTTTGTCTGAAACACCCATTCTGCCCCTGACAGAGTCCACCTCAGGACCTTTCCTGGCTGCCTCACATCCGGCAGTGGATGCGCGGATGTTTCTTGCCGGGTGCTGCCAGGGCTCAGCACCAGCGCAGCTGTTCCAGGCTCACCGCCCTCACCCTCAGCAGGGCCAGGAGCGAACTCACCACCTGCGTCATTCCACTGCTCTGAAAAGATGGAGAAGTCATCTCAGAGTAAAGATGAGAGGAGAATGTGTTTCTATAAATGTGTTAAAGTAGAAGTGTAAATGTTATGCTGAAGCATTGCATTTAAATTTAAATATTCAACAGCTACAATTGCAGGGGAGTCTGTATGAGGACAGCCTGGATATTCAAAGTCTAACAGCCTTTGTTTAAAGCTATTCAGAGTATTGTAAATACATTTCTTAAAGTTTTATATTATTTACAATGTTTTCTGTGGGTATGTAGTGTTTGCTTACTCAGAAACTGTATAGAATTCTCTGTTTGAAAAGAACATGGAGTTATTAACATTTATTTATCAGTGTTTTACATACCACCATTCCTGATTTTTAACTCTGTAATGATTTCTCAAAAGTCAAAAAAGAAGCCTGACTTATAAATGAACACAGAATTAAGTTTTGTTGCAGGGAAGTTAGGTCTTTAAAGCAAAGTATAATATTATCTCAGTTCCCCTACTGTGTACCACAAATATTCCAAGTATTTAGTCTCATGTCAAAAGAAATATATTTGGCACATTTTAAATACTGATTTTTAAATTAGTCAGACCTTCAACCCTGTGGTGAGAGTCAGGATATTTTTCTCCATTAATTCCAGCAGCAGGCAGAATAACTGCTGCCACCTTTGAGGTGCCCACAGATCTTTATCAGAATAGGGCAATTGGGCATTGCAATTCCCCTGGCCATGTACAGTGTTGCTGCCCATGGATCTTCACTCAGTTAAAAGAAAGAGCACTGCCTCCTGCATGGCCACTGGTAATGCATGCCAGATTTTATTTGTCCTTCAGCCAAAACTAGGGCTGGTTATTTTGATGAAACATTTTCTTTAGACAATTATTCAAATTTTTTAATTGACCAGTATGAACACTGTTGTTGGAGAAGCTGTCTTATAAGTATTATATCCATGCTACTTTCTCCTCAATGCCTGGCATGATCCTGTTTCAGCAATTTTGTTTTAAAAAGAGTAGTATTTTGTAAGGTTTTCATATTCCTGATGTCAGGTTTCACATTTGCTCAGAGGAATGAACTTCTGATCCTGGACTTCCCTCTTCTGGCAGTTCAGTGTATTCTTCAGACTTATGTGACTCAAATGCCATGTAACTTGGGCAGTCAAACATAACTAAGCAGTGTAACCTCAATGATGAATATTGAACACTTGATATAAAAATTTTAAGCAGAAAGAAAACTTACTTCAAATTTGGTGAACAAATTAAAATAATACTAAGAAACATGATATATTCCTGCACACAGATGTTCTCCATCCCTTATTGATTCAATATTGATAGAGTGCATTGGTAAAGGTAGCTCTCCAGGATATATTTGCTATATTCACAGATCATTTTATTAGAGAAAAACATTCTTCACAATTAGCTGAATCTCTCTCACTCCTAATGTAGCAGTTCTGACCATGGGCAGATTAGTGTGAAATTTAATTTGTGCTAATCTGTCCAAGACCAAGGAAGCACAAAATATATTTTATGCAGTGTTTACTCACTTTACCATATATAGATAAATGCATGAGTGACAAATCATGCAGCTTCAGGTTTATTGGAGTGAATATCTATAGTGGCATTAGGCCTGGATTTCATTATTTCATTTTTGTTGCCATGGGAAAGCAAGGACTGGGCTCATATTCTTAAGAAAATATATTAATGAAAATTTGTAAAGTTTTAAAATAGGTTTAGACATATCAATTTGAATCTATAGAGTAGATATAAGTTTTCATGTGGGTTATGTAGAAAAGATTCTTTTTTTTCTTTGCATAGTATGGCCAGTATTTCAGAGAACTTATGTAAGTAGGTATTTCTCGAGGAAAACTATGAAAAGCTGCAGACTTTATGATGGAAACCAAGAGTAATTTGTTGCATGAACATGTGAAAACAGCTGCTCCTCTGGTTTCAGCTGTAGTGGGAGTGCTGCTGGTTTTGCAGGCTCTTATTGCGAAAATCAGTTCTGATTTGCTTTAGCGTGATAAGACCAGATGTGCAAGCAAGCCTGCCCATGCACCGTGTCTCCAAAGAGTGCTGGAAAAAAGTTGTTACTACTCAGACATTGCAGAGCTCTCTCAATAATTCTTACATAGTTTGAAATTACACATTTTGTATCCCACTCAAAAGGCTGCAAAACAGTGGGATGAATTCTAAAATGTGACACAGTTGAAGTTATTTATAAGAGATATTTGGGATCCTGTTTGCTGTAAAAGAAAGGGTTATTGAGTAGCTTCCAAGAGTCATTTGGCAGTTACTAATTTATTTATTTTTAATGAATTATTCTTTGTGATTTATATGTATGGCCAAAATAGAATTAAGTGTATTTCCATTGGGAGCCTGGCAGGATTCAGCCTGTGTTTTATTATCCATGGACAACACTGTTACTAATTTACTGATGCAATACAGTAAAGCAGGGCGAGGGTTGCGGGCTTTGTGAGCAGTGGCAGGGATGGTCAGGGTGGATAAACAGGTGCCCAGTATTTCTGTGAATTTGGACATACTTCTTTAGGATTAGATCCAAATTGGACAAACAGTACATTGTGAGAATTTATCCATTGTGTGATTTGCAATCTGCTGTGAACTTGCTTGCAGAAGTCGGCACTGTGATGTCCCACAAGGACTTTATGTTGCATAAGTGATTCAGTCTGATCAATATGCACTTCCTGATAGATGGAAGCAAAATCCTGATTTGTGCAAGTAGCTAAAAGCAGAGGCAAAACATCTTCACTTTTGTAGGTACTTTCATTGCTGTGTTATAGGGCAATTTCAACAGGATAACAACAGTTTGCATTCAGTCTTTTACAAAAGCAGATTTTGATGGGGTTTATGCAGCAAACGTTCTTTCCTAGTATTTGCTGCTCTCTCTTATGACTCCCAATGTCCACATGTGCCTGTTAATCATGCATAGCCAATATTCAGGTGGCAAAGCCATGTGTTGGCAGACTGCAGCTGGATCCTGTTTGTTGTTTGTAACCAAACACAAACAACATACCAGTATGCTTTGAAAACCTTTGCTGCCATGGTTCAGCAGCTGAGCTACAATATTAGAGGGCTGGAGTGTCAATGTGTCACAAGTTCACATGAGAAAATAGTGCATTCTGTAAAACATTCACACAGTTCAAAGAAATGATGGGTATTTTGCTATTGGACAGAACCCTTGTAGTTAATTAGTCATTATTATATATTATTTATTGTTCGTATAAAACCACAGAGGCATAGCATATTTTTATAACAGGTCTGTACCTCTCACTGGGCTAGCCAGCTGAGTCTGTTCTTGAACCTCTCCAACTCAAATATCCATTTGAATTTCAAATATGTTGAGAAGAAATATTTTGCCTTCTCAAACCTAGCCCGTTTAAGGGCCAATAGACTTCAGGCCTGATTCAGCATTAAATGTGCCTTTGCCTTCCCTGCTGCGGTCCCTGATACCTCCCTGCATGTTTATGGACTGTTTTATCTCCGTAGGGTTCAGCTCTTTTGAGGCTAAAAGCCAAGATTTAGTTGGAAACTTATGCGTTTGTCTTAGCAAAGGATTTTGTCCATCAAGGGAGACACGTGGCCAATGCACACCTCTAACCTGAAGAAGTCAGCCTAATGACTGAAAATTGTTAAGGTTAGGCATTATGCAACTGGGTCTTTCCTTAGGATCTTCCTAATCCCAGTCATGCTCAACTCATGGATTTTACATGTCAGAGTGTTCTCCAGGTGCTTTGTGATACGATCTTGTCATCCAAAATCCTCCTTACCACCTTATCTCTCAGCTACTCTTGGAAAAATCTGGCATGCCAGGCCCAGCAAGGAGCCAAGAAAGGATTGAAAATATGTCTCCCTCTTTGGGATGTATTTCCTGACAGTGCTGCTATTGACCTAGCTCAAGAGAACAGTAAGTGATATGATAACACAGTCAAGCCTTGGTATTCATAATATTATTACAAGCAACTCCTAGTATTTCACAACTAGTTGTCTCATTAAAAAAAATCAACCCATACTTAGAAGTGTTCACAGATGCTGGCTGTCTTCTAAAAGAGATGTTAACTGCTGGCTGTCTTCTAAAATAGATGTTAACTGCTTTCACTTAACTTGATTACTAATACAAAACATTACTTTAGCTCCAGCAATATGAACAATACTTTTGATGGTGAAAGACTTAAATATGTATTTTGTAATGTGCAGGAAAAGGCAATGTACACTCAAGTGAAAAAGGAAGTTCCTAAACTGCCATATGCAGAAGTGCAAAGGAAGATCAAAGGAGAACTGCAAACATCATCTTCTCATGGATTTTTGATAACATTATATTCTGGTCAAAGTTTAGCAGCAGTTGAACCAAAGTATTCTGGTTACTCTTCTGTTTCACTGATGAAAAGAGGTCAAAAATGTAAACTAGATCAGAATTTTTCCTCTCTGGTTTGTCAGGTGATGAGCATAACTCTTTTACATTTTTCAAGCTAGCGGGATTGGGTTGATAAGAGCTCTCAGTGAAAATTTCCTCACTTACATTCTCAGGACTGTCTTACTCTTCACTTATCAAAACTACTTTAACCTCTTTCTCAAGTTCATTCAAGAATTGGGCCCTAAAATTATTTACAAGTACTCACTCCTAGTGTGTGAAATTTGAAATTACAGTTCAAATCACTTTCTTACTTCCCTACACAGAAAATATATGATACTTGTGCCTACACATTGCAGACCCATAGTCCCAGTTGCAGCTGGCATTATAGATTGTAGATTATTATCTGTACCTTTTTACAAGGTCATCCATTCCTTTCTTGTTGCTTTATGAGTTTTCCTGCTCTTGTCATTTAAAATGGTATCATGTCTATCGATCATCATCTTCATGTCTTCAGTTTTCATGTCAGCCTCTTGCTGTCTCAAATTGAAGCTTTAAAAATTCTTATCCTGTGCAGGCATTGTAACTGGAATCACACCTAACCTATTACAACTGCCGTAATATCTTCCACATGATTACTGTAAGTACCATATGTCTGATAGGATCTGGAAAGCAAAGTACAGACTCTGTAGTCAATAGTGACTTCCCTGCTGCCATTGGAAAACATTTTTATCTTCCCAGGAATTATTATCATCAAGGGAATCTAAATGACTCAAAAATACAACAAAAACTAAAACATGTCTGCCAACTGTTTCTACCCATTTCACCTCTCCATTTGAGTATAAAATCTATGGATTTCCTGATGAAAGATTTTGATACATTTAATGATTTGATGTAATAAGGAGAAGATGAAAACACCTGAGCTACACAGAACAATAAAAATAAAATTATACCATTGGTTTGATTATGATTATTCTATATTCTATATTTGATTAACTCTGTGAGTTACATGGACTTAAGCTAAAGGAAAATCAACTTTCAGAGTTGCATAAGAAGATGCAAACTCTTCTTCTTCCCATTAGCCATCCCCAATTTTAATTTAAAGGCAACTGAGTTATCAGACAATTATTTAGTTTGGAAAAGACCTCAATAAAATGCTGCAAAAAAGCAAAGAAAGGTTTAAATTCATATAACAGCTTTTTAAGGTATTAAAAAGAGATGTCCATGAATATTATCCATATTAGTGGATATTTACTGTACTGATAAATTGTTCTGTCAAGGCTGATTTCAGAGCTGAATTGAAAAGCTTGAACATTTATGGTGCAACTAAGCATTAACCCATCAGCAAAGCGGAAACTCAGATAGTTGAGGTTATGGACTGAAAAGATTAAATATGTTTTAAATCCCTAAAGAAATATTTATCATACACTATTGATACTTACAATTCTTCCAGATGCATTTTTAATTTATTTATTGTTAATGACTGTCATTTAAAAGAGTGTTAAGAACTATTTATGTAGTAGTTTTTATGCATATATATTTAATAACCTCAAATTCTGTGTAGCTGTCTGGGTTTTTTTTCTAAAAAGTATAAACTTGTAAGTGGGTCTGTACTGTATGACTAAAATAATTTACATGGTAAATATGAATTTCACTTCAAACACTGATCATTTAAAATACATGTTAAAAGTACCTCACAGCTACAGCTTTACTTCTAAACTAAGCAGAACCTGTTTAAGGTCAAGCCGTGTCCCATGACTGCACATTCTGTTCAGCTGCCAGCATGTTTCCTGGCAATTTTAGCCCATGTTAACTAGCTTTCTCACAGGCAAGCCTGAACATAATTTAATCTTCATGACATTTACTGAGAAACTGGAATGTTCAGCCTCCTGAAGAGTGCAGCACCCTAATGGATCCTAAAGTAAGACAGTTAGAAATCCAAATGAAAGTGTTCACAGAAACCTTCTGAGGCAGAGATCTAAAATCTCACTTAATTTTTGTATTGCAAAAGGATAGGGAGTAAGAGTTACATGATTATTTTGAGAGCTTTTATCCCAGCAGAGAAAATATAAGGCACACAGAATTTGATATTCAAATCCTTATGTGTTGACAGAACACTAATCTTTCCTAAGTTGCAGACAAATAAAACAGCTGTGCCTGATTGTGACAGCATGATACCTGACTGTGAAAAATCTGGAGAAGGAGATTTTTATTTCTTCAGTTCTATCTGGTCCTCTGTGTTAACATATCTAGGTAGTTGCATATTTAATGACAACCTTTCTGAATTAGGACTGTAATGGCACTCCTTCCCAGTCTGTTGCAATAAATGCTTTTGCGTCCTCAAACACCTTGATATAGCTGTTTTCTAACCTGTAGTTGAAAGTGAACTCATTAACTGCCTGAGGGATATTTTCTTCACTCCAGGTACCCATCCTCTTTTAATTTTTTCCCCTACCTTCCTAATAATGTTAATACCACTTGTCTCAACAGTTCAGTGATTCATAAACAAAGTACTTTGTATTTTTGTCCACTAGCTGGCTAGATTTATGACAAATTATGTGTCTACTTTAAATCAGAAATTAAAGGGAAAATATTAAGCAGTTGTTAACAAAATTAAAGTTAAGACTCTAGCATGCGTATATACTCAGTGTTCAGAAGTTTATATAATATATAAGTAATTTCTGTAAGTTGTCAGACTTTACTTTGTAGAAAGTCCCTATCCTTCTTGTCACATTCTTTTCAAAACGTCAGTATCTCAGGCTAGCTAAATTCTTGAAGCCCTTAGGCTATCTGGAGTGACAGTAGTGACCTTGAAGCTTTATGGAGTCCCAGAGTGATGGAGGCTGCTGAGCACCTCTGGAGTTTGGCCAGTCCAGCCCCTGCTCATACTGGGTGTGTCAGAGCAGGTTGCTCAGGGCCATGTCCAGTTGGTTTTTGGTTATCTCCAAGGATGGAGACTCCACAGTCACTCTGGGCAAACTGTTCAAGTGCTCCATCACCCTCACAGTATGAAAGTGGGTTTGTGTGTTTAGATGGAATTTCCTGTGTTTCAGTTTGTGTCCATTGCCTCTGGTCCTGTCACTGTGTGCTTCTGAGCAGAGTGTGGCTATGACTCTCCTCATCAGGTGTGTACACAGGTTGATACATCTGTATACGTATCTGAGCCTTCTGTGAACAGCCCAAGCTCTCAGCCTCTCCTTGTACAATCCAGTGTTTTAATCTTCCTTGTGGCCCTTTGCTGAAGTCAATCCAGTATGTTCATGTATGCACTTGTACAGGGGAACCCAATACTTGACACAGCACCCAGGTGTGTCTCCCCAGGGCAGAATAGAGAGGAAAGATCAGTCTTCTTGGCTGCTAGAGCTTACTGCTGTCAAATTGTCCATCAGGACACTCAGGTCCTTCCCTCCCAAGATGATTTCCAGATGCTCAGGCTCCAGCATGGACTGCTACATGCACCGGATTTGTTTCTATCGAGGAGCAAGACTTTGTGTTTCTCTCCATGAGGTTCATCTTCATCCATTTCTCCAACCTATCCAGATGCCTCTGACTGGCAGCACAGCCAGCTCATCTGTCAACCCCTCCTCATAGTTTTCTCTTATCTTCAAACTAGTGCATGATGTGCCAGCATCCAGATCATTAGTGAAGATGATAAACAGTATTGGCTCCAGTACTGAGGACGCCACTAGTGATTGGCCAGCAGCTGCACTCTGTGCCATTATTTACAGCCCTTTCGGCCCAGAAGTTCAGCTAGTTTTGAGCCCACCTCCCTGTGCATTTATCTAACTTCTACTCCATTAATACATCTGTGAGAATGTTAAGGAAGACGGTGTTGAAAGCCTTGCGAAGGTCAAGATAAACAATATTTGCTCCTCTTCCCTTACCCACTGAGGCAGTTATTTAATTCTAAATAGTTTTCAGATTGTGGAAGCATGATTTCCCATTTGTAAATCCACATTCACTACTCATGTTCCCCTTCTTATCCTTCATATTTTGGACAACAGTTCTCAGGACTATTTGCTACATCACCTTCCAGCAAAACAAAGTGAATCTGACAAGCCTGTAGTTTGCTGGATTCACCTCTTGCTCTTCCTTAAGATAAGAGTAACATTTCCTTTCACATGGTCCTCAGAAATATCCTCCAGTCCCCATGTACTTTCACAGAAAATCCAGACTCACAGTGTACCAACCAGCTCCTTCAGCAGCCATGGTGTATCCCGTTACATCCCATGGACTTATGTAAGTCCATTTTTTTCAATGTCCCCTGTCCTGATCCTTGTTCACCAAAAGTAAATCTTCTTTGCTCCAGACTTTCCCTCTGGTTTCAGGATCATCTTGGCTGCCTGCACAGCCTTCAGGTATCCCATGATCCCTTTCAAAGGCAACATCAGGTAGACAAAGCAAGGGAGTCTGCATCCCTGGAGCACTTGCATTTTGTGCCAAAGGGCACAAGTGAGCTGTGTCAGTGGCATAGGCTGAGGCTGAACACAGCATGGCTACAAAGTAAGCGTGACCAGCTTCTGGAGCAGCCCTGGGTTCAGGTGACTCCAGGAGCAATCTGTTAGTTACACATCTAAAATCCAGTATATGGGATCTTAAAAAAATCCTTCAACTTAATGACAGCTTTATATAGGAGAAACAGAGATCAGTCTGGCAGGTACACAAAGAACAATAAATGTTCTGGAGTCTGGCACTAGCCCATCATAAGGCTTAGCCTCCAGGATGAAGTTTCATACATCATACAAAATGTAGAAGTCAATATGGGCACATCAAAGTTTATATGGCAAACATAGACTACACTGGCACAAATTACACATAGCCACACCCTGAGAAGTAAATTCCTTCTTCATGAAGGCATATTTTTTCCATTTTGCTTTCTTTCATGCCTTTGAATTTGGAGAGACATGGTGCCTTTTGCACCACACCAAAAAAAAAACAACAAAAACAAAAACAAAAACAAAAAACCCCAAAACAAAACAAAACAAAAAAAAAAACCAAAAAAACCCTAATTTCATTTCGGAAACTAAAATAGCTTATTACTGAAATTGATGAGCAATTTGGGCATCAGTTATTAATGAAGCTGGCATAAAGTAGATAAGAGGTCAATAGGATACACATAGTAATTAAAATGCAAAGTTTGCATTGTTTTAAGTAATGCCATTGGGACATGGAATGCTGGTGGTGAAAAAAACAAGCCAACAACATCTATAAACACCAGATAAAAGGATTTTTTGGCTATTACAGATAGTAAGAAAAACAATATAAAAATATATTTTTTAAAAAAGTATTTAGCAGTGTTATTTATTTTTATGGTAGTTCTTTATTAAAGTAAAATTTATCAGATCAGTAGACAATCAAAACTAAAATTAATTATTACAAATATTGTCCATGTGTTTTCTGTAATTTGCATGACATAATTTAATTTCTAATCAAAGTCAATTGGGCCATGATAACCTCCTTTCCTTCTACACTGGCAGCCATATCTTCCTACCATAGCAGATCATGAAGACTAGCTGTCACTTGTCAGCCTCCCCATCAAATATATAAATATTCCCTTTAGATTTTGCTATTTTAGAATTTAGCATTTCAGCACATAAAATAATTAAAACAGAAATCTACTGAGCCCTTTACAGGTTTAATATTTTCTGAATGTAAAATACTATGAAAATGGTGATAACAAACTATGACAAAGCTTTCAGTGTGTCTTCAAGGAAATCCCCAGCGTGGCTACAAATGCATTTGGGTACTTGCATCAAAATGTGCAATACTTGCCTCGAACCTCTTTGCAAACCAAATATTTTCTAACACAGATGTCAGTACTGAATTAATAAAAAAGGTGTTCAATATCATGGAGGAAGAAAGCTTTCATTCTCACAGCTCACAAAACCTGTTTCAAACTCTTCATTAATTTACTTCTTTTCAAAAACAACCTCAAACATATAAAAGTTCCAAAGTGCTGCCCCAAGAAGATGTATTCTCCTGTGGTGCTGCACCAAGGGGGAGGAGGTTTAATGCACCCAAGGGATGCAGCAAACATTTCTAGTTCCTGTTTTTTCTCTGGTGCATTCCTGGGAAACTACTATTTCCAGATGCTCAGTGCTATGGGTTGAAAATAGACTCTGTGTTTACTCCTTAAGAAATAAATTGTCATGTGAAAGACGTTACACAGATCCAGAATGGTCCAAAAGAAAATTCTTTTGGGAGAAAGAGAAAACAGAAAAAAGAGACGAGATTGTGTGTGTGGAGTCTTGGTGTGACCTTAAAAACTGCAGGTGAGAGAGA
>JAWWTY010000077.1:132168580-132194038 GCA_035222235.1 Margarornis squamiger
AGAAGCTGGGTGCTAAGAGGAGATGAAGAGGAAGGAGAGGAGAGGAGAGGAGAGGAGAGGAGAGGAGAGGAGAGGAGAGGAGGAGAGGAGAGGAGAGTTTCCAAGCAGCATCTGATTATAAAGCTGGGTAGCACTTGATTTGCCAGTTCATTGCATCGCTAGAATTTACTGAGTTTGATGAGAAAATATTGCAGTCTTTGCTGTGGACTCAGATGAAATAATTAGAATTCCTGTCATTTTCTGCACAAATTGCCCATAAGGGAGGGCTCCTTTAAACAGTCAGCAGCAACTAACTCCGGCTCATTGTACAGTGGTTGCTGTTGCTAAGGTTATAGCTATACAGCAGAGTGCATAATAAATTCAGAGACTGTGGCATGCAGGAGTATTAGTGTTGAGTATCTGCCAGTGCATCCACAGTGTTTGAGCATGATCACAGCGAGTGGTTTCCTGGCTGGCTCACAGATTCCAATGCACTGTTGCAGTCAATGTGCCTATCTACATGGCAGATGAGATTAAAAAACAAAGAACACACCCGGAAAAATAAAAGGCTACCTTGTACCTTGGGGACCTCCTGCACTATCTCTTTACACAGGTGTGTGGGATAGACACAGGAGAAAGATATGATGTAGGGGGGATAGTGGCACATTTTCTTTTAGCATATTCAGTTGTCCTATAGGAAATATAGCATGCCAGAATTGGATCCCATAGTTAAAAGACTTCGGACTACAAGGTGATAGTTAGATATAGGAGCGGAGTAAGTGTAATTGCATTCCGGTAAAAATATACATTGGGTGAGTAGGATTGGGAAAGGGCTGCAGACGGTGATGATGAACACCCTCAGTAGTTGTGGTGTATACAAAAGGCAGCCAACGTGTATAAACAGGGCTTTGCCTCTGCTTCATTTAAGAGATCAGTATTAGGTTTGTTTGGTTTTGTGCTTTTTATCCTGCACTCTGGGCAACCAAACCTAGACTTTAAAAAACAGATGATTCAGTGAAAAAAACTGGATGGCTAGTAAGCACACCAGAAGTGGCAATTTTCAGTTTCTAACAGTCCATGTCCAATCCCTCAAACTGAGGCTTTATCAATCCCTCTTTTTCCTGTAGGTTTTTTTTTTTGGTCTTTTTTTTTTTTTTTAGACAGCATAGACAGCCGAAAATCCTCAGTAGCAGAAGCTATTTAAAAACCCTGGCCCAAAATCGAATCCTCAGATTTGGCAGTAGCAGGTTTCAGCTGGATTTTCTGGGCAGTAAGTAAGTCAGTAGCAAATTTACTCTTTTTAATACAATGGCAACAGTCCTCGGAAGTAACAGGAATGACTTCAGATGGTGCCAAAATTTAAATGAAAAATCTAACTATAGCTGGCCTTGCAGCCTGCTGGCAGCAAACCCTGCACTTCTGTGGGAGACCAGGGCTCAGGAGAGAGCTCAGTGGTCCTGCCTGGCTGCTGCAGACACCCCATGAGTGCCAGGTGATGGGTCCTCACCCCACCACAGGCTGATGTACCAACCTGACCCACCACCTGAAAGTGCAGGGAGGTGCAAAGATCAGCAACAGTTTGGCAAAAGTTGTATTTCGTTGGACATACAAGGTATGTGTATGAAAATCTGAAGATCCAGTCTAGGCTATTTTCTAGACTGCTGTTGCCATCTTTACTATTTTTTTTCTTATTCCTTTCCACTTATGACTACACTATTCATTTACATAGAATGGATGTAAAGATAACAAAAGCAGCTCTCTTCAAGAACAGCTTTTTCCATTAGGAACTACAGAACTAGATACATAGTTTGTAAGTTTTTGAAGATTTCCTTTAAATGCAACACTTGTAGGTTTGGTATCTTTACAGCAGAGGTGTACATAGTTCAATTTTTAAGAAAAAAACCTCAAAACCAATGGTAAACACCAATGAAGAAGAAATCTGCTTCAGGTAAACTTACTTTTTCAGGTGCCCAATTGGCAGGTCCGTGTCTTCTAGCCAGTCTAGTCCTGACTGATTTTTGCTTGGGATAAGCCTTAGCTTTTGCATGGGAGGTACTGTGAAAACACACAGCAATATATTTACAGGCTGTGAGAACAGTCTTGGGAATTGGGAAGCTATCTCAGGTCTGCTAATACACAGATAGCCTGCAAGGCTCTTCTTGCCATGAAATCCCTAGCACTGCAACCAGGGAAAAGCAATGTTTTCCCCTGTGTGGAAAAGACTGAGGGTCAGCATAAAAGTCCCAGTCTCTTTTGGCCTGTCAGGGCCAGCACTGTGAGAGCTGCACATTTTTACAATGAGTCAGGCTAATCAGTACAAATTTTAAGCATCTTTCTCCCCGGCGAAATAAAATATCGGTTGGACAGTACTTAAGTGAGTCCAGAAAAATAATCACTGGCCATATGCTTAAGTTAAGCACATGCCTCAGAGCTTTACTGTAATGTGACTTCAGCAAAAGGACTAAGATATGGAAAAACTGTACTAACAAAACTGTTTGCATTAAAGTGCCCTATACTCACCTGCCTGCTTCTATGTATAGCACATTATCATCAGACTCCTTTTAAATTTACTTGCTGTGATGCTGGAAATTATTTTTACTAACTTTTGGAAAAAAAAAAAATCAGTTTTCAATCCAGATTGTAAACCCTTGAGAAACGGATTTTGAACAGATTCCCCACTGTGACTAGAATAAAAACACACCAGAAAAAGTGCATGTTGAGATTGCTGCCTCATATGAAACAATGCCTTCTTCTTCTCAAACACATTATGATTGTTATCCTTTTAAAACATCTCGGTCACCTGTCTAGACATCTTGATTTGCTTTTACATGAGGTATTGAAAGTTTCAAAATACACCATGAGAAAGAAAAAACACAATAGCAAAAACACCTGATAAACCTCAAATGAATCACTCACTTTGATTGTTTTAATAAACTCAGAAACAAAATTATGGAGTGACTACAGATAGCAAACCAAGAAAATACAAAAAAACCCTTTTCTTGGGAATAATGAATTAGTGCCCAGACAAAGAAGAGTCCAACCCACATTTGTAGTGCAATGTGGATTTTGAAACAAGTGAATCAAACAGACCTTACATTTACCTTTATAAAAATAAAGTTTTATTACAGACATTCACAGGCACACTTTGCCTCTTATTTCTCATTTCTCCTGATGCTGAACACTGAATGCAGAATGTATTTCCCTCCATTTCAAACACTGAAATGCTTGAGCGTACAAACCAAACACCTACAGTTTCTGCTCTTGTAAGTCTTCCCTTCAGGATCCTTAACTGTTTTCTGTGCACGTACTTTTTAAGCCTTGAAATTATTTGAATGATAATTCATGTAATTGTTTAAAACCAGAAAGTAAGAAAGAAAATGACTGGGATATTTTTCCTGTATGTATATGTGATATGTATCCACACAGTAGATATTTCCTCGTACAATATATGTTTAAGAAAATACAGTGTCTGGGAGAGGAATTAAAAGAGTGGTCCAGAGCAGGGCTTTATCACTGAGAAATAATTTTGATCTAAGTTGGAAGATAGAATGAAGAATAATCAGACTTAATGGGAAGGATCTTAAAGTCCATAGCGTAGTAACTTGCTATTGCTATCCAAGAAATCCATTTGTTGTTCATTTACAACAGATAACTACTGAGCAAAAGCTGTTGCAAACTATTTTCACTGGTATGAAGGCAACTTACACAGTCATTTTTTTGGACAGCATGTTCATTATGAGTTGATAACAATCAACTTTATCATAATTACACTAAAGAATATCAAGCTTTTATATTATACGGATCCTATGTTGGGGTTTTTTTCTCCAAGTTTCTTCCTGTTCTTTCTGGGGTGTAGTAATAGTCATTTGTTGCTACATTTTATGGTTAACATCATTTGTTTACTGAGTGCTTGAAAAGTTATTTAGTTCAATGCTGATATATAAAGAAGAAACAAAGACAGCTAGAGTTCACAGTCTACAGAATACTATCCTGACATTTGATGTTAATATCTCTTCTCCATTTCCATATTATGGAAAAGTTGGTATAATGGAGGAGGAAGCAGTTTGATCCCCTGTAAAAGTAATTTCATAGTTTCTTTGATTAGCATTTTCTGTGGTATTTGTGTTTTCTCTAGAAAACAGTGTTAATTCTAGATAAATCTAAAAACAAACAAAAAAATATTAATTTTTCAGCCTCAAAAAAGGTGAATTCTCCTGGATTTAGCTAATGGAACTAGGTACCACTCCAGCTCCGCTGCCTGTCCATTGTCAGCCATAGGACTGAAGTCGCAACCTTTTTGAACCTGCTTGGTGAAACTGATTGTGTGAGTGCTCCCTAACCCATTTCACTTAAAATAATCTAAGTTTCCAAAGCCTTCCTAGACAGCATGGGGCACATTTGACATTCTGAGAAATGATGTTATGGTCTGGAACATTTCAATCACTTTTCACATGCATGCTTAGAAAAATTAACTTGATAGTCTTTCTCACACTTGTGTCAGTTGATTTAACACCCTGGAAATAAAGCTGTGATTTTTTTTCAGGAAACTTAGGAGGTCTAGAATAATTGGGAAATGCAAGACAGAAAAAAAAGAGTCTTCTTGGGGCTAATATTTGTACTTTGTTATTAGATCTGTTTTTCAATCACTTAGCATGCCAAAGTGACTTAGCAAATGAGAGAATAAGAAAAAGTACTTGTTTCCAGGAAAAAAGTCTTGACTTGAAGGAAAATTGGTTACAGAAATCTGTGTGAGGAACACAATGCTTTTTAAATTCTTATTTCTCTTTTTATTGTTATCATTTTGATAATAACACATCTAGTCTTGGTCTTGGATTAGGATATCCTTACAAAACTGCGGGTTGCGTTTTTGTCCAGTTACGTATAGCAAAGTAGGAAGTATTTGGTAAGTAGAAAAGTATTAGGGAGAAGTGGATTTTTCTTCTTGTGGTTTTTTTTTTTTTTTTTTTTTTTTTTTTTTTTTTTTTTTTTTTACTATTTCAAGGAAGAAAGACATTTCATTTGTTAGGTTGGGAGTTTTGGGTGTTTGTTTTTTCTGCTCATGAAAATGTTATACCTTTGGAGCTGGAAACTGGATATCGTGAAGGAGGAGGCAGAAGAGCTGTGACCACTACCATGAACCCTGCATGAGTTGTTTTCCTAGCACTGTATGAACTTGTGGGTTGACTAAATGCCTGACAAATCCTGCCAAAATTCAAACACTATTATAGCACTAATATATCTTACTGGAGATTTGCAGATAACCTCTATGTGAGATATTGTGAATAGTTTTCCAAACAGAAAAAACCTACTCCCTGTTTTTTATTCTGTGCTTCAAGCCTCACTTTTGTGTTAAAAGAGACTGTGCCAATACAGGTCTTTTCTAGCCTGGAAGTACTGATTTCCTGATACTCTTCCTTCAAGTTTCAAAGACATAGACATGGTATGGAAATTGCACAAATGTGTTCTTTGGCAAGTTTCGTCAAAGTTACCAATGGCCTTTGATGTTGCTTTCCAACCTGACTTCATAAATTTGGCTCTGGCTTTTTTAGGAAAAAGATGACAGAGAATTCCTGTGAGTTATTTTTCATTTGAAGCACTGATTTTAAACAGAACTATTCCCTTTTTTTCCTAACCTCCAGATTTGACATGTTATAAGCTTCCCAGCAGGCTACCTGGAGAGGAACAACTTGTGGTGTACGTGGAGGTGCAGCCCCAGACTGAATGAGAGAGGGCTCCTGCCTTAGCAGCAGTTTTGCCATTGAAGTGCAGAGTGGTGGGGCTAGCTGGCCTCACTGGGGCTGTGTCATCCATCCTGCTGTCCCAGAATAGATCCACATTCCATCTAAACCCTAGAAAAAAAATTATCTAAGAGATCTTTCAGGATATCAGTGCTCAAAACACTGTGCCATTTATTGCCAATCTGTTCCAGTGCCTTCAACATTAGAAAGCTTTTCTTAATATTTAGCAATTTTTCGTACAATTTATGCCATTTTCCTTCCATCATATTTACCATGAGCATGAAGCACAGATTTACTACCTTCCATACTGAAGAGACCTCTGTGTACTTGTTAACCTGTTCTCATCTTTTCCAAGACCTGTTACCATCTTTGTCTAAGCCTATTCCCATTCTTTTCTAAGACTAAGTAAACCAAATGATTCAA
The DNA here is from genome assembly GCA_035222235.1 of Margarornis squamiger. Classification (NCBI taxonomy): domain Eukaryota; kingdom Metazoa; phylum Chordata; class Aves; order Passeriformes; family Furnariidae; genus Margarornis; species Margarornis squamiger. Next base: position 132,174,721 of record JAWWTY010000077.1, read on the forward strand.
TGTTTGATGTTGAGTAAACTTTTTTAAATATCTGATAGCCCCCTTTCCTTCCATTTGGAATGTCCCCATTTTCTCTAATCTTTTTTTAAAGGCCTGCATTAAATTATAGAGAGTAATCTAGCTGAGGACCCATTGTACCAGTGTTGGAAAGATCAAAAAAGATTTACCTTGTGCACCTTTTAGTCCATGCTCTTATTTCTACATGCAAGGCTTACAGGTTGCCTTTTCTACACCAGCAAGGTATGTTTGAGCTGTATTTTGATTCACTGTACAGATGAACCATTTTTATGAGCTACCATTAAACCACTGTTTTCCACCCTGCATTTGTGTCGGTGGACTGTTGTGCCTAGCTCTAGTATCATCTGCTAGTTACTAAGGGATGTTTCTCTGGGATCACGTTATCAAGGGTTGGAGTGCCACAATGAGTAGGGGATACCCTTTTGAAGGTTATTTGCACCTTGCACTGTGCACAGCCAGTGTTCTCAGCCAAGTTTGCAGCTCAAGGCTCTTACTAGACTCATTGCTACCTGCTTTTCAGATGAAAACTACAGTAAAACCCATTTCCTTCTATTTGCATTTGAAAAGTGGACCATTAATAGAAATATTCAGGTTGTCTTTCATGTCTGTTCCTATTTCTTAAATATGAGACTACTGTTACCAGAATGAGGCAAAATATTTTTCAATAGTTATAACATTTTTCTTTGAGACAGAAACGTTAAAGAAAAAGATTAAAATACCTGTAAATATTTTTCAGATTTTTTAAAAGACAGAATTAAAGCTAGGCTATGTCTATGAGCATTTAAAAATACTTTTTAAGATTCTTTTAGTGGAAAAAAAGTCTTGTTTACTAGTCTGGTGTGCTTAAGATAATTAACTATTTTCAAAGAAAATATGAAAACTTCATGTTTCAGAAATTAGAGGCATTTGCCTTATCCTCCTGCTCCCTCTTTGACATTGTACTTACTATAATAAAATTAATTATGTTCATAAAGTGGGTGGACTATTTTAAATTTTTATTTGAATTTTTCTATCTTGTAAATTAAAAAAAAAAAACCACCTGATTTTTTATAGCATCTCAGTGTAATACAATTTTCTTGTTTATGGTGCTGCTTGTGCAGTAAGAAGCAGGAGATCAGTGAGGTTACTGCCAATGCAAGGCAGCACCAACACTTGCTAGGCTGGGCAGGGACTCAGCAACATCTCTTGTTGAATGACCCTCACTGAATATGGATCATTCTGAAAATGGATGGCTTTGAGAGTAGGATGAGGTGTTCAAAATCCTGCCAGTTAACATTCATTGCTGAGAAAGGCCTGCTAAGCTATATTCAGACCTGGCTTGTAGAGGAAAGGGACTAAATGCCCCAGATGTTAAAAGCTGGGAGAGCTCAGACCCAAGAAGGAATTATAAGATGAACATATGCCCAAAGGAGCTAGGAGCAAAGGTAGATCTGTATGTATTTGAATTTCTGGTGCTTGCTCCAATTTGAAATTAAGTATTTTGTTACACCTTTGGGGAAGGACTGATTTATACAGCAAGATCTCCATCAGTGTCATTCACTGTCTAAAGATCCCAGCCCTGATTGCTGGCTGGTAGGAGATCTTTGAACCCTATTGTAGCAGGATACTCTGCCTAGAGTGGGGGTAAAACAGTTCAAATGATACCCTATTTGCAAAGCTATCAGTAGTGCATGTGGAAGAGGGTGTCATGTTGCTTTTGGTGCTGAAGAATGCTGAAACCAGCCTGATTTCTCAATCCCAAAGCTAAACATCTTTACAGTGAGGTGAAGACATGGCAGACCTAATACAGTACCTGAAAAAGGAACAAACAAGTGATACCACTGATAAATTATCTAAAGATGCTGAGTTGACACAACTGGCCTGGAGTATAAACTATAAAAGCCCAGTCCCGTTTTTTAATGACAAGGTCTTCCAACCTACTCCTTCTCTGAGTGTGTGTGTTGAGTCCTTGCTCAAATGGGGACACATGTCAAGGTTACTCCTCGAGGCGGAACGAAAGAGGTTTGCCCGTGGTCGTTGGCTAGTATGGGTGGGTAACAGCAATCTCTACTAATAATTTTTCATGCCAGCTTTAATATAATTGCTTCAATATTGCTTCAAAAATAGTTCACTGTAGTTATAGCTATCTATTTTGTTTAGTAATTATGACTAAGATCTTTTAGTCTAATCATTATCAGAATCAATTTAAATAGATCCTTTATTTTTTTATAACTATATTTGGGTTGTTATCCTTAATCCTGCAGGACAAGACTGTATAAAGGTTCAGTCACACCTATTTGATCCTTTAAATATAAAGTGTTGATAAAGTCTGGGGCTAAGATTCGATCCAGCCACACCCAGACTCCTCTCTGAGAAGGAGTTTAGAAAGCAAGCATTCTGCACCTTGTCACTCAAAAGGAGGGCTGCTCTAATAAGCTTTGTCTGAAGCTTCCATTCTGCTTGCAACAACTACTTAACTTGTACCATGCAAAACCTATTCACGTTCCTGTACCTGAAAGAACATTTTCACCAAATGTGAGATATCCCTTTTGGTTCTAAATAAACAGAATCTTGGTGAGGACTATATTATACTGTGAACAACAAACACTAACCAAGTACTATCTCTTGCTCTCAGGTGGGGCATGTCAAGCTCATCTGGTCAAGAAAACACCTTAGCAGAGATTCCTAGAATCATTGAATGGTTTGGGTTGGAAGGTGTGATGACCAAAAGGACCTTAAAGATTATCTAGTTCCAACTGCCCTGCCACAGACAGGGACATGTTCCACTAGACCAGGTTGCCTAGAAGCGCATTCAGCCTGGCCTTGAATGTTTCCAGGCATGGGGCATCCACAACTTCTCTGGCCAACTTGTTTCAGTGCCACACCACCCTCACAGTAAAAAATTTCTTCCTAATATCTAATATAAACCTGCCCTTTTTCAGTTTAAAGTCATTACTTCTTGTCCTATCACTACAGGCCCTTTTAGAAAGTCCCTTTCCAGCTTTCTTCTAGGCCCCCTTTAGGTACTGGAAGGCTGCTGTAAGGCGTCCATAGAGCTTTCTCTTTTCCTGCACATCCTCTAATGTGATTGTGGATGCACTTTTTTGCCACTTTGTACTTAATTCACGCATTCTTTTTAAGTTTATAAAATACCTGTACATAGGCGACACTCATATAGGCTCCTGTAAAAAGCCGCATGCTCTTGGCAAGTCTCAGCCTCAGCTGAAGAGCATCTGCAGCCACAGGAGGGCAGCCGTTCAACACACTGCACCGGAACTTCAGCCTCTGGTGTTTTAAAATGCAATAAAAGTAGCAGGGGAAAAAAAAGAAGAAAAAAAGAAAAAAGACAAATACCAGACACAATAACTTATTCTACCTCTTCTGAAGTATAAGTTACTGCTGATGAGATGCTCTGAGTGAAGTATAGCATCATTTTTGCAAGTTGCAGATGAAGGGGTTTTTTTTATGTTTCTTTGAAATTATATATGGAGTTATAGAAACCTCACAAAATTTGTTTCTTCCCTCTCTTGGTACAAATCACGTAGCAAGAAGATGTGCAATACTGAGGTGGTGTTTTGTCAAGATGCTTCTAGTACTGCCATTAATTTATTACAATTATTTCTGTTTTGTTTGGTGAAGACCATGTCGCTTAATTTATATCTATGTTTAAATATTTGTTTTCTAATTGTATACTGTATTAAAAATACTATTGAAATAGGTAACAATTTATTAAAACAATAAGGGATTAAAACTATGTCTTCAGCAACAAATTTAAAAGATACACAACTTCACTACAATCTTATTTGTAATTAAATTAACTGAATTTTAATGAAATTAAAAAAGAAAACTATGTGAAAATCAAGTTTTTGGTGAGGATTTAGGGGTGAAAACAAGCTTCCATGAAGCCAGTGTTGGAAACACAGCCCTACTGCAAAGCCTAAGATAAAAACTGGTTCAGTGTCAATGAGACACTGGTTGCATTTGCCTCGCTAGCAGAAGCACAGGTGGGACATGACCTTCCCACTTGTAGCTCAGGCGAGGTGCCCTCATCCTGCTCTCACTGCTCCTTCAGCACAGAAACCCTCTCTACCTCCCATCGTCTTGGTGCAAATGAAGTCAGGCTGTCTCGGAAAGGACACAGGATGCATTTTTCCATCTATAACTCCATGGGTCATGGTTACCAAGCACATGCGGGCATCTATGTCACCCATGACGCTGATTGTGTACAGTAAACCTGTGCTAAAAAATCACAAGAATTCAGGCATTTTCCCCACTATGTTCTTGGGGAAAGTGACTAATGCTCACTCCTGAATGCAGGCTTGTCATCAGTCAGTTGGCTTGACTGCCACACGTACAGTATTAACATAGGTGGCAATAGTGAAGAGAAAAACCACTTGATGAACAACATAGAAAACTATTATTCTGTGTTCATGTGCCCTGCAGTAAACCCAGTCAGTTCAACTTCGTGTTTTTAACCCCACAGAATCTTTCCCATTCCTGACTGTGGCATCCAGATGTTCATCCATAACCCTGAACGATATTGTTATGGGCAACACTAAGCCAAGTCTCTGGATTTTTGACTTGTTAAACTGGGCTTTGGATGATTTGTAGGGTCCATCTCACCAAGCCTCACTTCTGCAGGCAGCTGTACTCTCCTGAGCTCTGCTATGGGATCACTGCCCTGAGCAGGCAGTGCCAGCTGCTGCTTAGAATGAGAAACCCACCTGCTGGAAGTTTTACAGATTATTTTGTTGCTGTAACTTTTTCAGATACCCACGAGATGGTGCTGCTATGCTTTGTTTGAGCCTTGCAGTGAGGCTGGAAAGATGGCAAAGAAAAAGTGGCGGAGAGCTGTAGTCAGGAATGTCAGAGATGTTGCATATATCACATTGCACAGTTGATGCGCTTTTTGACAAGTATAAATGAAGCTTAATTGCAGTGAACAAAACCTTCACAAAAATATCTTAGTTGAGGACAGTAGAATACAATAGACTGCTCTAGGTATCTTAACACATCAGTAGGGGAAGCCTAGTAGCTATTTTTAAATATTAAATTCAACCTTTCAATTTATAACAAAAGATTCTTTTCCAGCCAAATCTCATCTAGATTAAACGTCTTCCTTGTGGACCCTACAACAAAGCAATACCATTGTTATGAGGAAAGGATATACCTTTTTTTGTTACTTCTTTGTTAAGGATCAGAAAGGAAGATGGAATCACTTGCTCCTGCCATTTATACAGAAGCTAATGATCCACTGGTTTCTTCAATAAGATAAAAAATACTAAAACACTCCTGTCTTGTCTTTCATATGTGCAGCTTTGAGGTCACTGTACTACTCCTATAAAGCAGGAAAAAAATTCCTAAATACAAATTTAGGAGAAAACATTTCTATTAAGCAGAAAGAGGTTAACCTAGGCAAACAATATGTGGGAAATGTGATTGCGTTTTAACACCCAGGATCATGCTGAAGCCTGCCAGCTCCTGCACTGTGGTGTCAATCTCATGCCCAGAGTCTCTTCACACTGGCAGGTGGCACATGTCAGCATGTTCTGCCTCTGTCCTAAGTAGCAGGGCAGGTAGTAATGCAACAGCTAGTGAGTCCACATTAACTGCAAAGTGGAAGCTCTCAAAATTGGGAGAAATGAGCCTGTGCTGTAAGCAAGGAATAGTCTCTCTCCTCCCTTCCCAGACTCATCACTGCCGATGGAGATCTCCCTCTCTATTTCCATTTCCAGCAGACACTTTTGCTCGCCCCAGGTCCTAGCCCTGGTTATTAGTTATCATGAATAACCAGCATGTGCAAATCTGTGAAAGGTCACACAATTGCTCTTATGCTCAGCTTTCAATAGTTTGCAGAGTTTCTGATATGTTTTGGCATTTGGAAACTTTGTAAAGAATATATCTTCTCTACTTGTGTATCTTCAATGAACTTAAAGACAGCTTACATTTATCTTCGGTTTAGGATGCTGTTTGAATTTGAGCCAGTGGTTACTGAAGTGAATTTTTTTGTTGTTTTGCGTTATTCAAAAGTCACACTCATCTGGAGAATACAATCCCCTGGGGTACTGCAAAAGGTAAGGCAGCACCAGGAAAATCTTCCAAGTTGTGGTGAAGTAGCCTTATTATCACTGTACATTACCAAAGTTAATTAATATTTCTGGAAGCAACACTAATTTTTCAAGTCTGAATGGTATTTTTTTCAGTCACACTAGCTTGTGATAGAATATTCAGAACCACTGTTAATATCTTGGCATAGCACTATGTTGCTTTCTGTGGCTATACCCAAATGTGAGCCTGTACCAATGACAGTAACGTGAACACCTTCTGCATTCAGCTATTTTCTTGCCAGCACACTTTTCAGAGCTATTAAAGAATATAGTGCACTTTAAGATTATATATTGCTAGCAAAGAAACCTGAGATCACCAGCCCTGTTTCTGACACAACTTATTTGTCTGCAATTGTCAGCCTACACCAAGTTCCATTTAGAAGAGACTAATGGCCATGGGAGTCTGCAGTAACACTGGCTTATGAAATGCACTTCATCAGGCTGTATCATAACTCAGCTCCTTCCTGTATGGATTATTTTGGTCAGAACTAAGATCTTAATAGCAGGCTGATGGCATACAAGCCAACATGAAATATACTTACAGAGGGATATTCCAAGACTGCTCTCTAAAGACACCACTTATACCTGATGCTGCTGGATCTGAAGCTGGCAAAGAATACATCTGTGAGGGCAAGGTGTCTTAATTATTCTGTACATAATTCATTCACCATGGTCTCAAAACTGATCCAAGTTCCAGACTATTCTTAATTATCTCATATCTTAGGAGACCACGAAAGAGTCACATCCATAGAACTTTGCCAACTCATTCCACCAAGTCTTCCCTGCTGGCTCATCAGACCATTGGAATTGCACCCTGCCTTCCCTGGGAAGGGTCTGACAGGATGCATCATACTGAGCGTTCCCTGTCCTCTCTCTGCATGGCTGAACACAGCAGCTTAAGGAATCAGGGGCAATGGTAAGTGCATGCCCAGTGCAGCAGGCACATCTCCTCTGGGACTGCCCCACCTCCCCAGATGCCCTGGCGTAACAGGTAGGAGGCTGTGCATGTGGAACTGAACACTGACTAGGACAACGATTCACATAGCTTGGAGGTGTCACTGAGGTTGAGTTGCTTTATGCCCTACATCAAAATTGCTTCCGTAAAGAAAACGGGTCATTGTCATGATGGGTCCGGAGGACCAGAAGGCTCAATATACAGACCAGTCACATTTCTTAGGTAAGCCTTATGCCTTCCTGGGGCCCGAGTTAAAGATGTGAAAGGAAAGGTTCCTGCCCAGGAAGAATTCTCAGGTTATCAGCCATTATGGATTTTCCAGGTAGGCAGCAATGAAATTGCAACAAGGAAGTCCAAGAGCAATTAGGAGAGACTTCAAGAGCCTTGGGATGATGAGTTAAGGATCAGGAGCACAAATGGTGTCCTTCTCTATCCAGCTGAAGGGATGATGAGGGAAGAAACAGGAAGATCAATACCTGTCTCTGAGCCTGGTGTCACTGTCAGAATTTGGTGAGTTTTATTCAGTTTATGTGTCACCAGGCCTGCTGGTAACAGATGACTTTCACCTGTCTCAAAAGGAAAAAGGGAGTGAGCAGGGATCATAGAAAGAGCTTTAAACTAGATTTGAAAGGGAAAAGGGATGACACCAGGTTTGGTAGAGATAAGCCATGCTATAAGGATGCTGTGTAAGTGAGGTCCTTTTGTCTGCTGTCTTAGTGGAGGCAGGAGATGGAGATCCATGCAGCAGCAAAGACACAAGGGTTCTTGAATTGCTTAATATCCAGTGTTTGTTGGGCCACTGTCAGCAGCAGGATGGATTATAAATGCTTTCTCATCCACAATGAGTCAAACATCACTGTGCCATGCCAGGGAGGAATGTGAGGGAAAACGTGTTTCCACAGCACAGGATCACCTTTAACAATCGAGCTGCAAAAGCAGCCTCACTGACTTTTCTTCTGACTGGGACATCACAGGTTTGCCAACCAAATGCATAGACAAATGGCATCCCAGCATGTGAAATTGGCTCTGTGGTATATTGCAAATTCATAAATGGTGTTTTGAAGACCACAAAACTGTTTCAAACTGACAGTCATAAGCACTCCTCCCAGACCACATGCAACCTACAGTAAAGTCTGGAGTACAGCAGCCCATTCTAGAACTTCCCAGGCCATGGATGTTCCCAAGGAGTGCTGCTTTCCAGGGCTGATACTTTTCCATTAGTGTTAACTTCACTGCAGGAACAAAACAATCAAAGCACCAAAGCACAGCAAGTGGGCTAGCTGTCCTTTGCAGAACCTGCCTATAATCTCTTGTATTCAACAAGTGAAGGAAGTGCTCGGCAGCTCTGCAGTTATAGCTATAGCTGGATCACTACATCTCAGGGGAGAAAAGATAAAGCCAGATGATAATTTTTAATTAGACCCTTTTCATTCTATTTATCTGAAAGGCAATGCTGCCAATGGTCACAGCCAGCATAGCTTCATGAGAGGAAAATCCTGCTTATCAAACCTGATTTCCTTCTATGACAAGGTAACCCACCCAGTGAATCAAGGGAAGCCAGTTGATGTAATATTTTTAGATTTCAGTAAAGATTTCTATACTGTCTCTCACAGGATCCTTCTGAACAAAATGTCCAGCACACAGCTGGATAAACACATCATGTGGTGGGTGAGCAATTGGCTCACAGGTTGAACACAGAGGGTAGCAGTGAATGGGGTGACATCAGACTAGTGACCTGTCACTAGTGGGGTTCCCCAGGGCTCCATCCTGGGCCCTGTGTTCTGCAACATCTTCATAAATGACTTGGACACAGGACTGGAAGGGATACTGAGCAAGTCTGAAGATGATACAAAACTGGCAGGAGCTGTTGCCTCCCTCAAAGGCAGGAAGGCTCTGCAGAGAGACCTTGACAAATTAGAGGGCTGGGCAATCACCAAGCACATGAAGGCAAGGGCAAAGTGCCAGATTCTGCACCTGGGATGGGGCAACCCTGGATGTATGTACAGACTGGGGAATGAGATTCTGGAAAGCTGGGCAGGAAAGGGACCTGGAGGTCCTGGTTGATGTCAAGTTGAATATGAGTCAACAGTGCCCTGGCAGCCAGAAGGGCCAGCCCTGTCCTGGGGGGCATCAGGCAAAGCATCACCAGCCAGTCAAGGGAGGGAGGGGATTGTCCCTCTCTGCTCTGCACTGGTGTGGTCTCACCTTGAGTATTGTGTGCAGTTTTGGTTACCATAATGAAAGAAAGACATTAAGTTCTTAGAGAGCATTCAAAGGAGGGCAACAAGGATGATGAAGGGCCTTGAGGGGAAGCCATAGGAGAAACGTTTGAGATCACTTGGTCTGTTCAGCCCAGAAAAGAAGAGACTGAAGGGAGACATCACTGGAGTTACAACTTTTTTGTGAGGGGACAAGTAGGGGCAGGCATTGATCTCTTCTCTGTGGTGATCAGTGACAGGACTGAGGGAATGGCCTGAAGTTGTGTCAGGGGAGGTTTAGGTTAGATATTAGAAAAAGTTCCTTCACCCAGAGGGTGGTTGGGCACTAGAACAGGCTCCCCAGGGAAGTGGTCACAGCAACAAACCTGACAGAGTTCAAGAACTGTGTGAATGATACTGTCAGGCACATGATGTGACTCTTGGGGATTGTCCTGTGGATAGCCATGACTTGGACTTGATGATCCTTGTGGGTTCCTTCCAACTTGGCATATTCTATGATTTTGTAATCTTCTCTGAATCGTCTCCTACACTGAGTAGAGATAGATGAAAAAGAATAAAACAGAAGACAAATAAAACCAGAGTACTGAAAAAATAATATAATGGCATTTTTGTGTTCTGTTTTTGTTCAGAATTTGTTGGTTCTTCTTTTTGTATATACAATTCATCAGAGGTAATCAAGAAGTAAAGTTAAAAGACATGAAAACCCTGTTCCTCCTGTAGTTGTGTTCTAGCAAGTGGGCCTGCTGACTTTATTTCCGTCTTGTATTACTTGCATGCATAAATAAAGTGTATTTATTTGGCTAAATGCAAGTAAGTTATCAGTATTACATTTGTTTCCTGTATTGTCAGAATCTACCTTCAATCAACCAGGGCATGATAATTTAATATGTTTTTCCATTATAAATTCAGTGATCCTTTAGGATGCGAAGGAAATTGGATAAGTTCCTGGGTCCAAGATATAATATGTTTTGTGCTTAAGGTACCATATGCCTAAATAAAATTAATGAAATTTTAGACTCAAATGATAAATTATATAATATCCCTAGAATATTTGTGCTTCTCTTTCGTCTTTCATTTCTATGTAATTCTTGACCCTTTGCAGTCAGATTTGTCAAAATGACCAATATTTTAGAAATATGGATGGAAATCTGAAAAGAAGGTAAGATCCAGTGAAGACTACAATCATTTTAAGAAGCCATATGTAAGAAGTGGTATTTCTGGAGCAACTGAGATTACTTAGTAGGAAACCAATTCATCATTGCATAAAATTTAAATAAGCAACTTATTTCAAGCACAGAACCTTTAAAAATAAGTAAATTAAAACAAATCTATATAACTGAAAGCTTCCCTCATGCAGATGTTGGTAACTATGCTAGAGAAGATGAACTTTGCAGTCTCATACATGTGCAGAAATGGCCAGAGATCTCTCCATACAAGCAAGTGTACAGTGGTAACTTTTGGGGAGTTCCAACAGGGTTATAGCTGAGGTGCAGCTTTTGGCTCCTGAAGCCCACTTAAATCGTCCTTAATTTAAACTTCACTTAAACTTCTCTAAAGTTCCTGGCTTTACACAATTGTTATGTATTGAAACAAACCCCAGAATTTTCATTTTTTTTTATTTTTTTTTTTTAAATTTACATGCACTTCTACATGGAATACAGTATTTCATTAATAAGTCAGACCAGCAATTTTTCATCCACTTGATCTGGCCCAAGAAGCCTCTTCCTGCTAAAGAGTATATTCTGAAAACTGTATCAAAGATAGTAATTTCAGTGAGACATACCACTAGCCCACCCTACAAATATGTATGTTTTGGTTTCCACTGGCAGGTTTCACACAACAGAGATATTGATAATGCTCTTGGCTTTCTGGAAAGATCTAGTGCTTCAGGACTAAAACAGTGGAAGGGTCCTCTCTTAAAATTCAGGAGCTGGATAGCATTTTGTAATATTCAACTGGCAAAATTACAACACATTTTTGATTATTATAAAAAATGAGAAATGAAAAACGTAGCATTAGTCATACATGAGGTGATAAACTGTTAAAGGATGAAGGACAAAATGCTAATTCTCTAATGCATGAAGTTAAAGGAAAAATCCATCTCACTGGATTAGATAATAGTTCTCAAGCTTTTTGAAATAAGATATTAAAGGACCTCTGAAGCTATTGAAATGTAATTAATCTTAATTATAAGTTGTTCTGTCGATCTGCATGTTGCATGCTAGTTTATCAATATGCTCATTAGGTAGATTTTGTTGTTGAGGTTTTTTGTTGTCGGTTCTGGTTTTATCTCCCTGGTACACTTAAGTTAAGGACTGTAGGTATGAGGTAGAGTTAGTGTATACAGAGAGACTATAACTTCCAGTGCAAGTTCTATCCTTCAGTCTCTTCTTGACAGGTGATCAAACTGAATGCTTGGAGTGCAGGATTATGTATTTATCAAATTCATAGATAAACTGACTGGAAAATGCTATAAAGCAAATCCATATGGAAATGGAAATATGGATCTTAGATTGATTTATCATAAATTACAATAAAATGTATTCATTTAAAAGAATGTAGTTTACTAGAAATAGCAAAGTGTGAAGAGATGCATGCTTTCCTGTAAGAGAAGAACCTGGAAGACAGGTAATGTAAATACCATATGCTGGGAAAAAAAAAAAAAAAGAAAAAAAAAAGAAAAAGTAATCTTAGATTGTCTTTGAAAAGGTGTAACTTCAAAACAAAAGAAGAAAGTTTATTTCTGCATGTAGTTCTTGACCTGGCTGCCTTTGAAGACAGAACCATGGAGTCAGGCTGACAGAGACAATCAGGTTAAATAGTTGTAAGAGAGCTGTCCTCTGGGCATCACAGTTCTGAACACCATCATTGGAGCTCTTGTCAGTTGGTGTCTAATGTGAAATCTTGTTTGGGATGAGGGGATGTAAACTAATGCAACCTAAAGAAAAATAGCCTGAAAAGGATGAAGGCAGTGGAAAGGAAAAGCTGCACTGCTCTGAGAGACTCTGAGGTTATGGTAAAACTTGATTCCTCTGTCTGTTGATAATTTCCTTTCAGCTGGATTTACTCACAACCTGTTTTTACAGCCTATGTTGCATATCTTTTGACGGTTCAGTGGTCCTTATGGCCTTCTCAGTTTCCCATTGCATCCTAGAACATTTGCATCTTTCTAATAGAGAGAAATACTACATTTTACATTCTCTCTGTCAACATGCTGTTCTAGATTTAACTGATAGTGCACATCCATATTCATTTTGTTCTGTGCTTTATGATCCATATCATCACAGAATAACATAATTTGCCTGTAAATTGTAGTTAAAATAATCTTTAGTGTCAGTGTGACCCAGGTGACTCTCTTCCATCTCTTAAGCAAAACAATGTTTCCAAATGCAAATGCCACAGGAGCCACAGTGATGCCCTGAGGGGGAATTCGTCATGCAGGACAGTTTTATGAAATTAATTTTTCTGCTATGGAAACTGGTCAGTTAAACTCACTATTCATTCTGTGCTGTAATCTGGACCTGTAGCTTGTCTCTGTGAAGAAGTCTTTGCATGTGGGAAAGATCTGGGTCAGTCCAACAACTGAGATGAGCTGAAAGAGGCTCACAGCATATTGGTGTGCTTTGTTCTGAGATTTGTTAGGCACAGGCAGTGGAATGACAATGTGTTCATAATGGTTCAAAATGGTCTTGATTTTGCCCTGACATCACAGTGTACTGACTGCAGTAATGGCTAATAAAATGTGAAAGAAATAAAGTCATTGTGCATCAGGGTAACATCCGTAATATGGAGGTTGAGATGAAGTCCTCATGCCTTAGCACAGATTATTCCATATCTCTTTATTGCCAGAGAAGGGACATTGGATTGGATCTGGTCTGATCTAGTATCTCCATTCCTCCACAACAGGTTAAACTAAATAGCCTCAAGCCTGCTTCTGTCAGCAAGGGAAGAAACAAAGGCTTTTTATTTCACAGCTGGTAGTCTGAAGAGCAGTAAGAAAGGCTGGCTGTCTCTCCCCACTGATTGTCACATGATTGTCACATTATCTTCCTTCACAGGTGAATGCCTGTTTGTGATGGGGAGGTTCCACCAGCTGCAGTAAGATGCTTTTACTGCAGATTGCTGCTTGCTCCTTTGGTGGCAGCTGTGCTTTGATGGAGAGCAGGTGTAAGGCACTAGAGCTTGGCTTGTTCTGGGTAAATTAAAGTTTCCCCCTTCCACCTGGATTTACACTTTGATGTACACTGAAGAAGTGTCCTTGAGCAGCATAAGGTGGTTGATGAGCCCTTTTTTCTTTCTGGTAAGCTAGTGTCGGCTCCTCACTTTGACCAGGATAGCATGGTGCCCCACAAATCTGTTCTCAAAATCTCAAGATCTCATTTTTGGCTGACAGGCAAAACATTTTCCAATTACAGAGTTTTTGGAAATCCTAAATCCTTAAAAAAAACTTCTCCAAGGAGACTGCCAGATAAAAATAGGCTCAACCAGTATTTTTACTGCAGTTTTAAAGCAGTTCTAAAATTTTATTACTTTATTTAAGACCCCAAGCTAAAGGAAGATTTATCAGTCTGCAGTAAGCAGCATCCTCTCATAAGAGCTCAGCAATAAGCAGACAGCAAACTGCATTACTTGAATGAGAAAGTGAAGTGTCATATAAGATCTACTCTATTGGAAATGGATTAAAACAGAGCCTGCAGCCTTCTTACTAAATCACAGAAGAGACTTACCATTGTGAATGCTGGTTTTCCCAATTTTTCAAAGGAATCATTCCTACTAAGAATTTTTTTTTCTTTCTTTGTCCACACAGCTCATCTCTGGATCAAGGAAGAGTGTCTCCATGGGATAGAGAGGCCCAGGACATGCAAAGAGCTCTTGCTCATGTTCAGTGCTCAGGGGTCAAGAAAGCTCTACTTCTCTTATGAGAAATGGTGCCTGCTGAGTGTTCCTCCTTTCAGAGACAAAGCTAAGGGGGGAATGGTATGATTCGTCCCCTCTCTGCCCTCAGCAAGACAAGGCCCCTGAAGAGGAACTGGTCTACAAACTACAGGTCTGAACTTGGTCCTGCTAATTCAGCACTTGGAAGAGGAAATAACTTTTTGAAACATTTGTAAGGCTCTCAACATGATGATCATCAGGTGAAATGTAAGAGATTCCACGCTTCTGGACTCACCAGCAAGCACCAATGTAGACATTTGAGATCTACATTTTAAAAGACAGAAATAGTTTAGTGGCTTTTTTGAAGTCTAACCACTTCCAAACACAAAAATAGGATCCCCTTGTGATGTATCTTTATTGGTGATTTAAGGGGTGCTGTCTAAGTTGGCATGGACACAGAGCTGGAAGATGTTTCACATGTTTTACCAACAGAGTGGTGAGAGAGCACAAGGAATTAGAAAGTCAGTAAGTACCTGCAGCTGGATCTGCACTGAATGCCCCATCACAATACTAATTAAAGCACAAGCTCAATATAAATGCAAAGTTCAGAAATTATGTTCTTGCAGCTTTGTACATTCTTCCACAAGAAAGAGATGTGCTTGATAGTTTTTTCTTATGCTCCCTGTCACTGTTTAGCTGCCAAACTAGCAGGTAGCACAGGGATTTATTAATTTTCTGCATGTGGAATGCACCAGATTTTTCTGATCTGGTTGGTTCTGCTCCAGATAGATGAGTTTTGACAGGGATTTTTTTAGTCAACATGATTTCCTCTTGGGCTGAACACAAAAGTGAAGATGGCATGGAACATACTTAATTCTCATAGCTCTGATTATTTCCAATTTATTACAGCTTTTATACTTTGTCAGGGCCAGGCATGTATTACCTTTGTGGCCAAGAAGTCTTAATTTCAAACGAAGTAAAAAAAAAAATATTCTTTTCTGTATGGAAAAAAATTATAGCAATATCCTCTACTGAAAATCAAACTGCTTTTTAAATCTCAGAGGTGAAACAGACTTTTCCCTTGTTCTCATTTTTGCCCTGAGTATAAATTTTATCCTGCAGCTTAATAAAAAAGACTGAATTCCAGAGAAAGTCCAATTTATGAGGTAAGTCATATTCCAGGTCTTAAAATATTGACAGCATTTGATTATGATTTTGATTTTAATCATATGCTTTCTCGGTATTTCATTAGTGAACCATGTCAGCATGTATTGATTTACATATAAAAAAGTACTGATTCACAGTAAAGGTTAGCTGTGCTGAAACAGATCTCACTGGCATGCAAAACTGATATTTACTGTGACTAGACTTTAGCAGATTTTATAGGGTGAAGAACATGGGGGGAACATGTATGTAATTTGCTGGGTTTTGTCTGTGATAAATGAAAAAATGGGTAAATACTAAAAAGCAAGACAAACTGGTTGTCTACTAGCTAACAGAACTACCTTTTAGTTCTAGAATAAAATATTGCAAAACCTATTTAGAAGCTCCTCAAAAACAAAATGGAAAAAGTAATCAAGACAAAGCAGTGTTAAAACAGAGATATTTCCTTATGTGAAAAGGGCTGTTTTGGGAGATAAGGGGCAGGGATGGAGGGACAGAATTTGACATAAAAAAAATATTTGACACTGTCCTGCTTGACAATCCTGCCCTAAGCCAGAGACCCATCATCTGGGTAGAAGCACAACCAACCAGCTGGGACATGCAGTCAATTGGAAAACTGCTCTCAGAAATTTGCTGTCAAAAAGGTGCCTTGAGAGGACTCTCAGAGGAATATGTCCAGAGCTGGTTCTATTTGATATTTCCATTAGCCACCTGGATGATGGAAGGGAATGTACACTTATGAAATTTGCTGACAGCTCCAAGGCAGGATGGATGGCAGGTGGTATGTGGGACTGGATCAGAATTCAAAATTATCTTGATGCACTGGAGTGGGGGGAGGGTAGAAAGGGAGAGAAAGAGAGAAAAGCAATAGAAAATGTCTGCTTTTAAAGAAGACAAAGAAAAATAGTAAATACAAAATGGAGACTAAATGGCTAACCATTAATATAGCAGGGAACGACATGGAATTAGTAATAGATCAGAAACTGGCTGCAGGTCTGACTGTGATAAAGTTCTGTCACACAAGAGGCAAGTTACAAACTGGGAGCTAATGATGGAAGAAACAACATAAACCTGGAAGAAATCCATTATTGTTAATCATGTTTTTTATCACAGAGAGATCTGTGAAAGTTATTTGAAATTATTCAATTACTTCCTTCAGGAGCCGAGCCAGTCTTCGATACATGAATCTTCCATATGGAAAAACACCGATAAAATAATTGCAGGTTTGTCTTTATGCTCAGTACTGTAGCAGTGATGCTGCTAGTTTTTAAAAATTAGATGGCTTCTATTTCAGAGTCTGGTTTGCAAGAGTTTATGTAACTTTGAAATATAAAGAGAAAATAGCACTGAGGTTAAAGAAGAGCTAGTTTTCCTGGCATACTTCTCTCCAATTTCTGAATCTTTCATTCTAGCCCACCCCCAAATCTGTCAGTGTCAGTATTTTGCCTTGTTGCAGCTGCATCAGCTCTTCACTTATATTTTCTATTTATAAAAAAAAACAAAAACAAAAACAAAAACAAAACAACAAAAAAAAACCCAAAAGAAAATAAAACAAAAAACCAACTCAAAACTCAACAACAAAAACCCTTAGAGATTCTGATTTAACATGTTTTAAAACAGTATGACAAATATTTAAAGTAGCTTAGACATGGGGTAGTACTGCTTAATTCCCTTCAGTACTTTTACCAAGGAGAACATAGACCTGCTTTTAATATGAAAATGATTGGTTTGTTACTGTGTTCTTTTCCCAGAAGGAAATATTTTCAAATCTTCTTAGTCTCCCATCGTTCTCTGGGTGCCACATATCTTGGTTTTGTCCTTCAGAAATTGGAAGTGGATGTATACTTGATAGTAACATATTCCTTGTGGCAGTTGAGGAAAGCACATCACTAAATTACATACCTTAGTCAATTTATTCTCTGTGCCCTTAAAAACGTCTAAAACAACATTTATAACCTTCATGCCTTCTCTTGTCTACATAAATGAGCCCCAGAGACAATTATTAATAGAGGCTAGGTAAAACATTCTTCTTTTCACCATTTTAACTCTATATACAGAAGAAATTTCACCTTCTTCTATTAGACACTGTGTCCATGTACAGAAGTTGGGAAGTCAGCATGCCTGACTCATCATGAGCAAAATGTATTACCATCCTTTTTGTACAGAATGGTAAAAACTTATTCAACTTATAAATAGCTTACACTTAAGAGGCTTTAAACGCAGCACTTGTGCTTGGAGTATGTATAGCTTTCTTCTGTATTGCTTGTCCTTGAATACTTACTGGTGTCCAAAAGTGGCATAATTTGTGGTACAACTAGATATTATAGATCATTCTACAGGATGAGAAGAATCAACCTTTGGTAAAACAGAACATAAATACCTCTATAATTCAGTCTGAATGATAATAATCTTTTCCCCAAGTTCACAGTACTTTCTTAGTCTTTCCTACTTTTCAAAAGAACCAGAAGCAGAAAAGGTATCTAGGATATCAAGACTCCCCACTAAAAGGTGGGGAGATTGATAAACTGAGGTCCAAAAGGAAGAAGTTTTTAAGAATATTAACCCTCTAAGTAACATGTTTGTTGTCAGGCAGTATCTGGAGGCATTCAACTATTAAATCCTCTTTTAGTTATCTATAAATATATACAGATAAGTACTGGTATAGTAGTACTTGGGCAGAGCTATCATACAGTGGGAAATTTTTCACTTTGTTCTGTAACTGCTCTTCTTAAAATTTCACCTTCTGATTTACATGAAGACATAATTATGCACATGAGGACTCACTGTGCTTTGCAAGTACATGGGCCAGGCTTCATATACAACGAAGCTTTTGTTGTGGCAAGGCTTCTTTAACACTGAAGATTCTTAGAAGAAATTCATGAAAAGTGGATGAGACTGAAAGAAGCATGTGCAGTTCTAGTACAGCTCCTCCCCTGCCTGTATTTGTAGGATTGCATAATTTTCTATGAAATATTATCTCATTGTCATCTAGATGTTCGTCATTTTGAATAGAAGGCATGTATAATATCCCTGTCAGTGTTCTGTCCTGTCAGATTGCATGACATTCTTTTAGAAAGAGAAATATATGTCTAGGTTCTGTGGGATACCATCTTATTCCTGGGAGAATTACAAGAAAGTGTGATTATGATATCTTCACTGTAGAGGGGCAGAAACTCTTGGTTCAAATCTTAACAAAATGCTGTCTCTTTCCTTACATTCTCCTTCACTTTTCTCCTAATGTCAGTAGCCAATGTTATGCTGTTTTTCATTAATCATTCTTGACTTGTGGCTGTCAGAACTATGAGAGTTTGTTTGCTTGACTAGAGTCTTTGAATCATGGATCTGGAAAGATGTCATTCTTTAATGCACATTATGTGAAAGACCTCTTCAATTTAGGCAACTTGCTGCCCAAAAGGATTGAAATTACCTCATGTGACAGTTGTATGTGTTTTGTCTCACAGAATGTTTGCCTCAAGCACAGCAGTGGTAGATGTATTTACAATGGCACTACAAGGATGACTGCATTTGTTCTGATTTTTCCAAAAGATCTTGAGAAGGATGGTGCACTAGCTTCCCACTAAATTTAGTAGGTGATAAAGATGAGGAAATCTGCTCTTCATCAAAGTTGTGACTGTGCTATGGAAAGTGCCCCATACTCTGTGATTTGGTCTTACACCTGTAAGCAATGGGTCTTGCTTGAGTTGAGTTGTGTCTGTTGTCCATCAGGAATAATTATCCCTTTGGTCTCTTATGGATATTTTTACTTTCCCTGTCAGTGCACACTTAAATGGGAACAATGATCTTTGTGAAAAGTAATTATTCTAAGATATTAGTCCACACATTTTAGATTACTATTCGATAATAATGGAAGGGAATTCAGACAACTCTTATTTCATTACTCCACTATGTTGATGCCTAAAATCTTGGAAAATAGGCACTCAGAGAAACGTTAATGGAGAAAGATAGACAATACCTTTATTGGGAGTTCGGAGGCTTTGGGC
>JAWWTY010000077.1:132194138-132215947 GCA_035222235.1 Margarornis squamiger
AACACCATGACCTTCAGAAAGCCTGAGAATATGTGAGAAAATCACTTTAGTAACTTCTAACACCACTTAATATGTGATCAAGAAAACCTATACTTTTAAAACTCTAAAACTCCACAAAATACACACCAAATCTTCTAAAAATCCACAAAATACACACCAAAAATACACACCAAACCTTTAGGCATCAATGTGTTCCTTAGAGGGGCCAGGTGGATACTGACATAAAGATGAATTCTTCTGAAACCATTTTCTCAGGCCTGAGCATGAGGTTTCTGGTGACCTAGAGATAAGCTGGCTCAAAATTTTAGTCATGGAAATTTCTGTAAATCTACTGATGGATTTATGTACCTGTACATTAATTGTGTCTCTGCATATGATGTGTGGAGCTGTTTTTCCCATATGCATCAGTTTAAAAGTCACTGTCTTCCCTCATTCTTCATTCCTTTCTTCTATGTATACTGCAGACAGTAGTAGAACTTCATGCCTCTGGCCTTGTTTTCTGCACAATCATTGTCCACAGTGGGTTTGAACTTGGAGCTGTACTATACTAACACTATACTCAGATACACTTGCTCATAACTACTTGAAAAATCCTAGAAATAATAATAGGGAAAAGACCACAGGAAGCAGTGATAACTTTTGTGTTACAAACTCACCAAAACCTAGGCAGGAATTCAGGCAGCACTCAGGAGTTAAAATTGCAGTCTTAAATACTCAATTGGCTGCTCTTTTAGAGCATACAGAAGAAGAGTTATGATACTGTGAAAGTATTGCTACTTCTTTCTGCCAGGCTGAGTTTCATCCAGTGTCCCCATTGTAAATAAATCAAAGCTATTCTCCATTAAGAGTAAGAGGTCTCAATACAACTGAAAGGACACTACTCAGAATTTTTTGTTGTCATATTTGGAGTCAGGGAATTGATTGTTTTATCAAACTAGGATCTACTACGTTCTGAACTATTTGCTAAGTGACAATGGCTCACTGACAGATCAGTTTATTTCAGATACCTACAAAAATAAATCATAAAGTTTTAAAGCTAGAAAATCTTTGCCCAAGATGCTCTCTGAATTATCCAACACAATTCAATAAAAGCACAAATAAATTAACAAAGATGCCATTTATAATACAATCTTTTAAAAACCAAACAGTAAAATTCATGAACAAGATTATTTAAGAACTTTTTCTCTCTCAGTTGAGTTTGGGTTTTATTGTGTTTGAGGGAAATGGAAGCTAACCAATTGCAACAGTATTAAGTGACTCTTCAGAATTAGTTCCGCTTTGGTTTACAACTACCTAGGAAAATACAAAAATAACTAGTGGAAGATTACCTGCAGCACTTTCAACTCCGCTGTGTAGGCATCACAGACCATCTCAATAAAACAGCTCTTTCAACAAAGTTATCTGCAGAGTTATCCCTGAACCTAAATGCATGTCTAACCATCCAGAACAGCAAAGTTAGTCTACTATCCCAGTCCCAGCGCACAGAAACTTAGTTAAAACTCTCCTCTAAATGTCTGATGATTTTGCTTTTTCTTTCCCTCCCTCATTTCGGACAGGCAAGTCAGGACTTCCTATTCATTATTCAGTTATTCAGACTATGTTTATTTTTGTCTCTTGTGGTCTTTTACCTCCGCACCTGCATGGAATTGTACCTTTTTAACCATCTCTCAAATCAGAATTGCTTTCACAGAAAAGTACTTGTGAAATGATTCCCATCAACAGAGGTTATTTCTGACTAATAAATTCCATGGCTTGAGGGAAAGTGGGAGTCATGCATATTTAACTTACTGATAAAATGATCCTTTCTATGTAATAGGTTGTTTGAAAGTTAGAATAAAACAAGATTTGAAGACCACTTATCTTCTAATGTCAGCTTGTAGGTTCTGAAAAGTGTCAACTGATCTTGGGAAAGGCCTTTTGCATGTGTGCCACCTGTTTTACATGTAAATATGCTAGCATGCATTTTAAACTTTTTCATTATCTACATCACAAAATACTAAGTAGTAATCAGTAAATTTTGAATTAATTTGAAAGCCTAGAGAGAGGTTTTCCAGCTGTGAACAAGATATGGAGCCCATGAAATCTATACCACTTCATATTTGCTTGAAAATTCCTTTTGTATTTTCTCTGATAGGAATACACTGAAGGAGGTGGGAATGAGGAAAATCTATAGACTGATATTACTTTTGCTACTCGAGCCTGGAGTAGATACTTAAAGAGCATTGATTGAAAAAAAGGGCTTTCTACTTCTTTCCAGTCCTTCCCTGCTATTCTATTTGCATATTGTAGTCCTAGCTTTGTGCACGAATGAAGTACGCCAGTGATAGGCCTGATGTAACACCGATGTTATAAGAGGGATTAGGAAATCAACCTGGAAGGCTTCCAGCAGAATCGGGTAATCAGGATGCAGCACTTCACATGTGAGTTTGTAAAACCCAGTTCAGCAGACAGCATACATATGTCTGCAGCAGGGCAAACATACAGTGCAGAGGCTTTTCCTACGGTCTATACAGTGCATGGGGTCATGCTAAAAACTGCATTGGAGAGCCTGAGAGTAGCTAAATTCACCTTGTGCACGTGTGTCATGTATAAGCAGAGATATTGTTCTGCCTTTGTGTCTGTGCTGAGAAGTATGTGGATGCTTGCAGTAAGACCCTGCCAATGAGAAAATATCACAGCTTGTCTGTTAGGTACAAGGCCAGTTTTGCAAGCTCAATACCACTGCTATATCAAGCTCTCCAGTTTTCTTACTGATATGTCAGTCATTCTGGTTCTCAGTCACTATGCCTGCCGAGTTCCCTTGTGCTGTGGTTCTTGTGCTCATTAACTGTGTCTTGATTCTAGCAGCATTTGTGAAAGGTTGATCATGTAGGATGTTGTGCTGGTTTTGGCTAGAATAGAATTAATTTTCTTCATAGAAACTGATATGGGACTGTTTTGGATTTGTCTTGAAAACAGTGTTGATAACAGAGAGATGTTTTTGTTATTGCTGAGCAGCACTAACACAGAGTCTGGGTCTGTGCTGCTTCTCTCATTCCATCAGCGAACAGGCTAGGGGAGCACAAGATGTCAGGAGGGGACATGGTCAGGGCAGCTGATCCCAACTGATCCAAGGTATATCCCACACCATACAGCATGATGCTCAGCATGTACAACTGGGAAAAGAGGGAGGAAGAGGGGGACGTTCAGAGTGATGGTGTTTGTCTTCCTAAGTCACCGTTACATCAGATAAAGTCCTTTGTTCCTTGGGATGGCTGAACCTGCCTGCCCATAGGGAGTGATGAGCAAATTCCTTGCTTTGTTTTGCTTGTGTATGAGGCTTTTGTTTTGCCTATTAAACTGTCTTTATCTCAACCCAAAAGTTTTTTCACTTTTACTCTTCCAATTCCCTTCCCTGTCCCACCACAGAGAAGTGAGCAATCAGCTGTGTGGGGCTGAGTTGCTGGCTGAAGTTAAACCACAACAGTCAGACACAAAACTCAATGACTTTTCAGTCACTGGACTGTCATATTACTAACACTGATCCAACCACCACACTATTAACTGCCTTTCCACATTTCTCCTCCACTGACCATATGGTAGAACTTACTGCAGGATTAAAGTCTGAGCCAGCCCTAATCTTGGATTGCATCTGCCACTTCTGTTCCTCTGCCCAAGGCACACCTCTCCCTGTAGGTGTGTAGAAGTGTAACATTCTCAAGCTTTGCCTATTCTATGGATACATTCCATTTATGTGCACACTGTCTCCTCCTGTAGGTTTCACTTTGGACAACATGCAAGTTGCACCAAAATTGTAACTTGATGTGACAGTTCAAACAGAAAGTCAAATGACTCCCTTTGGATAACTTCACCCAAAGGGAACTGAAGCAGGAGAGGGCCAATGTCCCAGCATTTTACACACTGGTGCTGGATTCACACCATTCTAGGACATGTGCAGTTGAATACCCTGAGAGCCAAGGGGAGACAGGCACTGCTCACAACCCAACCTTTCCTGCCACGTAGGTTTCTGGCATGCCCTCCCTCCCACCTCAGCTGGTGGCAGCTGGTCTCTCACACAGGTGGATGAAAGCTGATCATGTGCTTTGAGGCATGGAGTCCATCTGATGTGATGTCTTCAAGTACTCTGGTGTTGCATGCAGAAATATGATACCTTGGTAGCAATGAGGTGCCAAACTTCAGCTTTGCCTGAAATCTAAGCCAAACTGCCTAGGTTTTTGCATGATATCTCATATTGAAAGGTTATTCTTGCCTCTGATTCTGTCAACTAGGTGGTTTCCTCCAGTTTCTAGACTAATTTATGTTTCCTCAATTTCAGATTTCCAGAAAAGTCTTACCTTTAACTGTAATTTTTCAAACCAATGTTAAGTTGGCAATCAAAATGTAGTCAATGTTCTTACTGGTCAAGACTTATTTGTGAAGAGCCTATGTAAGTCAGATACAATACCATTGTGATTAACTAATTAGAGATAAAGTACCTTACAAAATGATTTTCATTGCTATTAATTCCATTACTGTGTTAAGATGCAACTGATCCATAAGGCAATGTTCAAAATTTATTCATCTCTGTGTTAGTTATCTGAAAGCTGCTTAACAAAGGGCCCTGTGAACCCATCATCTCCCTTTTCGTTAAAGTTGTCAAGTTAAATTATATCACAGAAATATGATCATTTATAACTCTATGAAATAGCTATAACATCAGAAATCCAAATATCTTGTAAAGTTAAAATGCTGAAGAGGTTCTATACTATTATTTCATTAGGATGTAGACACTATCATTAGGCTCTCTCAGCCTAATTGTGTGTTTAGGGGAATCAGTGTAATTTCTCTTCCTTTTGTTTAAACATAAAACCCTAAAATCTGATCAGGAAAATGGGAAGTGTGTCATATGAGGACAGACTAATAGAACTTGGATTGTTTAGGTTGGTAAATAGAAGGTTGCAACGGGATATCATCACTATTTCTATGAGGGAAATGTAGACAGGGAAATAAAAATTAATGAATCTAATGGACAATGTTGGCAGAAAAACAAATAGGTGTAGACAGACTGTTATTAGGGCTAAGAAGGAAGTAAGAAGAAAATTTCTAAACTCAAAGCATAAGTGGTTTGAAATAACTTTTCAATCATTGCAATAACTGAAAAAGCATTACTTTTAAGGTGGAGCTTAAAGACTTTGTGGCAAAAGTTATCTGATGGTCTTCCTAGTGATAGAAGAAGAGCAGACTTGTGACCTTGGGGATATTTTTCAAGTCCTATGCATTACGTTATCATACTAAAAGCTAATCAAATCAACCACAGAGACTAGGTGATGACCAGAGGAACAGTGACAGGCCAAGAAACTCAAGAAACTGAGCAGGCAGCACACTGAATCATCACTATATATATATATATATATATATATATATATACACACATATATGTATACACATATATATGTATACACACCTAAAATTAGGTCAGAGAAAGAAACCCTTTCTTCATGAATGCTATGCAGACTAGGGATTTTTTGTGCAAGAAGTATAGGATTTACTATGGGATCCATAGTAAGTTGAATGACAATTTTTTCTTGGAACAGGGAAAATTTGGGGATGGTACAAAACTTACTGTGGGGTCTTTCAGGGGCGGGTCAATGGCATGGAAAATAAGATGTCAAGATGTATCAGGGAGGATCAGGCATGGGAAAATGGAGGAGGGGTGTACAACGGGCCAGTGGCATGTGAGTCACCTGCTGCACAGCACGCTTGTCTCACTGAGCCCTCTGCATGATCACTCTGGTCAGTCCTGTATTCTCATTAAATGCTAAGTCTAACTGTCCTCTGTGTGTGTGTGTTTATTCTGAGACTATTTGAGAGGATTGTTATTGAACTTCAAAGTGGGTAAGGGGGTGAATAGGACATGAGCTCTGGCTGCCATCTTCTGGAGAAACTGGGGTCAAGTCTGCTAGATTCAGCTACCTCCAACACATTCCCATATTCCAATTCAGTTACTTAGTTTTTATTACTATTTTATATTTATTTATTTTGTCTACCTTAGCATTCTTTAAATTCCTCCTCCTTTTTTTTAGCCAGCTCAACTTGTAAATTTCATCGCATGCATTGACATAATGTAGAAGCTTTTCATGGTCTTTTTTTTAGTCTTACATTTTTTCATTCTCTCATTCTACTGTCAGTAGTGTACACTCTGCTTCTGCAAATGTTGAAAATACTGGGCTTTGTTTTTGATGAGAAGGACCTTGTTTTGGGTAAGAAAATAAAACTCCTCTCTTTCCTTCTGATACCAATAGCATTTTCATTATGTTTTATTTATGTTATTATTCTTTTTAAGCCTGTGAAAATTTTTAACTACATTTTAGGTAATTTCATGCTGTTTCCCATTGAAAATGAACACCAACCCGAGTAGGACAATCATCTTGGGGAGCTTTTAAAGAAACTGTTGACAGGCTTGCAGTTGAGTGCTTAGAATAATCCTCAAGATTATAGTTATGACAAATTGCAGGCACTGGAACTCAAATATTCAGTCTGTCCTTTCACTGAGGACTCATACATGACATTTTCATATATTGATGTCAATGTAATCAAGGGTGTTTTTCTTCTGGCAATTCTATTCTAGGTTTATCTTGAAATCTTGTAGTTCTATCTTTGTGGAAGACTGACTGTTTGAAAAACTTAGATAAGTGCAAATAGAGCAAATCTCTTGTTTCAGCAATACAGTTTGCCTTCTAACCTCTCTAATAAGGTCTCAATCATTATGGGAAGCACTGAACTAGATACCGTGTTTAATGTTATATCTACTTATCTTTGCCTTCCAGAAAGAAACTCAGGGAAAGTGTCTCAGATTGAGTAAATCATCTCAACTGACTAATTTGAGTTAGTCAGTTGATTTCAATCAGTGGAGTGATTTGGGCTTCACCACCATGCAGATAGGACTATCTCTTGAAAGAAGTGTCATTTTTATCTTTGATGTTTGAAGTCTCTTTTCACTTGCTTCCTTTGCCATATTTCACAACCACTCCAGCTGGGGAACAGTCTTAGATTGTCCAACAAGACTCAGAAGTCAATGATCTTCTCCTACAATTTTGTATCTCTTGCCTCTACCAGAATAGTTTTTCTTTCTATTTTATTCACACAAGATGTCATTTGTTATTAAATAACACCCTCTTTGATAAATATAATAAATGCATACCTGTGTTTCAAACATAGGAAAACCCCCACATTTAATGAAGGTTGGTAAAAGAAAGGTTTATTTCATTATTCTGACATCCTTTGACCAGCTTTCAGGTGCCAGTTAGTTTACTCCCACTACAAATAATGATAGAAGTCTTCTTTTAGCTTAACATGGAAAATAAAAATTCAGCTTCTTCTTTTTCATGATACACTAGTAAAATCTTAAATACTTTTGAGGGCTTTTGAGTCTTCCTTTTTGTATCATGAACTCAGATCTTTGTCACTGAATCTACCATATTTGAAAGCCTGTTAATTTTAAGGGAAAACCTAGAAAACTGGGGGCACGGTTATCATGCATTAGCACCAGTAGGACTCCTCTTTTAATATCTGGAAAAATAGAAAAACAAGCTCTTCAGAGATACAGACAAAACACCAGACTTTAGGCTTTAAACACACTTCTGTCTTATTCCTGAAAACAGAAGTAGCTCCTTTAGGTTCAGGTTTGTTATTTAACTGCTTAGGTCAGTCATAATCATAGAAGAAAAAAGATCCTGTCTCTCTCTTATTGACTTCTTTTCAAATTGGTCTTCGTTCCAGATGTTAGAACTGCTATTTATTTGTTCAAACACATTTGAAAACTTTCTACTTGCCCATAAAATGTCACTGTTTGCCTATTAAGGTGATCATCTTGTGTATCTCACTAATATTTTGATGCTTCCAATATATAATAGCAAAGCTGTCCTCCTGTCATCTTCCATACAGCACATTTTTTGTATTTCTTCTTTTTGCAGCAACTGATTTCCCTAAGCAAATATAAAACCTGTAAACTCATTACATGGTCTGTACCATGATTTTAAGTCTCCTGATTGTTTTTCTCGAATCTCGAGAATGTGTATTTACATTCTACTCTTGACAATCTGTATTCTAAAAAAAAGAACTATACTAAAGACACACTTAAAAGAGCAATGGTAGTAGAGTTGATGATCTAATTAGTATCTCCTTCCTCTTTGCATAGTGGTTAGAAATATGGTTAGAAGGGCCACAGACAGAGAAAGAGAAATGAGACAAGATTATGAAGGACACTGAAAAGAACCAAGTTTGTTCTGACGAGGCAAAGTCTATTGTGCATGCTTCAGAGTGAGTTACCTTAGAAGGCTGACCAGTTACCACACCAAGTCATGGCATGTGTGGCCATCCATTTGGGGAGCAGCACAGAATGAGGCTAAATAGGTCGTGTACTTAGGGTATACAGCCCATGCCTTAGGGATTTTCCCTACAGGTACTTGTATTGTGCATTACAGTGCAGCTACCTTGGATGTGCTACAGTTAAGAGCTCGAAAAGAAAGAGACCCCGAGCAGCAGTCTACATTGTGTAATCTCCATTATTCGTGCGTGGTTTGCTGTTGTGAGGTGTTGCTAATACTAAAACCTGGTGTATAGACAGCACCTCTAGGTTAGGCAGACCCTCAGGTGCAAGCCACTGGGCAGAGGAAGAAGATTGTGCAGAAGCAGCATGGCACGCTGTGTGGTTTGGGTACTCTGTTAGGGCAGCAGAGTGAGCCTAGGCTGCAGCCAGGACACAGGGCAGCCTGGCCATTGTGTCTCTGCACTGCTCACCTGCACAGTCCAATAGCTGAAATGTAAAAGTGGCCTCTCCACTTGAAGGAAAAAAAATTTCTGTGGATTACTGGAAGATTATGTTGAATAAATAGTATTCTTCCAATTTTAAGGCAATTTAGTATCTACTTAACTTTCTAAAAAAAACCCCTTGACAATATCATTGACCTTTCCCTTTTGATATATGAGCTTCCTGACCACATTTGAGCTTCATAAGATGTAATTGCACTAGGGACCTTATTATTATATTACATTTCAGCAATGGTGACTCAGGCGTTAACTCAAGAATGTGATTTTTCCAAGTCATAAGATCTGTAAAAACAATATCTTCATCTTGGGGAAGGAAAGAATATAGGGAGTAGTTTAATCACATACCTCCAAATAACCAATTTGAAATTGTTTTGCTTTTTCAAAAAGTCTAGGTTTTTTTTTGAGATTTTACTCTACGAACTAATGTAGATTATGTCAAGCTAATTTTATGCTGACATGTTCAATAGGATGCATCTTTAATATATATTCATTAAGGACACTAACACATTGAAAATTTCCTTCTTATAAATGTCGATGAGATAGTTTTCATCCTAAGTACCAAACATCGTTCTTCTAAAAATGTAAGGAAACAGACTGCACTTAAAATAGGCTTTGGCTCTGCACAGATGAAATGAGGAAGTAGCAGGGGAGAGGCTTCTCTTTATTGCAGACTTTTTCCATTCAATTATTTGTTTGGATATACTTTAGTCTTCTTTATGTCATTAAAATAAAATACCTGCAATAGCACTCAGTTTTATTATTCCCATTCCCTTTATGTACTCTTGCTAAGAGAAGGGGGAAAGAAAAAACACTTCCCTTTAAAGGTGATAGATCAAATTGCTGAAGAATTATCCTTAGATCAAGACTGAAAGCAAAAGAATGTAATCTTTTTAAAGGGTTTTTTGTTTGTTTGTTTGTTTTGGTGGGGGAGAGGGGTGTATGTGTCAATCTGAAAGGTTCTTGAAATTCACCAAAATTTTGGGATTACACATAACCTTGCAATGATGTTTCTTGAAGAACAGTTCCTTTCATTCTTTCCTTATTTGCAAATGAACAAGACTGTTTATTCCAGCAAACCAAGCATGTACCATTCTGTTGTCATCCTGTTTCTCCTCCTTCAGGCTGCTCCCCTCATTTTCTCTGAGTACAAATTGCATTCACAAAACTCATATTCATTCAGTTAGCATTAGGTACAGCCTAAGATTGTTGATAATTCTTGTGGTGTTTACTGTCTGATTTCCTGCTTCATTGCACATGAGAAACAACACTAACTTTTAAGTCAATGAGCCGGCACAGATGATGTGGTCTATTTGGTATTAAAGTGTTGTTTAAAATACATCCCCAGAGCAAATACTACAGTAATGTGATTTTTTTTTTTTTCTTGTGCTCTGACTGCTCTCTAGTTATGTGACAAATGCTGAATATGCAAAATTTTACAGAGATTAATTTCTCTATATTTATTGCCACTAACTTTTTTTGAGGTATTATACAATTTGCCCATCTAAAGCTTCAAAATGTAGGATCTGAATCACATCAAAATGAAACAGTAATTTGCTATTACAATTAGTGCAATTACCAGAGAGCTCAGGCATTACATTTAAACTGTACACAATTTTGTTCTAAAGTTAGTAGATGCCAGCAAAGTTTCTTAGATATTCTGACACATTTTAATTTTAATTCTATGCCTAGACTTCTGAACAGAAGAGAATAATATAATTTACTAGTCTTAATTTCTGCTTAAATATTTGTTTTGAGAAATATATCCTATCATAAGATAATTTGATGTATTTTTAAATAACTGAATTAAGGAAAAAAAAAATCTAAATAATGTTGTTCGGTGTGTAAATCCCCAAACTTGATTAAGAAAGAGATAGACAAACCCATTCAATGCCTTCCATCTGTCCCTGATTTGCACCTGCCATTGGCAGGCACAGGAGTATTGCTGGAAGGGGCTCTGTCATATTTCAAACAGCAGGAATCTTCTGGCATTTGTCCATGGACTCGCCTTTGTATTGACTGAAAATTCACATGTGGTCCTTATGCCAAGGTATCTCTACCCATCATCTCACTACAGAGTAAGGGGAAGATTGAGAAGCTTTTTTTGAGTCTCCTAGTTAACAGCTGCTGAATGGAAGATACCAAACTGGTATTAAGTATTGTACAGATATCCAGAAGAAAAACCATGGTGATGTTAAATAATAGAAATTAAGTTGAACAGAGAAAAATACTGAAAAATCTACTTTACATTGTACAGATATTTTTCCAAAAAGAAAATGCTGTGCAGGAAGTCTTCTTTGTTAAACACAATCTTGCTGCTTGTATAAGAACATCCATAAGGAGTTTACTTTGGGCAGGAAGAAGCTCTCATGCTGAATTGATCTTTGACACCACATTCCTCTGTTGGGAAGTATTGTGCTTGGCACTTCTACAGAAGTGGAAAAGTGTAAGTTTTATTAAACAGTGAAAAATCTTTGACTTAGACTGGAATCTCATATTCTTCCCTTTGCATTTGAAAACTGTACAGTTTTCTTCCCAAGAAAGATATTTCAAATCAGGAAATCTTAAAGGAATTGTAACAATTGTGTTCATCACCAGACTCTGCCTGATAAATGAGTATGACTGCAGTGACCTCCTTCAAATTTCTCCCAGATGCTACCTTTCTCACTGCCGGTGCCATTAATCAAAAGTGTGACGCACGTATCTCTGTACAAAACTGGAAATGAGTCAGCCACTATAGATCTATGTGACTTCTTGCAGATGCTCAGGCACCACTGAGTCGTGACTTGAGCAACCAACTGTTTCAAAGCTACACACTATTTGAAGTATTCTTTCATAAAAAAAGATCAGCAGGAGCCTTGTTTCTAGTTTAGTTCCATTACATAACAAGATGTGTCAGGTGCCACATATCTATGCTGCACATAGATACAGCAACAACAGAAATATGAATATGTGATTTTTTTTCTCATCCTTCTCCTACAATGTGCAGTGGAGAGAATCATATACCTAAATTTCATATGTCTCTAGACCATGAGCATTTCAAGCTTTCATTGCCTTTCGGCTCTGCCTGTGATAAGATTTTATTTTTCAGCATGTTTAATAAAAGCAGATATGTTTTTAGTTAAGACATTGAACAACATAAAGGCCTTCATTCACTAGTCAGAAGTTTTAATGTGAAAAGGGTTATTAAAGTCTAAAACGTGATGCTCAGCCAGCTGACTTTAACCATCTAACAGTTAAGCTTCCAGTCCAAGCTGGACATTCAGGATCTCTCCACAATCAATGGTGAGACATTCTGCAGAAATTCCATCATGAGCCAGTCACTCATTCCACCTATTTTAAAATTATATTAAATGTCCTTGGATTTGACCGTCTCTGTTGATTAATTGTATCTAATGTAGACTAGTTGATTTTTTTAATATCTAAAA
This sequence comes from Margarornis squamiger, assembly GCA_035222235.1. Classification (NCBI taxonomy): domain Eukaryota; kingdom Metazoa; phylum Chordata; class Aves; order Passeriformes; family Furnariidae; genus Margarornis; species Margarornis squamiger. The sequence continues at coordinate 132,206,372 of JAWWTY010000077.1, forward strand.
TTAGTTGTTATGAATCCTAACTTAAAAATTATGGTATACTCAGCTAATGGTATACTTAAAAAGGGTGTTTTCCTCGTAAGATGTCCCTCATTAAATATTTAGTCCCATTGCTTTAATATAGAACAGCCTTAGACAGATAGGAAAACCACAGGCTTAAAAAGCCTGCTGGCAAAAAGTTGTTCTTTGTACTCAGTGAACAGACATTTCCGAGTTTAGAGTAGCCCTGCATAAAACATCAAATATGTATTTCTCCTCTGAAAAAAAAGGAATAGTACTATTCTCTTCATATGTTTCAATGAGGTATCTATAGGCCAAGATATTAACTGTCAAATTTATTGTTACTTTAGATTGACAGGAAGCACATTGATGGTCAAGTTATCCTATCACTGAAGTGACTGAAGATATTGGTCTTTCTTCTCAATATATTTCTTTGCAAATAGATTTGGTAAAATCTGTATGTGTTTTCAGTCATCTCTCTTTGATTTTGCTGCCTGAGCTTATATAAACCAAAACCAAATCTGTATGATCACATGGGGAACAACAGCTAAGATTGCTCATAGCTTTCCTAACTATTGTTAAGGCAATAGCAATAACATGTTAATCAAGAGGCTTTTCACCTATAGTATTTTTCATTTCAGTGCTTTGCCAATGCTGCAGTAAATATCATCATTGGAATTAATGCAAAACTAATCAGTTGTTTCTGATGGCAAACTTAACAAACCTAACTGTGTTAAAGCTTAACTGCTTTAACAAACTTAACTGTGTGTCCTTAAAATAATGAACTAGTTATTACAGAATTAATAAAAACCTTCTGTTTTAACCACAGAGCAAAGCCATGCAATTATAGGTAGTTTTTTTATAAGAAAGGGCAAAGCAAATAAAACAACTGTAGCGATGCACAATAGAAAATTGTTTGGAGCTCCTGATCCTGGAAAAGCTAACAGAGAAACTTACATGGTCTAATGGAAGATGTCCCTAACAATGACAGAGGAGTTGGAACTAGATGGTCTTTTAGACTCCTTCTTACCAAAACCATTCTATGATTCTATGATTCAAAGAGGGACTAACACTTCTGAACTAAAATCTAACTGAACTAGTATTCTCAATCTATTGAATTTTAGATTTTTGACAAAATTTGGCTATAAAACCACCCTTATGAAACCATCTTATTTGCACCAATGGATTGCTTCCTAATACTAGAGGGGAAAAAATATCCATTAGTATTTTCCTGAATCTTATTGAAGAGCTGGTAAAAAGGAGACATTGCTGTTTTATCTAAAAGTGCATCCAAGCATAATTTATGTTTGTGATTTTAATTCATACTCATGGAACACTCGTACCCAAAACTGTAAGTCCTGCAGAGTGCCATGAAGTCCAGTCCAGCATTTCTATGTGGCTATAATGTAGATGAAAGGACTCATAAACCAGTAGGTGTCAGGTGGCCTTCCAAAATCTCTCACTGCCTGTGGTTATCTCATTATGGTGAAAATTAGTCTGCAGTAAAGACCAGATCATGTTCAAGGTGAAGAATATTGGCAAAGGATAAGGAGTCCAAGCATGACTCAGGTGTTGTGGGTAAGCAGAGGAACTCATGATTTGGTTTTTCTAACCTTGGTGAAAACCTTGTAAAGTTGTCCATCCCCCATCAACTCAGTCTACATTTACGCATCTTCCAATATTTATTTCTCATTGAAAAAATAATTCTCATAAAGCAGAATTCCTCTGTGTCACATTCTTACATTTCTGACTGGGAAATTCTATTATTTTGTCTGACCGTGAATTGATACCAGTTACTGAAATCTTCGTCACTTCTCAGCAGGATCTCAGCAATGACATGCACATGAAATTTCAGAATTTAGGAAATGTCAGTTAAGATGGAATAGTGCCACTCTTCCAAGCATATCAAATCTTCCTTAGGTTTTTATAAACAAAAAGCACACTGAATCTAAGCCTTCAGCATCAAGACACTAGGCTCAAGACATTTAAAAGATCAGCTAAGGCATAAATAAAGGTCAGAGCTGAAATATCTTACCCAGCTGAATGAAACCTTCTAAAGAAAGCAATAGTTTGTCCCTAGCAAATTCTTTTAAATCTTAATATTAAGAAAAAAAATATTTTAACATGCACTTCTTTCCCATAGGAAATAAAAACCCCAAACATTTCATTACACTTAAGAATTCTATTATGAATGATACAAAACAAAATGTAAAAATAAGAGAATTGTCGTACTTGGGGATGGTGTTTGGTTTAAATAACCTTTTTCAGGGCTCTGACAAAATCTGTAGTTTTTCCAATTCATGGACAAAAACTTTCCACATGATATAAACTAATTTTGGATTTTTGTAGATATAGCAAGAATCCTGACATGCTCCGAAGACTGATTATTTCCTTGCTACATTGAGTTCTGTCAGAACAATCAATGTTTTAATCATTTTCACAATTATGATTGCAGAAAAAAAAAAAAAAAAGGAAAATCAGTCTATTTTCAAAGAAAGAAAACTGCCAATTTGACCAAAATATAGAGAAACAAAGTCCATTCCCAGTACATGTAAAGTGATGCCACTGATTCAAATGAAACACAGGGTAGGATAAGGACAGTATGCTAGACAATCTTGATTAGTTTAACAAGTTCATGTCTTCTAGTCTGTCTTAACTCCTTAACCAAGACACAGTGTTGACATACAATGAATAAATTAACTTATGCTGAAAAATTAAGGAAAGCTCACTAGCCACTTGCATTTCTGAACAAGACTTTCCATAGAAGTAGTTGTTGGGAGCTTGCAATGTCACCCATTTTAAATTCGAGTTAGGTAAGTTCATGGAAAGTTGCCTATGAGGCATCTGTTTGAAGTACCAGTGGACTTGATCTGATGACTGCTAACCTGTGTTCCTCTTACATATTTGAAAACATCAGACTTTTCCTTACTTCCATGTCTTATTAGGTATTCTGTGTTTCAAAAAGATCAGTAAGGAATGACTAACTTGTTCTGTGCAGTGAAGTCTTTTATTTCGAGGCATGAAATTCCACAGACTTGGGGCCCAAACTGAGACAGCACACTGTTAATGAAAGATACGACGTATCTAACACTTTCTTCTCATAAATGCATCTAGGCTACCCTCCCTTCTCTTTCTTATCTGTTACATTTTTTTGTTTGTTTTCATTTTTGCCAAGTTCTTTAATCAAAAAGACTAGGATTTGTTTGTTTTATTTTTTATTTCTGCGAGTTATCAATGTTTTGGTTTTTTTTCTTCCTTTCTCACACAAAACCAACAGTAGCTTTAGGGATTCTCTTATCTTTCAGGAACATGGGCATGTCCCTGCTTCCCAGTATGTCCATATTTCTTGTTATGTCTTGTTTTCCTCTGTTCAATGGGATACTAGTTGTATATGAAACTATTCCTTAATTTTAACTAGAATTATATTCATTAGATATTGGGAAATCTATCTTATGGGTAACTCAAAAAAAGATAAGTAGATTCACAAGCTTTAGGTATAAAATAATTCAGGTTTGCTGCTCAAGTGTCAAAGGTAGAGCAAATTCCATTTGAGCAGTCACATCTATATGAAAATTCCTTCATCTCATATCAGTCACATCCCACACTATTAACAATTTGAACTTTTAATTTTTCTTTTTCCCCTCACAAGGAGGAAAGAGCAATTTTCCAAGAGGCAGCTTACCAACAAATTTAGCTGAGGTATTTGCAGTCATTTTACTGTATGGCATGGTGCCTGGAAGTCTAGCAATAAATTGCAAGTTTAAACTAATAAAGACAAACTGATAAGCACAATTATCCTTGTTCAATGATAAAGCTGTTTTGGTTGGGGTTTTTTTTCCTACTTTATAGGACAGTGCAGTTAGATCCACTGGGGATTTTTTTGAGCTCTAGTTCTAGCTGCTGCTGTAGATACAATGCTTGGGCTTGGACAAATCACTGTCCTTACACTTTCCTTTTCATTCATATTAAAAATGTGGCCCTTAAATTACTAAAGAAACAGCCAAGGTATGGGCCCAGGGTGGTAATGGGGTTTGTAGCTGGCCAAAGTGAAATAATAAATAAAAAACAACTTGTTCTCTTCCTATCCCTAGTCTCTGTCAGGGAATTACAGTAGCTCTGGAAGAGACAACTGAAAGCCCTGGAAGTAAAAAGGAACTTTTTTCTTTTTCTTTGTCAAGGTATATATTTGCACTGTGTTATAGACTATTCCTTAAACTGTGTTACTTAAATTAAAAACCTAGGAAATACTGCTCTTCTTTTATCCAAATGTTCTGAAGATGTTCATCTACTCTAGAAACATAGGTCCAATTTTTTTTTTTAAATTAAGTTTTAAAATTAGATTTAGATAATTAGACTACAGAAAACACAATCCAGAGGAATGGTTATATGTTTTTTAACATCAAAGATTTGCAGATCTTTCCCATTGACCTTCTCTTTAATTACTCTGTCCTTTGGTAATAAAGTTAGCAGGAACTTTCTCTTGCAGGATATTTGTACAAGATTAAAAATATCCCCAGGATCTTACATGCTGTCAAGAGTAAATTAATACTCTCTTGCTCTTGCTGTAACTGGAAGCATGGCAACTGAGTTCAGACATCATCCTGTAACATTTTGACTTTCAGTAAAAGCCTTTAAATGGAATTAGTATGCTTCCAGAGTACTTCAGGAGATCTTAAGTCTAAACTTTAATGAAACACAGAAAAAGGTAAGTGATATGGAGGTTATATATTTGTATATTTTTATATCTCTGACTTTCTTTTATCAGAAAACGTACAACAGTTACACACAAACAACACTCCCATTATGCATATATGAAAGCATATATATGCATATATAGTAATGAGAAAAGACAGAATGTTAAAATAAACTAAAATATGTTAATATGGACAGAATTAAGAAGGATTTCTGTTTAATTTCTTTGAGGTACCTTTGACACTGTATATTAGAATTCAGGACTATGTCTATCTCAGCTGAAGAGTAAGGTAGGCTGACAGCTAGCACTGCCTTACTTTCTTGGGATCTAAAACTTTTAGGCATTTCTCTCATGCACATCACCTAGAACTTTACAGTGATCCAGTTATGGGGGGAGGACTTGCTGGGTCCTGTGTGAATAGTGGTAATGAGGAATGGGGATGATCCATCCAGCAGCAACCACTGAGACTTACCTTTGGTACAGCACACTCAAGACCAGAGAACTTCTCCATAGGAAATGAGAGATTATGGGGTGCTACACTGTTAAGTGAAGAGGTTTAGTGTGGAGGTTGTAGAAGCTCATCCTGGTTACTGACCTGGGGACAGTTTGAGCAAAAGCATTTGGACACCTCTTCTCACCAAGCTGCTTGGATTCTTAAGGTCAAAGTCATCCTAATGAAGATCTACCAGTTTAAGGACTGAGTTACCCAGAGAAAGGGAGATTATTTAATTCCTAGATGAAGGCTACGGTCTCTTACTCTCTACTTATCAATTTCCATAACTCATTAAAATTTTATGAGAACACAGGGTAAAAGGGTGGAAGTGTGGGTTCAGCTCTCAAACTGAGAAAATCTTCCATCTTCGCAACTTTCCTTTAGCTGCCATTGCCATGGTCTCTAAAAATAAGACTGCTTGTTATTTGTTCTGTAGTGTCCTTGTTTCATGTGCTGTACAAGCTATTGGAGATCAAAGCCATTTTGTTTTGGTAACTCCTTTGATTAAGACCCTGGAAACCTGGATTCTGCTTGTGCTTTTTTTGTGCTAATGGGCATGCCTGTATCACAATGCATGAATGAGGGGGCTGTAGCTAGTTTTAACTGCAATTTTTCTATAATTTCTGTTTTCTTAGTATTTAACTGCAAACTGTAGCATCTTTTAAACATAGTTGTATATAATTCAGTCCATAGTCTGCCTTTAAAGAAGACCATGTCTTTAAAGAAGACATATTCAGTGTTTTTTTCCCCTTGGCTTTGTTTTTTGTGTCTAATTTTCTGTCCCTTATTCACGAGATTTAACTTTGCAGTCTAACAGAAGGTGAGCGAATGTAAAAAAATGGTTAATAATCTTGTGGTTAGTAAAAATGTATGTATTTGAATTATGTAAAATCATACAAATTATAAATTGCATTAATTTAAAATGTTGGTGCGGCAAATTACCTCTGCCTTCAAGACAACATAGGTACACATGCAAGGGTATTCACACAAATGTACTTGATGTTTATGCCAAGGAACATTATGGAACATTTATTATAGACTGGCATTTTTTGCCACATCTATGAAAGTCCTTGAAAAAGTAAAAAGATATTGTTTTCTTCCATGGTTCTCAAGAGTCTTTTGGCAGATTTAAACAGAAAGAAAGATATTTTCCTTTTGATCCTACTACCTAGGACCACAATGAGCCTCTGCACTTTTGCCTATGTGAATGAGCCACTCATTGTTCTAAACCCTTTCTTATTTGACAAGGACCATATCCCTGAAGTAAACAAACTCTTTTAAGCAAAGGTTCTTATTTAATTTTACCACTAAGTTTTGCAAGAGGATGACTGTTACTTAACTGCAATAAACTGATCATGATAAAATCATGAAAGATGACAGCAGAAACCTTTCAAATAGAAGAGTTCACTAACTACTAGACCTTGCTCTTTTTCTAGGATATTACGATAAGCAGTATCAAATTCTAAGAAATACCTGTAATATTAAATAATACACAGTCTTGGGAAATATAGCTTATGTTGAGAAAATCGCTGTTTTTGTTGAATGAAACACAGCTGCTTTTTTGTAAAAATAATTGCAGTGACCTGGCATTGCATTAGTGCAACGATTTATGGTGAGATTTGCTTAAGATATTGGAGTTTAATACTTTTTTAAAATGTTAAAAAGATGATAAAAAGTGGCTTATTATTGTTTATATAAAAGTGGATATTATTGTTTAATTTTTAAAAGCACTGGAAAACAGATGGTCAATATTGTGTTTAACACATCAGACTGCAACTTTGGGCACTGGAGCTGAACTTTAATGTTAGTTACTGTCTCTGTATTGGATCCTCATCTCAGACAGCATGGCTGAAAGTACTGCCTTCCCCTAACCCTTTTCTTCTTACAACCATTTTAATTGTTAGCTCTCAAGAACAGAAATAATTTCTCACTGTGTGTGTGAAAATTATATGGTGTGTAACAAATCTCTGATCTTGATTGGGCCAAGTGACACTTGGATGTCACAAGAAACATGTCTTGCTATTATTTGTCTGAGTTGGGTATTTGCAGTGTTAACAGTGATTGTATCTACTGCGCTATTACCTGCAACACCTTGGTCCTTTCTCTCAGGTCTTTCTATCAGCCTTGACAGGAAGTTTCTACATTTCCCAGGTCTCATAGACTAATGACCCAGGATTTAGGCTGCAATAAGAGGATGTAGAGCTGGTATTGCTGACCTGCTTCGCACACCACAGCAGTATTACTTGTATGAAAGCAGTGCCATGGAAAGGGCTCTGGAGGTGTTAGTCAGCAGCAAGTTGAATATGAGTCAACAGTGCCCTGGCAGCCAGAAGGGCCAAAAGTGTCTGGGGGGCATCAGGTAAAGCATCACCAGCTGCTTGAGGGAGGGGATTGTCCCGCTCTGCTCTGCACTGGGGCAGCTTCACCTTGGATATTGTGTGCAGTTCTGGGCACCATAATGCAAGAAAGACATTAAGTTCTTAGAGAGCATTCAAAGGAGGGCAACAGGGGTGGTGAAGGGCCTCGAGGGGAACCCGTAGAAGAAATGGCTGAGATCACTTAGTCTATTCAGCCTGGAAAAGAAGAGACTGAGGGGAGGTCTCATTGCATTTACAACTTCCTTGTGAGAGAAAGAGGAGGGGCAGGCACTGATCTCTTCTCAGTGGTGAACAGAGACAGGACAAATTGGAGGTTTAGGTTGGATATTAGAAAAACGTTCTTCACCCAGAGGGTGGTTGGGCACTGGAACAGGCTCCCCAGGGAAGAGATCACAGCACCAAGCCTGACAGAATTCAAAAAGCATTTGGACAATACTCTCAGGCACATGGTGTGACTTTTCAGGATGGTCCTGTGCAGGGCCAGGAGTTGGACTCTGTGATCTTTGGGTGTCCCAGATCTGCATATTCTGTGATTCTGTGATATTTCTCAGGTTAATTTTCACTCTTCTGTGTGTCTTCTGGTACTTGAATTAGCTTCTCTGTATCTGTTGCAGGGCATGAATAGTCATATTTTCTTTGAACTGAGTTCCTGAAAAGCCAGGGATTATCGAAAGAAGTATTTTTGAACCAAGATGGGGATAGAAATCAGAGAACAGTGCTAAAATTTACAGTTTAGAAGTGATTCCACAAGGACAATTGAAGCAAACTTTTATTATCTAAAAAGAGCTTTAGGGATGGTAAAATATTAGACATCAGGTGGCTTGACCTTAGTGCAGGGAAAGTCTTATACGCAATTTTAAAAAGCAAGAACTTTTCAAGAAACGTGGCTTGACTGAAGGCATATACTCTCCAGTGAATTGATATCACATTAATCTGTGGAATGTAGCATGTTTCAACTGAGATAATAGCACTTACATTTTCAGAATGTTTCTCACACTGGGACTGAGCCAAAGGTCTTTTGAAGTCAATGGCATTTTCCCTTTTTAAAAGTATGCATTATTAAATCAGTAAAATTGAAATCACGGGCAAACCTAAGTGAAATAGTAAATGCAGATTGACATTAAATCTACGGTTCCCACCTTTGGTAGATCTCATAGTCCTTAATTCTAACTTCCTATTGCTCGTTCCTGAATACTAATACTTCCAAGCAATTTATTTGCAAATTTCAACACTGGCACCTCTTGATCTGAAACACAAGCTTCTATTGCATGAACTGACAGCTCAGAATTGCTGCATCTTTGCCACAGGCAAATACAATCTATGGAATTATCCAAGTCACTAGAGTGAGACATGCTGGATGTGGGTCAAAGGCACGTTTTCAAGGAGAAAAGCAGGCAAAAGGAGGGGTGTATCTACACAAAGGCACCTTTTCCTTCCCATTTAACCAGGTCATGGATGCTGTGGGTTACATATAGTGGGTCTATATTAGTTACTTGGTGTACTTCAGAGGTTCCTTTGGTGCACAAATTTGTTCTACGTCTACACTAGAGGAACTAGGCACACTCTGAGTTGCAGCACTGATGTGCTCGAAACAGATTCCTTTCTCGTGGGTTCAAGGCCAAAGTTGCACCCTCAGGATGAATGAATAAAACAGCAGGAGTGTTCAAGTCAACCTTCAGGTAGTAGAAAAGAAGTTTCTGTCTCTTTTTCTGCCTCAATAAGATGTTCTTCTTGCAGATAGCAGTGCACATTTATTTTCTTAGTTTGAGCTTTCTAACTATGCCTGATTAGTTAAACTGCATGAAGTAGAAGTCCAAAGGGGAACTATAAAATGGAATCACTGAATTTATTTTAGAAGCTTTTTCACAAGATAAAAGAAGTGTAAGAGAAAACACTAACTTTTGTTCAAGGCATAGACAATGTATTAAGGACTAAGGAATTGATGCCGAATTTGCCCCAAACAGGCACGGAGAAACTGCTCAGAGACAAAGTTTCATGCTCAAAGCAGGAGGTAT
>JAWWTY010000077.1:132216047-132302990 GCA_035222235.1 Margarornis squamiger
GCTTTCCTATATCTGTGCTTCAAATTCCTGCGCCTTAACCCTTGGTGTCTCAGGCTATTTTTCCTTTATTGGTATCAGAATGACATCTAGTAGCCATAGAAGATTGGACTGAAATTCATGTAAAAATACAATATTGGTAAAAAATTAAAACTTCAAAGGAAATATGAAAACCCTATAACAAGTTCTCTGCTTTTGCAGAATTCACTATGTAAGTAGCAACAATTTCTTTCTACAGGAACCTGGGATTTTAAATAAAAACCCAACTAAAGCTACTAGTAAAAACCTAACTAAAGTTACTAGCAAAAGTAACTGTTTTTCAGAAATTGCTTTCTCCCAAAGAATGACTCCTTATGAAGAAAGGAATATTTTAAAGTGAAGAAGCGTTGTTATTTTAATAATTAAATTTATCTTCTTCCATATTCCATAAGCAAACCCACAGGCATTTTTGTGTTTTTCATGAATCATGACTTTCATGTATAAGGTATAAGCAACTAAAAAAAAAGTTATTTGTTCCTCTTTACCATAAGATAAGACATCCTATGGATTATATTGAAACTCTTGGAAATGACAGCAAAAAGAACCCCTGTGGTAGGAACACATGAGCAAGATTTCCTACCATGGTGATGTATCATTATGTTATGACATTTCACTTGGATGGCTAGAAAAGTGTGAAGTCTCACTGTCATTACACTGACCTGAATGCTTGCTTGCTTTGGAACTGCAGAAAGTTACCTTCCATACATGCTCTGTTTCTATATTATATTACTTCTAGCTATTGGAGAATGGACATGCTCTCAAGAAAACAGACATAAATTGTTTGCAGAATTTTCATTTTCTTAGGTAATTTTCATCGTCTTTCCTTGGCACTTCATCTTTCAGTAAAAGCAGAGTTCCACAAAGAGGAATGAATGCAGCTGAAGGCACAAAAATCCTTTCTCCCAGTTTTGAGAGCTACTGCAGGAGCAATGAGAATAAAACCTTTGCTCCTGTTGTCTTGCTGAGGGAGGAACAGCCAAAATACTTGCCAAGCTCTCAGCATTCATAAACGCTAAATCACTAAGTTTTAAAGACAACCTGTTTTGGTGCTTGTCAGTGAGGAGCATTCAGTTACACAAATCAACCTTTTACTTGGAGACTTAGTAGCTCCATCTTATAAAACCTATATGTAAATATTGCTGCCTTGAAATTAAAATACTCTTACAATAAAGCAGTCTAATAAAACATAAAACCACCCCTGCAATTAGGCATGAAATAGCTGAAATGGATGGTTCAAACAGCCTTATCAGAGCCTATGAAGTCCTTCTGATGATCACCTGAAGGAGAGTATTAATCACAGCAATCAGAACAATAGCAGCCACAATGCAAGCAATAAAAATCCATGCTCAATAAAACCTCTGTCTGCAGCTGGCCACTAGCAGTGCAGCAATAAAACCATTGCAAAAAAGGGTTAAAGACAGAGCTGAGTGTGACACCAAGAACAAAAGAACTTTAAAAGAGTTGTATTTTATTTCCTCAAACAGGAGCAGTAAACTGAAATCTGAGAGGCCCTTTCACTTTCTTGTTTAGATATTTCTGTAGAGGATATCTGATGGAAAGATGCTCATCCAGTAAAATCAATCCTTAAAAGCAGAACTTAAAACCAGAATTGTTTAATCCAGACATTGACTCTTACACCACTTGAATAATTTCTTTGAATAAAAAATGCTGACCTTGATTCAGCTAAATTGTGAGCAGCTACTAAAAGTATACTGATAAATCCACTGTGCTATGTGTTTAGTTTTTAGTAATATTACTCCTTATTATGATGTTCCGACTGAACTCTTCTTGTGCTATTACTTCTTCATACTGTCATTATAACAATGCTGTCCAAAATGGCAAATAGAAAACTTCAGACCATTGGGTAGGAAAACATGTTTCAAGAGAATTTTGGCTCAACTATGTGGACTCTAATTCATGTGGAGACAATCCAGACATATGCATCTAACACCTTAGGTTATGTACTTTTTATTACAAGTAACGCTTATGTCAAACATCCAAAACCACAAAAAGACTTTAATGAAGGATAGTATCAATTTGCCTCTGGCATATCTCTAATTTGAGTATAACTTGGATTGTCTTGTGGGAATTCCGCTTCTTTGGATAAAATATGAATTTGTTTTGCCTGCATAAAGATATTGCTTAAAGAAAAACTACTGCATTATATAATATCAAAGAGCTTAACCACTACATCTAATTATACTAAAGACTAAACTACTGGAAGCAAGGAAAACATTTCAAATTTGATTACAAACATGAAAGCAAATGGGAAGCAGCAAGTTTAACATAGACTGTGCTTCAAGTATCCTTGAAAAATCTATGTCCTTGCCATCCTTTCCATTTTGTAGGTCATACAGTAAACAGTACTTGGAAAAAAGTTCCGTGGGTGAGACTAAGAGAATTGCCTGTAGCAATCATCACTGTCTTTAGCAGAAATGCTGCCTATTTCTGATAAAAAGGAAAAGTGCATAATTTGATTTTCTTTTCCTCCAAACTCAGGAAGGAAGTGTTGCCTCAGTTTCCTGCAATTTAGCTTGAAATGTTCAGCTCTTCACAAGAGAGATTAGAAACTGAGTCATGACAAAAAGAAATCTGAATCTTAAAGATTCAGCACTTCAGATGTGAAAATTAAACAGAAGTATCAAGTGGGTTGAATTTTTCAGCAGACTAAGATTTGCACTGGCATGGTGGGAGATGCAGCCATCTTCAATTCAGCAGCTGTAGTTGAATGGACAGAAATACCCCACAGCATTACACAGAATGAGAGCCTGAAGGCTTGCAGTACCTGACAGACTTTTAGTAGAGTCTTAATTCAAAGTGAAGTATAACTCAAAAAAAAAAATTTCTTTTCATGTTCTTTTTTGCCTTCAATTCTTCTTTCCTAGATTTTGTTCTGCCAACAAAACCATAATGTGTCCTAATATTCGGCTCATGTCTAGGAATAACTGGAACTGGATTTTGATACAGGACGATTTACTGTGTGTTGACTTTCTGGAGATGTCCTTCAAAGTTAATGAGATGACAACCCATTGGAGACAACAAGCTGATGCAACAACTGATACTGGCACAGGAATGTGCCATCCACAGGTTAGGATGCCATCCAGAGGGACCTGACCAAGCTGAAGAAGTGGTCCCACAGGAACCCCAGGGGATCCAAGAAAGCTGAGCACAAGATGCTGCACCTGGGTCAGGGCAATGCCTGGGAGTGTTACAGACTGTGTTACAGAGTGCTGCATCCAGGTCTGGAGTCCCCAGCACAGGACAGACGTGGACCTCTTTGAATGGGTACAGAGGAGGGCCATGAAAATTATCAGAGGGCTGGAACTTTCCTGTGAAGAAAGGCTGAGAGAATTGGACTTGTTCAGTTTGAAGAAGGGAAGGCTCTGGAGGGACCTTATTTTGGCCAGTACTTAAAGGGAGCCTAAGAAAGTTGGGGACAGACTTGTCCAGCTGGGGTAATGGTTTTTAACTGAGGAAGGGTTGATTTAGATTAGCTACAAGGAAGAAGGTTTGTTGTTTGGTGGGTTTGTTGTTTGTTTTTGGTTTTGATTTGTTTTGTTTTGTTTTTCACAATGAGGGTGGTAAAACACTGGCAGAGGTTGCCCAGAAAGGTGGTAGTTGCTACAATCCTGGAAACATTCCAAGTCAGGTGGGCTGGGATTCTGAGCACCCTTATCAAGTTGAAGATGTCCCTGCTCACTGCAGTGAGGTTGACTTTTAAATGTTCCTTCCAATCCAAACTTTTCTATTATTATATGTAGTGAAAATATAACATACAGCATGCAAATATTTTGCAGCAGTATTTTCAGATAAAAAGCAACAATCATAAATTAAAAGGTTTTTTTTTATTATTATTTTATTCTCTTATGAACATCCATTCTTTATAATTTTTACTAGAATTTATTTGCTACTGGCATTTACTGTTGTAAAGATTTTACTAAAACCACTTAAGGTTACATTGGTTCTGCTTATTTCTGTGCATTCTTCCAAGTATTGTTCATGGATCAGTATCATCTGTGCATACCATGTACATTTTGTTTGCTACATTTCTGTTGCAGCAGCCTTTCCTTGCTGCACAAGTCACTAAGTTTTCTGAGAAGCAGCTCCTGGCTTGCTTGTTTCCCTGAAGTTAGTTGCATGATATTATCACAGAGCGTAAAGGGCATCTGAGGCTGTCTCAGGCTGGGCAGTGATGAGGGCTCCTGCATCTCCAGGCTCCTCAGCCTGAGCACAGATTTGTGCCCTGGCAGTACAACACTAACCAAACAAGAATTTAAGTTCCACTGTGTGCCTGTGCTCAAAGAACTGTATTGTACAGACAACATCTGCTTAGATGGCTGAGTGTATTTCAGTCTATATGCCTTATATGCTAGGCTGCATCATTAAAAAGTTTATATTTGTCTCTATAATATACTCATTATTTTTAATATAAAGGATCAAATCAAGAAGTATAACTAGTCTGACAGATAGCTATTTTGGCAGTGAAGGTTTGCCATACCAAGTGATCTAAACGTTTATTTAATTTGACAGCAGTCATTGTCAGCTAGTTCAAAGATAAACATGTAGAATGATGTTTTGTGCAGGGAGAAGTATCTTCCTTGTACTAGAAAATTAACTTTTTCATAGGTTTAAGAATATTCTCTCTGTAGGTGAGTTTGGGAAGTCAGTATACCATCTCAGTCACTCTAATATCCAAATGCAACAGAGAACTGGTATCTTACACTTATTTATTTAGGATATTGATTTATTCCTTTAAAAACTTTGAGAACGTCTTCTCCCTTTGTTCTGTGGCAGTGAGTTTCATGAGCTAATTGTGCACATACAAATATGTCAATATGTGCAGCATTTATACACAGTCAAATAAATATGCTACTTTTGTATTCCTTTGTTCCTATGTTATAAAATATAAATATCTCTGTTGAATTAACATTGTTTCTAGGATTAAGTGAATGTTGGGTTTTCACATTGTGTTTTGCATTCTTCAATATTACTTCCTTCACTGTCCAAACAACTACCAAATAGGTAAATTAACAAAATATTTAATGACAAATATTAATTCCTTATATAATATCCTTACAAACCAATTCAATGCAAACCAGAGCTGTTTAAAAAGCTGATACAACAGTGTATTCATTTAGTTTCATGCTCCTAACATGGTGTCCACACTTGGGGAACTGGTCCTAACTCCCATTGTTTAGGTGAAATCTCTGTGAAATCTTAATCACCAATTATCCCAGGTGACTGGAAAAAGGGAAACAGTGAACCCATCTTAAAGGGGGTAGAAAGAAGGGCCCTGGAAACTACTGATGTGTCAGCCTCTCCTTTGTGCCTGGGAAGATCATGGAACAGATGCTCCCAGAAGCTATGCTAAGGCACGTGGAGAAAAGGGTGATGATTCAAGATAGCCAGCACAGCTTCCCCAGGGCCAAGTCCTGCCTGACCAACCCAGTGACCTTCTATATAGGAGTGACTACATCAGTGAACAGTGGAAGCTTTACAAAGGTCATTTTATTTGGATTTGTGTAAAGCCTATGACACAGATCCTCCCAACATCCTTCTCTAAACTGGAGATAGAGGAATTTGATAGCTGGACTGCTAGGTAGATAAGAAATTAGTTGGACAGTCATATCCAGAGGATAGTGGTCTGAGTCTCAGAGTCCCGATGGGCACAGTGACAAGTGGTGTCCCTCAGGGGTCTGTATTTGGACCAGTGATATTTAATATCTTCGTTAATGGCATAGACAAAGGGATCAAGTGCACCCTCAGCAAATTTGCAGATGATACCAAGCTGAGTGGTGCAGATGACACACCTGGAGATAGGAATGCCATCCAGACGGACCTAGGCAAGCTCAAGAAGTGAGCCCATGGGAATATCCTCACGTCCAAGAAAACCAAGCACAGGGTGCTGCACCTGGGTCAGAGCAACCCCTGGTATCAATACAGGCTGGGGGATGAATAGATCTAGAGCAGCCCTGACATGTAGGGTTTGGGGATGCTGGAGGATGAGAGTTTGGAAATGACCCAGCAATATGCAATAGCAACCCAGAAAAGCAATCACATCAGAAGTGGCATGGCTTGCAGGTCAGGAGAGGGGATTCTGTTCCTTTACTCTGCTCTCCCACCTGGAGAACCCACCTGAAGCAATACATCCAGCTGCGGGGTCGCAAGCAAAGGAAGATGTTGGAGCAAGTCCACAGGAGGGCCACCAAATTGATTAAAGGGATGGAGCATCTCTCCTATGAGAAAAGGCTAAGAAAACTGGGATTTTTTTTAGCCTGGAAAAGAGAAGGCATTGGGGTAACTTAATTGTCAGCAGTATAGCCTTCCAGTACCTCAGGAGAACCTACAAGGAAGGTGGAGAGAGACTATTTACAAGAGAACATAGTGACAGGACAAGGGTGGATGTCTCCAAAGAGAGAGTATGTTTAGATTAGATATTAGGAAAAAAAATTCTTTACTGTGAGGGTGGTGAGGCACTGAAATAGGTTGTCCAGAGAAGCTGTGGATCCCCCATCCCTGGAACTGTTCAAGGCCAGGTTGGATGGGGCTTTGAGCAACCTAATCTAGTGGGTGACATCTCTTCCCACAGGAGGGAAGTTCGAACTAGATGATATTTAACATCCCTTCCATAAAAAACCATCCTATGATTCTAGACACCACCAGAAATATAAAAGCAGACTGTTTCCAAAACAGTGCAAGCATTTCTGATTTGCATGTTATTTTAGTAACTAAACTATGTCTGATATTCTTTCAGCTATTATAGATGCTGCAAAAATATAAAAACAGACTGTTTCTAAAATGGTACAGGAACTTCTGTCTCCAGTAAGAACTATCCACCTGTTTCTGGCATGAAGTATGTCTGAAAATAATTGAATTATCCTGTGTGATATAAATTGTGTCTGAATCAAATAGAATAATTCTGTAAGAAGTGTGTGTCTGTGTGTGTGACCAGAAGGAAGCAATTACAAAAATGCAATTAAACAAATCTCCTGAACCAAAATACAGTCAGAATTTCATAGTATAGCTTTACTTCTTTTTGCTTTCTCTATTAACTATTATATTTCTAAATAAAAGATGATAGGTTGTTATTTCAAATTCTCTCAAATAACCTTCTAAATTGGGATGCTGTGTTTTCTCCCAACAGGAATCCATTTGGTCTAATTGATCTATGACTCAGTGAACTTTGCATTGACACTGGAAATACCAAATACTCATGACACGGTGTATAAGAATAGCAAGAGAAGAAACAGAACACTTTGCAAATCAATTGGACAAGTAATAATATAGTGGTGTTTTTCTCTTCTTGGCATTTATTCCTGATGAGTTTTCTGTTAAAATCTAATGGATTATTAAAGAAAGTGTGATATATAGTAATAAATATCAGCCAACTAAAATAAGGTGAACAAAAATAGAAAGTAGTTTAAGTCCTATTTTATTTGCTTCTTAAATACTTGTGTTAAAGCAAAATGGCTTAATGTTTATGCAGAATTTATCTTCAGAACATAGGATGAAAATAGTTATTCCTGGTTTTTTATCCTAAAACTGAAAGCAGAATTTATGTTACAAGTTGTGATTACTTCAACAAATTTGTCCTCAAAAGATTTATCTAAATTGACAGGTTTATCCCTTCTTTCACAAAATAGATGCACAGAAATTTGTCTGAAAAATATTTCATATTTTGCTTTTCCTCATTTTGTTTTACTTTCTACGGTCAGTGTAGGACATACTGGGAATTGTACCTACCTACTTCAAGCTCTGGCCTTCTAGTTGCTTCAAAAAAATTGAAGAGTTCAATTATTTTGTCATAATATCTCATTAAGAAACACATTTAATGCTCTGATTTAGAGTTATGGAGGATGTCTTTTCAATATTTAATTGAAAATATTTTATTGTAATTTTTATTTAGAAAAGGAAGATGAAGAAACTAACCAGAAGAGAAAAAAAAAAATAAAAGGAAGGTGAGTGGCCCTTTATCTCATTATTAAATGTTTTTACATATTACAGGTGAGTTCACAAAAGTGATCTTAACATATCACAAAATCACAGAATAGCCAGGGTTAGAAGTGGCCTCTGGAGTTCATCCAGACCAACCCCCCTGCTAATGCAGGGTCACCTGGAACAGGTGACACAGGAATGTGTTGAAGCGGATTTTGAATCTCTCCAGAGAGGGAGACTCCATGCCCTCCCTGAGTAGCCTGTTCCAGTGCTCTGCCACCCACAACATAAAGTTCTTCCTCATGTTGAGGTGAAACTTCTTGCATTTTAGTTTATGGCCATTGCTCCTTGTCCTGTCGTTGGGCACGACTGAAAAGAGTCTGGCACCATCCTCTTGACACCTTTCTTTGAGATATTTATATGTATTGGTGAGAACCCCTCTCAGCCTTCTCTTTTCTAGACTAAACAGGCCCAACAAGACTTGCTTTTGTATTACATTGTAATTGAATTGTAACACTCAATTGACAGGAAATTCAAATCTGGTAGGAATTGTAAAAGGAGGAGTTGAGATCTAAATCTTAACTTTTAGTTAATTTCCTCTTCTTTAAGAGCACCTTAGACTGAAGAGAAATGAGATTATTCAAATGCCAAGGCACATATAAATTTGTCAACATTTTAGTTTTGGAGGAGATCTTCACATAGACTTCTTTAATGAGGATGCTTTGTAACTTATGTTGTGTTTCCCACTTTCTACAGTGATAATTGTGAGCAAAATTTCAGATAAGGCTGGGTTAGCTTTAATTTGTGAAGTTGGTTTAACTATGGTGTATACAGAGACTGCAATGTTGTGCTGTTCCAGCATTCTGGGATAATCTGAGATGCTCTGAGAAAGGATCTGTGAACAACTGATGACTATTCAGTACATTCTTGCAGGTGTATGTCTAAGAAAGGCTCTCAGAGGGGCACTGAAGCAAAGCCAGAGGAAGAATACACAATTTGTGTCTTTGATTCACGTCTTTTGGGGAGCTCCCTGCTTCCCAGACTTACCTCACACAAGTCTGTACAAGAAAGAATCTCTAGTGCCAAAGCTTTGAGGGGCTTGCTACTCATACCTGAAGTGTATTTGATATCATAAAAAAAAGTTTTTCTTCATTTACTACGAAATATGTTTCAAGTCACAGATCTTTTGTTTTGTGTAAGCAAGACCATGCAGAACCAGCGGTATTGCAAAGCTACCCTAGTAGGCTAGAGCTAGTGGCAGAGACACTTTGATACATACAATAATAAAATAGGCAAAATAGTGTACCTCAGGAAAAAAACCTTTCCGTTCATGAATGGAAATTTACCTACTCTAGCTGAACCAAAACAATCAATAACATAGGTGAGTGTTCCAGGGGCCTGCAGGGACTGTGCATGAAATGAGTCTGTTATCAAGTACACTGAAATTGAAATGAGTGAGTGTTAAATAATGCTCTAATTCCTCTTGGCTTGTTTCAGTGACAAATTCCATTTTAAACAGTTAAATGGTTACAAGATTTGAAATTAAATTTCAGGATGAATAATTAAGCAGCAGTCTCCAATGTCTACAGGAGATCACATTCCCTGCTCTAGAAACACTTAGAGCAATAGATACAGGAGTAGATTTGTAACACACTTCTGATTAAATTTAGTCTGTGTAGAATGGCTTCTCCTATATTACAGCCAACAGTACACTGAAGTAATCTGTATGTTTTATATAATTTGGTTTCATATTAGCAAACACTAAGATAAAGAGTTTCCAAAATACATTTACATTTGAAAATTAGGTAAGTTTAGCTACTTGTCTGTGAAGTAGCCAAAAATATAATAATTTAAAACTGAAATGGCTCTTTAGCTGAGGTATGTACTGGAGGATTTTCTTTGATGGCCAAGTTGAAAATCTTATTAGAAAAAATGTTTGCATGTTTGATTTATAGGCTACAGTTGTTTCACCTTAGGAGAACCTTTCTTTTCCTCATGACAAAACTCAAATCATTTATGCACGAAAGTTTAAGTAAAAGCAGAAGAAAGGTGTAAATCAAGAGTTACCTTTCTGCCTGTTCCCCTTTAAGTCAGCCCTTTCAGCTGTGATATGACAGTCTTTTTTCAAATTCCTCTTTAGTAGATTCAGTTCAAGTACTAGAATGTGGTGTTTCTTGGACCATGACTTCTGACTTCACAGAGGGGTCTCCTCTGCATCTACCAAAAAAGGTCCTTGTAGAGGTAAATATTCCCAAGGGCTGAGAGGCTTTTGATCTTGGAGGTAGAAAGATCATATTCTTCACCACGTTTTAAAATAATAATAATAATTTGCTGGGAAGTGCTTTACCTTGGTCTAAAAGGGAGAGTTTTTATCTGTAACAGAAGAATTACTGAGCACTGTAGGCACTTTTACAAGTCATCTAAATAGATATTTGTGTGATATTAGCAGAATTTTGGCATGATTCTGGAAAAGGAATTTCAGCCAAAGAGTATAAATTTTAACCTCTTGAAGGAGACTGAGGAGCAAAAAATGCCCCATAAATAAAGTTGAAAAACTTGTGAGTTTAAAACAGCTAGTAATTGATGATTAATGCCAGGAATTTGCTTTTCTCATGTGTATAAATACTTCATTTCAGCTTTGGAAAACAACCTTATGAAAACACATTTTTTGCAAAACATGAATTCTCACATGATGCAGCCATGCTAGCTAACAAGAAACTTTTCTCCTGGGACAAGAATTTTGCTTTGTATACATCAAAGTTACTTATTTTACCCTTCCTTTATATCACAGAGATAACATTTCCAGAAGCCAGTGACCCACCACAACCCAACAAACATATAATTACCAATAGTCTTTTAAGACCATGTTACTACAATCGCAGTCCTATGACTTGTAGTAAACTTTCAAAAGGCGGCAACAAGACCAGGCTTCCAATTGATGTTAGGTTGAATGAATTTAACTGAGAGCAGCCATAGAGATTTCCCCTAAGGGCTAATGAGTTACATGTTACAATATCATTAATTCAAATGTAAATTTGTAGCCAAACCTATAATTCCATGTACCATAAAACAGAAAATCTTAAGACCTCATGAAAAGTCTGAGAAACTGTCATTCCAAACACATCTCTTTAAGGTACTTTCTGTAGAAGTCATTCCCATTGCCCCAGTAATTTTAGAATCTGTGCAGAATGTCAAAATAAAAGCCTTTCTCCAACCTTAAAAACCTATAAACCATAAAACACCCCAGATTGTCAGACAGCAGATGTTTGGGGTAGTCATCTGTGGATGGAAATTACCTGCATTGTTTCTTAGAGCAGGATACTGTATGGCACTAGGTCAACTCAATTTGTGATGTCATTAAAATGTATCTAGTAGTTGTAGCTTCTTCTCATAGTCATTATGGACTAAACTTTAGTCAAGAAAAACAAGTGCTTGTCAACGACTTTGCATGAGAACTGTATATGACAAATGAAACACAACAGAAGAAATAATTACAAGGGCATGAGTACAGCATGTTTCTCATAATCATAATTTATCTTCCTCCACAACTCCATGAAATATAGTTGTCTTGCTGAACCCATGGTGTAAAACCAAAAAATCTTATTTCCAACAAAACCCCAAAATTGCTCTTGGCTGCTTTCTTCTCTGGAAACCACAACAGTCTATTAACCTCTTCAGTGGACCAGTGTACTGACCCTTTTTTCTGGCTTTGTTTCTTCTTTTTCAACAAGTACGCATGGTCATGTGTTTCAGAATAATGTCAGCTCAGCTAGAAATTAAAAGTGAATGTTCTTGACCCAGAGATTCCTGAGTTGAGTGAATTATTGGTTTTGGAATACACCCAGATTCCAGGAGCAGAAGGATCTCATTACATGGTCCAGATTTTCAGAAGCTCATCTCTCATTAAAAATTAAAACACTAACCCAGTTTTCAAAAGAATTTGGCACTTTTTCTACTGAACTGTTTAAATAGCCTGACCAGAAGTGTCACAATGGAAGCTTCTGGCAGGGAACAAATTTAAAAACTGGCCCATAAGTTCTGATCATATGTCAGTATATTTCCCTGCACATTTATTGTAATGAATAACCTGTACCAGATCTATCTTTCCCTAAAGCAGAGACTTGATCTCATACTTACTTGAAAATCAGCAAACATTGCTGCTGCCTTCAGTCACTATAAAGAAAACAGATAAGTAGTTTGTATTCTGGTATAATGTTTTAGTGTCAGATTCATAGTCTAATAACACTTTTCCAGGTTCAATGCTCCAATATTGGACCACTCTTTTATTTCTGTGTACAGTTTTTCAATGATATACAAACAACACCTTAAACTCTTCCAGTCATTATGCAGATAACACCATTATATCCATTGTACTTTGTTGTTTTACTTCTACAAAACATTGGCCTATGTGTATGTACAGAACGAGTGCCAGGAACTAATTACTGATTTTCTTTAATTGGAAATTATGGCTAGATCTTGGTTCCTGTCATCAAAACATAAATAGATTTCAGAAATAAGCTGAGTCATTTAGGTCAGGTAGGATAGTAGTCCAAGTATGAAACAATTTCAAAGAATAGTAAAGTTTGGTTTCATGGTGACAGTCTGCTTGGAGACGGAAGACAGGATTTTTGAGTAATGTATTAGATAGGATTTAAATACTGAAAACATATTGACTTATGTAAAAATTATTTGACAACCTAAAAGCATAAAGTAGAATGCCATTTATCAAAAGACAGGCTGCAAAATGCCAGTAATTCCCAATGAATTTGGACTTAGCCTCTCAAAGAGAACAGTGGCAGTGATACAGAATCATTATATCCAGGAAAATTTAAATGTAAAAGTGAACTCTAATAAGTGCATGCAGACCTTTTAGGAAGCAACAGTGTGAGCAGGTAATCAGGGCAGAAAAACGAGACTACAAGGAATCTAATCTATAACTTATGTTGAAATGGTTCACAGAGATAGAGAGGTTAAAACACTGTGATTTCTGCAGCCAAAAATGTGTAAGAGAGTGATATGACAAATATCACAAAATAATCTTTTGCTTTTTAATTCAGACTTCAAAATGAGCCTAGAAAAAAATTATGATGCACTGCCTTGACCCTCTAGAAGGCTATGCTGTATCAACTAATGTACCAGTTTGTAAAAAAACTGCAAAAGACTGTTATTTTATTAAGACCTTGCAGACATAAACAGATGTTCATGCACCAAAAGTAATTTCACTGATGGTTTACATTTGTCACCTAAGTTAAATTCCATTACAGTTAAATTTTTTTGCATCCAATTTTTTTTCCATTCATGATTATCTTCATTTAGCATTTTTGCTTCAGCTTGCATCAGCAGAAAACCTGCATAGTGTTCGTTTATATAAGAGAATTAAAACCTAAACAGGGTTTCAGGTTTGCATTCAACACAGTTCAGCAGAAGCATGTGCTTATCCTCAGAAAATCACTATTCAGCTTGCTATTGTCATGTAGTCTGTCTTGAGCCTTAGAAGACTCATGCTGATTGTTACCCATGTGCCTCTGAAAGTAAAATCAGCCACGGAATTATCTTATTTACTGATGAGCACTAAACTAGAGCCACTATTGTTCAAATCTGCAAGGCTATAGTTTAGAGAGGGCAGGACTCCCTGTGCACATAAGGGCAGCATCCCACACTTCCATATGTGCCATGCCCAGTATTCTGCATGTGGTGAAGGCCACCTTTCCTGGAATGGCAGAGGTATACACATGAGCAGAGGAAAAGGACATCATCTCTTCACATGGATCAGCTAATCCACATCTACAGAAGGTGTTTCATTTGAGACTATCAGTGATTTTCAAGTTAGTAAGTTTGATTGGCTGAGTACAGCTAAGGCACATAGTCCAGATAATGAAGGTCTGAAAATTTTGTTCGTTCTCTCCACAAAATCAGTAGCTATGATCTCTCAGTCAAGCTGTCGCTTTGGTTGTACTTACTTGAGCAACATCTGTTTCCTGGACTCTGCAATCAATAACAAATGACAACCTAGAAATTTATAAACCATTCAGGCCCTGACACAAAAACAACAATTACCCAAACACACTAAAAAGCCCTAATCTAGCCATCATCACTTTTCTAAGCCTCCAGTGCACATATGAAGTTGCTCTGAGGACAATACTCCTTAGTTTCACAATGTATATTTCCCAAGTACTGACATTCTCCCAGGAAACAGATTAATATTTCAACACATAATTTATGTATAGTCTCAAAAAGCTGAAAAGTCCTCCATATCTGCCCAAGCTGTAACATACTAATAAACACAGGGCTATGTAGAACAATGATGCAGCAATTGTAATTTATATTCAAAATAAACATGCCTTGGAGGAAGTGGTCCTAGTGTGTCCTTGTCAGTTCTTCAGACAGCTTCCCAGACTCTGAAACTTCTCCTATAAAGCAAGATTTTCTAAAATAATAAAGATAAATGAAAGCAAACTCTCAAACCAGACAACTAACGATTTGCAAACACATCTCATATACCACTGGAAAAGCAACACATTCAGAATCATTGACATCTTACATACACATCTCACAACCAAATATTTTTTCTACTTGCATCAAAAACCTTTATGGAAACTTTCTGAATAAAAGCAATCCTTAAGCAACAAAAGGAGGTCTCACAAACACAGTCAGAGCAAGAAACTACTCTACCCTTCAAAAAATTTCCAAGCCACCTCCAGTGGTTTTTCCAGTCTCTCAGTGCTGGTCCTCAGGAGAAACCCATGGAATACAGAAGTCTTCTAAAGAAAGTCTTTGCAGTTTCTTTATACTTTCAATTTCTTTATACTGTGATTCTTCTATGGACCATTATGGTTTTCCCCAAACCTTTCTGTGAGTAATCTCATATTGGTCCAAAAATGTTATTCTTATCTTTGCTCCAGAGGCTGTTTCTGCCTGTCATATCTCCTTTTTTCCCCCCCTAATTTTATACTATACTTTTTACTAATTTATGCTATTCATTATTGTCCATCACTTTTTTTCAACATATCCTCCTATGCTTTGGCATAATTTCCCTCTGTAGAAGGACTTCAGAGGCATTCTTCAGAAGCAGAACTTTAAAGCTTTCTTGCTGCAGGCCCCAGAAGAGGTCACTCACAATATCTGTCTGTACCTTAATAGAATTTTCAGCTAATCCATTAATGACTGACATGATTAAATTTTTTTAGCACAAACCAGCGATAATCTGACTCAATTTATGACCAACATTTCAGTAAAGAAACAATTTTTCTCCTGATTTGTTAGAGAGAATCTACAGAAGTGAAGTCTCTAAATGGTGCCATAATCGTGTAAATCTGAAGACAAGCTCGAGTGGCAACATTACCTATCACAAAGACATTAAATCTTGTCCAGTTCAGGCAATCTGGAGTTTGATGAACTTGCAGAAACTCACATGTGATGTTAAATGTACTATTCATGCCCATAAAGGAAAGTCAATCTAAGAGTTTACCATTACATTGTAATCACAGGCCAATAAACTTCCATCTGCGCTTATTTGACAAAAGGAAAGAACTCACAAGGCCCTACACTTCCCATCCTCTTGTGAAGTCAGATTTACTTTCTAACTGAGCACAAGATGGCAGAGCTTCCCAGTGGAACTAGAGCAGCTCCTTTCTGATCTTAGAGGTTTGTCATCCAACCCTACAATGTCTCATGGGAATGTATCTTCTAGTGACTTACCATGAAATCAGAATTTTGCTTCCATGTCTGACCATATAAGCTAAAGCAAATTGTGTTATAAGCCAAATTCTCACCTCATCCATTCTGGCTGGGTATAACAGTTTCTTCCATCAATCCAACCAGCTGACAATGTAGGTGGATTGAAAAAAGATCAGGAAAAGAGGAATTTTTCTTCTATTTTTTTTTTTTTTTTTAAATTGTTCAAACCATCTCTAAGATTTCTTAATAAAAGTTGCTGTTTTATTTATTTCAATTATGCAATATAATTTCTTTGGTTGCAATGGTACATATACTCTTTGAGACAACAAGAAGTAGGATCCAGGTGATCAACATTTTGTTCCTAATGACCTGATAAAAGGAGAGACATCTTTTCTCAGTAAGCAGTTTGCTCTTCTTAAAAACATCACTATGTAAAACAATGGGAGGCTTACTAATGTAGACCATTGTGGGAATTAAATAATATTTTGTTGGCCCAAGTATGTGTGACAAAGGAAGTTGAAAGATTTAGTCAGGAAAACCACATGGTGACAGTGATTTTACTAGAAGATGAGCAAATTGGCTCCATTCTTTAAAACACCTCATACTCATTATTTCAGATGCATCATATTATAACTTGATGCATCTTAATATTAATTCTTTTGATTATGGAATGCTTTAGATGTCCTTGGAGTAAAAAGGTCACATATCATGGGAGATCCTTTTCAGGCAGAGGATGCAAAACCAATTATCAAAAGGAAAAGTATATTGCATAGGTAAATTTCCAAGATCATATTCCTTAAATTCATTACTAGGATAATTTATTACTCAGAGTTGAATAAGACAAAAATAAAATTTTTAATTGCAATATATCAGATATTTCAAGCTAAAAAAAACTTATGCTCCAAGAGAAAAATCTATTATCAGGTAGTAGAAGAATAATATAGAAGAAAATATTATATCTTGATTCTTACGTTGTATTTCTGTACATGAAAATGGTACAGACTATTTTCAATAGTCAGCATAAATATTGTAAGGAACTAATTACATAGAAGACAAAAAAAAAAAGAAACTTGTATAACATATATGCATTTTTAATACTAATCAATGGAAACGCTTCACCACACTTAAAAAGTTAAAAGATGACTCACTCATCAATATTTATGTGATATTACACTGGGCAAAGAATGTCATTTACTATGACAAAGCACTTTTGACAAAAGGGTGAATATTTTTATTCCCTTTATCAACTGGCATTTTCTTGTTCCTTACTTTTAAGTTAGTTTATTGTTACAGCTATCAAAATTTAAAAAAAAAAATAAAAAAATCTTTGTTTTGATCTGATCTCTGAGAGCACGTTATTGATAGATAACAATGACATGAATGTGAGGAAACACTGTACAATTCAGACAGTTTGGTTTTGTGACCTTGGTACAGAGATTGAGAAATTGGGATACTAATTCAATCCTTCCTAGAATCCTTTCAAAAAGGTGTGTGGATTAGCTACTCTAATCTCGCCCTTATTTGCTACAAGGAGGATTTAATCACAGTAATAAATAGCTGGCCTTTTCTGACTGTGAGTGACAGTATCTTAGTGATCACCTCCTCCTGCTCAGTGACAGGAATCAAATTCAGAGACTAAACAAACAAAGAAGTGTTATAATTTGTTTCCCTCTGTCATATTCAATGACTGGGTTCCATTCAGTGGTACAAATGGGTAGTTTACATGCATTTCATTATTCCCTACAGCTTCAGGTTGTCTTTATTACTTTTCTACTTTTTTTCTTCTTCTTTTTTTTTTTTTTTTGGGGGGGGGAGGGGGTTGGGGTTTTTTTGGGTTTTATTTGGTTTGTTTGTTTGTTTGTTTATTTGTTTTGAGGGGAAGGTGGGGAGAAAAACATCTGAACACAAATTAGCACAACCTGAGTTAACTGCAGCAAAGTTTCCAATCCATAGTCAGGTCATTTAGGAAAATGACTTTCTGGTACAAGGAAGGAATTGTAATTCTGTGACTCTCCATGAACAATTACATCTAGTCTCATATTAATAAAATTAATGCCATTACAAGATTAAGGTAAGTAAGCGGGTTTTCAGTTTTCCTTGGTGTGACTGCATTTGACAGCAGACTTTTCAACACTGTTTCTACAGTATGTAGGTCTGTTCAGAAACATAGTCAAAGAATAAATACAGACTGGGCAGAGATTTTAATACTTTATACCGACCATGTTATAGTTGTTTCACAAGAAAATTCACATCACGTATCTAGTAAATTTTATGGGAAATGCACTATTTATGTAATTTAAATAATTTTAGCTACAATAAAAGAAATAGTGAGTCCATGTGTACTGGTTTTGGCTGGGGTAGAGGTTTTTTCTTCACAGCAGTTCTTCATAGCTCTTTTTCTTTATAGTAGCTAGTATGGGGCTGTGTTTTGGATTATGTGTTTTTATTACTGCTGAGCTGTACTTACACAGCATCAAGGCCTTTCCTGCTTCTCAGTCCATCCCATCGTGAAGAGGATAGGAGAGCACAAGGACGGGACACAGGCAGGACAGCTGACCCCAGAAGACCCCAGCTGGCCCCACGGATATTCCCACACCACAAGGAATCATGGTCAGCATATAAAGCTGGGGAAGAAAAAAGAGGGAGTGAACATTCAGTCTAATGACATTTGTTTTCCCAAGTCACCGTTAGGGAAAAATCAAAAATTGTATATAAAGAAACTGACATATTTAAAGATGTCTGACTTATTCCTCAGAGTTTATACTAATCAGATGTCTTCATTTGGAATAAAAAACTAATGCAGTAATCATGCAAATTTTGGAATCTTGGGCCTATAAAGGAAAAGGCCTTGTGAGTAGACAAGTACATTATTTTATTGGTGTGCTTAAGATACAAATAAGAACTTCAAGTAAGTTTCCATACTCATAATGCTCATTTCATGAACTCCACAGTGCAGTCCATGTGACAGGAAACTTTAGAACTGGCATCTGTGATCCTTCAGCAAGCTGAGTGTAGGGCTGGTGAACATGTCAGAGAATAGTTCTAAATCACACACTATTCCCACAGAGGCCCGAAAACTAAGACTTTAGGCTCAAAATATTAAGACTGTATTATTTTTTCTCAAATCAATGAAAATCAGCCTCTTGAGATTGTATTCTAAATACAGAACTAAAATTTCCACAATTATAATTCACTCAAGAACTTGACTGCTTACTCCTCTAATGACACCATTTGCTTCCCCTCCATATCACGTTTTTCGAAGGAAAACTACTTGAATAATGAACAAACAATTCTTTCATTTCCAGAGGCAAAGCTGCTTTAACTGAAGAGACAGACAAAAGTGGAACAGTTTGGTCTCCTTTGGATGAAAAAGTAAAGTTACTGAGTAGTTTATTTTCACAGATATGATGACCACAACCACATTAAGAAAACTGCTAAGATATACTGCATGTATGAGTCTCTTATAAACAGTGGCTTAGATCTAAGCCAAAATGAATCACAACAGTAGCCGTATTAATAGATTCCTTTGTTGATATGACAGTTTGCATTGCATTAACTATCATAATTTCAGGAATGAATGTAAAATTCTTTTTCTGCCCATAAAAATGCCATTCACTTGCATAATTACTGACCTTTAAAATTAGTCTGTTTTTTCTAATAGAGAAGTGAAATATAAAACAGCTATGTGAAACTAAATGGTAATTGGAGAGTGATTGCACAGCTGCTGAATAGGTCTTCTTGTTTCTTTGAAATGGAAATATAATGTAGAATGTCAATTATATTACAATTAAAAAGAGAGGACAAGTGATAATCCTAGCATTTGGCTTTTAGTGTTTATTAGAAAGACTCCCTTTTCTCACTGGGAACTGTAATACATTTCAGTGTGCCTAGGAACATATTCTGTGGGTGAGACTCAAGCAGTGTAAGGATTTCTATCACAGCTGCCTCTCCCTTTACACATGCACACACACATACAAATACACACAGACACAGAAACACACACAGACACACACAAGTTCTACATACATAAGTAGCAGGGATAACAATAACAATCCTTTTAAATTTATCAATAAAGCTAAAGAAGTTTACCATGATGTGACTGGGAAGGCCATGTTCAAAGAATTCTTTCCCCTCTAACAAGAGCTTTTTTTTCTTTTTCACGTCTTCATAGAGCCTGGTAGTATTGAAACCCATTCAAGGACCCTAGAGAAAACAGGTAGGAAAACAATTTGTTGGAATAGATATAGCTAAATGACATCTGAATCATTGTTTCTCGTCACCTCATCTCTGCCACTGTAAAAGAATTTGCATAGCTGAATTACTAAGGAAAAATAATCTGTAAGGACCAGTGTCTAAATATGTCTCTAAGCAACATATCACAGATAGGGCTTATACATATTTTGTTGCTTACCTTCAAAACATAGGTGTAATACCTGAAAAATATGACTTGGGTATCTCCTACTATATGCAGACCTTCTGAATGCAAATTCATGCACTATTTATTAGCATATAGCAGTTATATAAACAGAGAAAGGCAAGACTAAAATGATATAAGACTAAACATCAATTTCTTCAATATCCCAGCAAATGTACTTGAGGAATGCTTGTTGGTGACTGATGGCTGAGAAGTCAGCAGGAAAGTGTTGGCTTCCATCATTCACTGGGAATTGCTACCTGAGCTAACCCTCCAGCTCTGCTTTTTTGTCCTCATGATT
Organism: Margarornis squamiger; assembly: GCA_035222235.1. Classification (NCBI taxonomy): domain Eukaryota; kingdom Metazoa; phylum Chordata; class Aves; order Passeriformes; family Furnariidae; genus Margarornis; species Margarornis squamiger. The sequence continues at coordinate 132,236,411 of JAWWTY010000077.1, forward strand.
TTATACCTTTCCTTCACTCTGCTTTTCCCTTTTCTGCTTACTAACACTAGCTCAATAAGCACTTCAGGCTTCGGTCAGTGCCCATGTTTGTTCTCATGCTAACCTGAGCCATCTTCAGGGAACTTACACAGATGAAAATTATTAATACAACTACTGCATATTCACCTGTCCACTCTGTTACAGAAATAAGATCTTTGCAGGTTGCTGGTATTTACCATGCTTCAGCTGTAGAGAAAACTGTAAAACTACCACATGTGGTAAATATGTCTACATGCAGAAATGAAGATGCAATATGAATCCTATGAAAACTGTTAGCCTGTTAGAAGCAAGTGTCTCAAATTTTAATCTTCTGTAATAGCGAACAAGATAGACAGAAAGTTAACATGCAGTACAGAGCTTACATCTGTATTAGATGTATTGATTTAATGTTTAAACAATGGGTTACATGATGCATTTGTTTTTCATTTCCTACAGCAAAGGTTAAGTTTTAATGAGCAGAAAGATGGGAAAAGAAGGTATGCTGGTTCGATCAATCACTTAAAGGATATAAATATATTCTTTAGAAAGTACATATGGTTTTCAGATGACAGAAATGTCCAGGAAAAATACTTAATGGTGTGAGACAACACCAGCTACATCAGAGCCCTGTAGCCAGAGAGTAACTCTTGGATTAGGTTAATTTATAAAGAAAAAGATGGCTTGAACACTAGACAGACATTCTGGTGATATAAACAGGGATATAGAGCAATCCTGTGTATGTATATTAATTTGATCTGTAATACTATATTGTGGGTAGGAAGTGATTCTGTAATTTATATTACTATAATTGTAGAATATTTGTTTGACATGATAAACACTGTATTTTGTGTCAGTTCTTCCATTGTTTACTAAACTCAATTAGAATTTCTAGAGAATGCCTTTCTGAAGGTGAGACACTGGCTGCCACTGAGGGTTTATTTCTTAGGCTCACTTCTACAGACACAATGCGCCAAAAGAGAATTAAGATACAGTTTAGGATTCAAATATTTTGTCTTCTTAAAATGTACATACATTTTAAGACAGAAATGGTAAACTGTTGTAATTCAAGAGAATTCTCCAGGAGGGGGATAGCTCTGCAAAGTTCTATGGCCCTGTTGCACAGGGGGACTCATGCCAACAGCACGCATGTTAGAAGAGCCAAACACAAACCAAGCATCCACAAGCAAAGACTGGGTACACTCTTGCATGAGAAGATGCAGCACTTGAGAACAAAAAAAAATAAAATGTTGTAGGAGTTCAGAAGGATCTGTGTTCCCAGTGCCTGACAGACCTACTGGGACTGTTGGACACATGAAGACAAAACAGCCGAGACACTGAGGGTACCTGTCCTGCATTCCTGCAGCAATATGGCACTGCTGAAGCCATTGCTGGGAGACTTTTCCATTATGCTGTCAGCATTGCAGAAAGGACAGTAGGAGAGTAAAAGTGGTTTTCAAGACAAAGTTTATTTGGAGAGTAGATAATTTGCTTACGAATTCTGTTCCCTTTACCTATATGCAAAGGAGATACAAGATGCAGTTGTCAAGCAAATCTAGGTTAGAAACATCAGTGATTTTCAATTGACATAACTTCTACAGCAACACAATCATTCATCTGATGCATGAAATAATGAAATAACATTTAGATTCACTCCACCTACTACCTCAATAAGTGAAGCACCTATTTTAGGAGTTTTATAGTAAGTACAGAGGAATAATTATCTTCAAAGGACTACTGAAATGTTAGAAAGCCTGAAATACTGAAGGTTTTTCTTAATTTATCTTAAATTCATAGATTGGGAACCTTAGGTTCTTCACATTCAGTGACATAAATCAGTGTTTCATTCTCACAAGTTAACTTAACTAACTGAATACAGCAAAGAAATTAAATTAAAACAAGGGAGAACATAGGAAGTAAATGTATAAGAAGAAAAATCAGACCAAAAAAAAACCCCAAAAAAACAAAAGGATAAATTTTTAAAAAGTAAACAGACACCACCACCTTGTAAAAAACCTGTCTCAGGGAAAATGATACTGGTGATTGCTCTTGAGAATCAGTGGACCAGGGAACGGAAAGGTATTCAATGGATACGATACATGGATACAATTCAATGGCTACAATATTTAGGCAAATAAGTAATTTGAAATGCATCATTTAATAAAAAGTGGTAGAGATGATTACTTTTCTGCAGATATTACTTTTCTGCAGATATGTGAAAACCAATTTTTACTGTCTTTGCACTAAAGATGACCTATAGGATGACCATTGATTTCAATGGGAGTAAGTTATAATGAAGTAAATGACTGCTCATTTAAAATGAGGCTGTCAAAATAAGTTCCTGAGCAAGTTAAAAGATTAGATAAATGACAGATCCCATAGGCATAAGATACAGTCTGGGAATTGAGGGAGAAAAAAAGACATGGTAAAGAAAATGGAATACAAGCAATGAAAATGTAGCCTTGCAAAACTGATACTGAACTTCTACACAATAACAAAGTTGCTGTTATTTTTCCCCCATAAGGGTAGAAGCAAAACTGAAGTAGGATCTATGTAGAGTACATTTACAGATGTTCTAAACATCAATCTCTTTAGCACAAATTTAAAAACCTAAAGCTAACAATTCCTCAAGTATTGATATCCTGCCACTGGAGAGGTGGTCTGTCAAAAGCTAAATGAAACACTAAGTTCTCACCAACTGCAGGAGGGAGAGGGAATTAAGTAGAGAACCAACTCAAATGGACATGACAATAAGTTAAGCTATCAGAAACCTAAAGGAAATATCAAGAAATACACATACTGCACTCCATAGCTAGAAGAAAAAAAAAAAAAAAAAGTAAACAGAAGGGGATCACCAGTTTAGAGTGCTAGAAGACAGAAAAATTCTTCCAGGAGAGAATAAAGCAGGCCATAACCCCCTGGTCATTTCAGTTATGTAAGTCCTTGAAAAAAACCAGTTTTCAGAAGGTATTGATCTAGCTGTGGAGGTGACGGTAATGGTGAATAGCAAGGATGACTGACAGGCTTTTGTATTTCATCATTTCATCTCCAGTTTTAAGTAATGAAGTGTTTCTAAGCACATACATGTTTACACAACTGTGAGGAGGATGCCATGTATGTAAATTCAAATATAAAATGAATAGAAACAGCTGGCATATAATCACTATTTCTATTAGTAGAATTTGCTAACTGTGATGGATTAACCCTGACTCCAAAGCCACCCTATCACTCCCCTCCTCAAGTGGACAGGGGAGAAAAATAGGAAAAGAAAGGCTCATGACTTGAGATATGGACAGTGAGGCATCATTCAGCAGTTACCATCACAGGCAAAACAGATTTGACTTGAGGAAAAAGACAGAGTAGGATAATGAGAAAAAAACCCACTGAAATCTTAAAAACTTCCCCCACTTCTTCCTGGGCCTAACTTTATTCCTGATTTTCTCTACCTCCTCCTCCCCAGTGGTACAGGGGCATGGGGAATGGGGGCTGCCGTCAGTTCATCACACATTTGTGCTCTTTCTCCCTCCTCAAGGGGAGGACTTTTTACACTGCTCCAGTGAGGGGTCCCTCTCATGGGATACAGTCCTCCGTGAATTTCTTCAGTGTAAGTCCTTTCCAAAGGCTACAGTTCTGCTGCTGCTTTTACATGTGTCCCTTCCACAGGGTGCTGTCCTTTAGGGACAGTGCTCCAAAGAGTAACAAGTCCCTCCAGCAAGCCTGTTCCAACATGGTCTCCTCTCTCTAAAAGTCCACAGGTCCTGCCAGGAACCCTCTCCAGCATGGCCTCCCCACAGGGTAACAGCCCCCATTTGGCATCCATCTGCTCCAATGTGGGGTCCTCTATGGGCTTGAAGGAGATATCTGCTCCACTATGGACCTCCATGGGCTACAGGGGAACAGTCTGCCTCACCATCATCTTCACCAAGGGGTATAGAGAAATCAGCTCTGGCACCTGGACCACATCCACACCCTCCTTCTTCACTTGGTGTCTGCAGAGTCCTTCCTCTCACTCTTCTCTCTGGTTGCAGTTGCACAGGAGGATTTTTTCACCTTTCTTAAAGATGTTACTCCAGAGACCCTACTGCTGTTGATGATGGATTCAGCCTTCAACAGTGGCAGTTCCATCTTGGAGCCAGCTGGCACTGGCCCTGCTGGACATAGGGGAAGATTCCGGCAGCTTCTCACAGAAGACAACCCTGTAATCCCTGGCTACCAAAACCTTGACATGTAAACCCTGTGGAGTACATAAGAACCAGATACTACACACCGACATATCATATATATATCTCCAAAAAGTTGCACTTGAGAGATGTACAGCTTTAATTGATACCATAATTCTGAGTGTATCCAAAGTATTCAGTGGTAGCCTGAACTGCCTGTGTGACTGACTTTTCCTCCCCATTTCTTTTCACAGCAGTCTTATAGGCCGAGATTCTTCAACTTAGATCTACTGAGAAATAATTAGGCTTGTATGACCATATAGACATGAATTGTCACGGCAAACATGAACAATGTCAGGCACAGTTCTAAAAATGTACTCACTTGTGATGCACATCTGCAGACTCAGGGAACTGCCTCTACAGTCATAGGAGGATGTTTAATTGTGCCCTGCAGCTCCCTTGCTCTCTATACTGACCTGGCAAACATCTGAAAAAACCCTCTAAATTTGGGGAAAACTGCATAATCTCGACCTGCAATTGTCTTGTGTTCTTACATTGTTAGTTTATTGCAGAGTACTGGTGATCACAATGCACTTCCCTATTGCACATAATGAAATTTTGTGTCAGTTTATACTGAATGAAAAAATATTGGCCTTTTGGAAAATTATATGCGCTCCTCCTTTTATGATTTAACAAGTAACTTACATGGGAGTCTCACTACTAGAAACAGTTCCCTGTGCTCTCCTCTTTTTCCTGGTGCGGTTTGCTTAAGAGGTTAATGTCTCTTTTTCCTGACTTATACCTAATGTTTATTTGCTCAGATCACTGCAAATCTGCCACTGTTATTGTGTATCAGCCGCTTCAAATGTTTACAGTTTCTCCATAGATGGTAGGTTTTCATGTGCCAGCAAAATTTTGAACAAGATTTTTTCTAAACTGCAGCTTCTGAAAGATGCTGTGTCATGCAAAGCCCATAGAACATTATATTCATAAGCATAAAATAGTTCTGGAGAAGAGCAAAAAAAAATTACACTGTCTAAATTTTGCAGCATTACTATGTGTATTCTCTCTGAGCACATCCTCATTATAACATGAAAAATTAAAACAAATATAAACACTATAGTAAATAGTAATTATTAACTACTTCTGGTGTACAAAGGTCTCATGTGCGAAGAGTCCTACTTGCTTATTAAACAAAAGATAGGTTTCTACAGCCCCAGTCCCAAATTAACTTCCCAGAAAAATGCACTTGTAACCCTGGAAGAGAGTGTCCCTATGTCCTAAAACCCCACAAATGATTCAAAGTCAAAGACCCTGCCTGGGTGAGCTTGAACTCTTGCATGGGGTCAGAAGTAGAAATTTTCACCTGCAAGAAAGTGAGGTGTAATTTCTCTTAAACTACCTATAACTGACCGAGCCTATGAATGCTCCTTCATGTTAGTTATTAGCTGATAAATTATTATTTTTTGCTCATCTTCTGTGCATGAGTTACAATGGCAGAGTGGGAAAACTAAAGTTTTTATGCATGGAATCATCAGGATCGATCTGTGGTACCTGTAGGCTCCTCCAGAGAGGCTCACCACAAGCCATGCCTTGGCAATCCTCACTGTCCATTCAAAACTGATAGAAAGCCCTAATTCATCTTAATTTAGAAACTAATGAAGGGCCATCTTGTATGGTATTGATTTCCATGTAGTCAATGGGCATATTCTGTGTCCTTGAGACACGGCTCAGAAATTCAGTGGAGAAAGGAGTGAGGAGCAGAAGATTGTGCTGGTGCAGGAGAGTGAGAGGGAGCATGTCCTTGCCCCTGCCCTCTCCAAATTCTGTCACTCATCTGCATTGAATGTCCTGTCCTGCTTTCCCCAGGCAGCTGGGCAGTAAAGCAAAGACATTTAGGTCAAATTAAAATGTGTGGGGAGGTTATTTTTTATATATAAAAAGGGATTTCCCGCCCCTTAAAAAATTTACTGCATCCATCTTCATAGTGGAAGAATTTCTTTGAGAAGAAGAAATCCAGCTAGTTAAGGACAGAAAAATTATATCAATCACAGATGTGACCGAGTGAGAGGCAATGGCCAGACAAGACGATGTTCAGCAGCCTGGTAAAGAAATACTCCAGTTAGATTGTGCTTACAGTTAAATAATTTGAAGTTATTATAATCTGAAAGATAGTTAAGTAGTAAGCAAGGCAGCAAAATCACAGTGTAAAATACCTAATTATTTTGTAGAGTGCTGTAACATATAGCTCTGAGTATGTGGAATCAGATTTTCAATTCATATACCCATTCAGGCAACACACATGAGTATACTAATGAACATGTGCACAGAACAGTTCCCAGTCAGGTGCCCCCACTAGACTTCATTAATCTTGCTGAAATCATACTGAGTACATTAGGATAGAAAGAGAAAAATAAACATTCATATTTGCTTGTTTGAGTGTAGTGTCAGTTAGTTTGCTAGTACAGATTTTCGGTCATAACAATTAATCTTCCAGGTAACTTTTCCTTCTATTTGTTTTAGAAGTTTATAATTTGGGTCTAAAAAATAAGCAATTTCATGCTTCAGGTACAACAATATATTGAGACTTCTTATCCTTTCCTCACACAGGGAAATGAGCTATTTTTAGACATGGTGCACCCAAAAGACATTCCAAGTCTATTCCTACTAACTTATAAGGAGAACTTCCCTGGTATTGACTTTAAAATCCATGATTTATTCATTTCTGCTGAAAAAACTGATAATATGGCTGATAAACTGATGGATGGCAAATGTCTCACAAGAAATTATTTTTTTGTGAAACTCAGCATTAAATTACCCATAGTGACCATGTCTTTGATATGATACCATTGGCAATCCATATAAAAAGTAAGGCCACAACCTTTGCCTGCTTGTTCATAATTATTTACTCAAAAAAAAAAAAAAATTAACAGCATTTTAGCTCCTTGGATAATAAACTTGAAAGTCAGACTAGATTTATTTTCCATTTATAATGATCATCATAGAATATTTTTATGTGGAAAAGGAAAACAGCCATTTCTATGACAAAGTAATAAAACCATGTTTCTTTGAGTGCATTTGCTCTTGGCCATGGATTTTGTCTGAATCATATTTGTTTCAAAATTTCAGATATCATTTTCCTTTCAAACTGTAAAAAATAATGTACATAAGAATAAACAGTTCACAATCTACCTGTTAACTGATACCTGTGGCATCACATAATTGTATTACTTCCTGTGAATGAAAACTATTTAGGCAGCATCAACTTCCCTGATGCTAAAAGTGAAGAAGAAAGAAAAAAAAAAAAAAAAAACCACAAAAAAAACTCACACCAAAGCTCTTAATTTGTCCCTGTGTTTATATATATATATATATGTGTGTGTGTGTGTCTGTGTGTGGTATGCATATAAATATGTATAACTTGTTGTAAGGGGGAAAGTGCAAGTGATTCCCTCCGCTCTTCCAAATTAAAAGAACATTTTATGAAGCAAAGGTCTGTGGAATAAAAGAATTTTACAAAGTGTGGGCAATCTTGTACAATGCATTGTATCCAGCATAGCTGGCAGACTGGTGCAAGTACAAACAAACAGTTGGCAATGCTGACATTCTTTCTCTAATTTGGCTGTTTTGTCTGGTTGTTTATATTTGACTGTGTAATGCTCAGATCACAGCAATGACAGATCAGGATTGTGTCCTCTGTAAGCATGAGCAAAAGTCTTATTTCATGTTAATTTAGTCATGCATGTAACATACTGTTTTGCACTACAAAAGAGGACTCCAAACCTACTAGCTCACTCCATGAAAAGCAAGTGACTGCATTTTTCCAGCTTTCATGGAACATCACCAGTGACATGTCAAGGTGACAGGGGCATTGCGGGTTTTACCCTCACCTATGTGGCATAAAATACCAATCAACTTGCTTGGATCTGTAATCATCTGCCATAAACCTAGAATTCAAACCCTCTGTCAGCAATGAGAAAGGTAAAAGAGTCACTGTCAAGACTGCAGGTTTTGTAACCTCTCTGTGTCCTTGTATACCACAGAAATCTGTAAGAAAGATGTTAATGCTACTTTCCCTTGTACCTTTTTATTTTTTATTTTTTTTAAACACCAGCAGGGGTTATGTATCAAAAGAGTTTCTTCTATGGACAGTCTTGTTTATGATCTTTCCTATATCAAAAGAAGGGATAGCTATACTACCAGTTCCATATACTCTGAATTTATTGTGGTAAGGTCTATTTAGTTGACAGATGTGTGTACAAATTTTCCTGAGTAAAATAAGTAATTCTGGATTTTGCAGAGTCTGATGCAACTCACTTTGAAGGGGAGCAGGCTATGATGGAAAATCTAATTTATTTCAGCCTCCATACTGCCGCAGATCTGGAGATAAGCCTAACAGCAGCAGCAAGTAGGAACCTAAAGAGACCAATTACATTAGTCAAAGCAGATACAAAAGGCTCAGTATCTGCAATGCAAAAAAGCGTGAAACAAAACAAAAACAAAACAAAACAAAACAACCAACCAAACAAAAACAAAAACAGAACCCCGAAAAGACCAAAAGTGAAGGAACCAAGGAATATTCTATTACACTGTATGCACTAAACCTTCAAAGCCTCAGTTTATTTGTAAGAAAGCCTCAAGAGATGTTGTCAGTTGTTCTGCTTGATCCTTTCCTTCGATGTTTCTGGATTGCTGTCTTTGAACTGCCAGGTCAGTGTTTTTCTTCCTTTACTTTGACATGTCTTAACCAATACTTCTCATGGAGCCTTTCTCCCAGAACCACTTTTGGTACTTTTTACACAATTTTTGAAATTTCTCTGATAGTTTTGGAGCTTATAGATTGATTTTGTTTGAATTTCCTTCCTCCATTCACAGTAAATGATGAAATATTAACTTCCAGCTTTAGTGTATCCACTGAAAAAAGGTTCCTAACCTGAAATACCAACCTGGGCAGTTCAGGCCATGCATTCCTTTCACCACAGCAGAACATTAGCTCTTAGCTCCTTGCCTTTCTCTCCTAATACTATGTGCCTGACTGTGGCTGGTTTTTTTCAGATGACAATTTGGTTCTGTCTTCACTACTGAGAGATCTTAATCTGCTTCTGGAGAGTACTTTGTAAAGTCAAGTCAGAAGACCTTATAAAATCTCTGACCTAACCATTGTGAGTTGTGGGCATGGACCTAGACATGTTCCAAACTTCACTGACTTTAGCACAGAGCTACAGGTCAAAAATGCAGAAAAATTCTGAAGTGTTTTTCAGCCTTCTTATCTTATGACAGCAACTGGCAACTGCCCAACTAAATAGTCAAAGCTATGCAAGACCATAGTACGGGTCACATTTTCCAAGCCATCAAGATCCCTTTGAGCTATTTTTGCCATATAAAGTGAATTTGCAGAGCACTATGATGCATAGATTGAAAATTCAGAAAGATGTTGCAGTCTGAGTTCTGCATTTTGTGAACAAGATACTGCATCAAATAAACCAGTGGCCTAGTCAAACCTGTGAGTTTTTGTATCATTTTTTGTCGATTCAAGAAATCTACCCTACAAAAAATAACCCTCTCCCCCTTTGTAGATCTTGTAAATGCATATTCATTATTCCCTTAAATCTATAGCTGGAAGAGAATTATTAAACTGATGTTGTAGAGCATAGCAGGTTGATGAGGTTTTAGGTATAAAAAGTTAAAGCTCCTTAGTGTTAGAAAAACATTGGGATCCTTTACCACTACCACAGAAGTAATTAGCCTAGGCATTTTGCAAGCATTTGTACCTTTTTTCCTCCCAGTAATGCCAACTATCAGTGGTTTTGCTGAATGTTCAACACCTTCTCTGCTCTCAGTAATGATTGTGGTAAAAAGTCACGCTTCAGGGTGTCAATTAATCACCGGCATTTAGAGACTGAGAGAGAATCAATAAAAAACCTGTAGTACTGCCTACCTTAACAAATTTCTTTCTAAATACACTTCAGCTTTTTTTGGCCAGTTATCAAGCAAGTTTTCACTTAAAACTTGCTGTTTCTTTTTACCCCAGACCTTGCCAGTCCCCTGAGTTAATAATCCTTTTAGCACACAGAAGTCCACTGCACAGCACTCTGCTTTGGTGGTGCTAGGGGAGCAGTGGATGGCTCATCTTTCTCTATCATTATGCATTGCATATAGCACACCAGTTTGTGATTCAGTTTACAGGGGTTTCTAGAAAACTGGTTTTTATATAAGCCAAACTGAAATGTCCAGATCATGTCTCTGCTCATGGAGATGCTTTCTGGAATTTGAACTATACCACCAAGAAATACAGCTTTCTGGGGATGTCTCCCACAACCAAATGGAAACAGAATAGAAAGAAACTTCTGGTGAATAACAACAGTGAAGCACCCTGGTATGGATCCAGTACAGACAGTGAAACTGAACTTCTAGTTCAGCTTCACAGCATGAACTTGTCTCATCTTTTTTGCTATTTCCTCATGTGAGAGAACCCTACCTATGTGACAGTGCACCACTCCAATATGGTGATTTGGAATTCAGGTCCTTCTGAGCAAAACATCAGGAATTGTAATCACTGTAGAGAGATGGACTCCTTCAGAGGGTGACTGAGAGAGATTCCAGATTCTAGGTTCCTGTATAGCAACTTCTGCTGACCTAAAGAACTCCACATTAAGGAGAAGAACCACTTGAGCACTTCAAAACATCAACATTCACATTCCAAGTTAGGTTTCTAGGTTGCAAACAGAATACGCAGGGAACAGTATATGATAACCACCTGTAAAATAGTCACAGCGAGCTCTAAAAAAGGGTGGGTGATTCAGATGTATTACAAGGAACTAAACGTCTTTAACCCATTAGATTTCCCAGTGAGGAATTAGGGATTTTAATTCTTCCATTTATGATTGAAATTCAACTTTTCAAGCACTGCACAAGTACCAAGTATTCAGGCCAGAGGTGTAACTTCCCTGTAAAAATAGCTTTAAAATAAGCACAGAAAAGTAAACCACTGTGTTACCTGCTACAGAACTCTGTGACTGAAACTTGGAAATTTTGAAAATACCTAATGGACAGAATCAATAGCAAGAAAACCTGAGCTTGTTTGATCTTCTAGCTGCCAGGCTCAAAAGCTGCAGGAATCTAAAAGTAAACTCAGTGTTTGTAATGTATAAGAAGGAAGTAAAAAGGAACTTTTCCCTCTCATAAATAAGGAAAAGCAATTTACCTTTGCATTCAAAAGATATTGGTTTGTGGTTTGTTTTTTTTCTTCTCCTTTCTCATGTCTTATATGAGATAAGATCTTTTCCTAGGATTATTTTTAAATATGATCTGCTTGAAGGCAATGTGCTTATTCCCTGGGTGGGAAATATGCTTCATTTAAGTCAACAGCAATCTGTACTGCTGATTAAAAAACAAGTGCTGATGGGCTTCACAGGGAGTCTCATCCATCTTGCCTTAGCTAAGAAGTTGGTAGAGAAAATGGTGGTGGGCGGAGGGGAAGGATGGTGGACAGTGTTCCATGAAACATTGAACAACAACGATGATGGCAACAAACCTATACTTAAAAGTTCCATCAGCATGGAAAACCAGCTCTAAAAAGAGAATTTCAAACTGTTTGATGATTGCATATCCTGGGAATTCAAATGAACTTTGTCACCACTGCCAGTTTCATAAAAGAGTGAAGTCTCCAGCAAGGCACAGATGGTAATTCTGAATGAACAGATGATTATGCCAAGAGAATATTATGCTTGGAAACACATTTTATTGATATATAAGTAAAGCTGTTGGAAGGACAGATATGAAAAAGAGAACCCAGGTCTTTACTGAACACCTGAATACAGTAGGAAATTCATGAGTAACTAAAGGTTATTTTGTGAATTCTTCAGTCCTGCTTACCGGGAATTAATTGGAAAATTATCCAGAAATACTGAAAATCAAAATGGTACTATAATTAATGAGAACCACAAAAGATGTGCAAAAAGAACCAATTAGATATGTATTTAACTAAACTGAATAGAGATTATGCAGGCGCTATTGGATTTCCAAGTAGAGGGGCCAAATTTGACATTGATTCTGAGTATAAATTCATTTCAGTGAAGCAAAACAAAAAAGTCATGCCCATTGATGTTTGTGGACTCACAAGCCCAAATATATGCCCCTGGTTGTTCTATAAGCAATTGATTTACAGTTGTTAAATGCATTGACTCAATTATTAGAGTTATTTGTATTTACACCCAAGTCATCTCACAACCAAGGCAGGTTCCCTGACTTCAGTGGAATAGCTGTGACTACAAACCAAGAATCTTATGACATGAGACATCAGAAAAGAAGCGCATGATCTTTCGTATCACTGAGTTTGAAAATGTTGACGTCATAATTCATATGATTATTACTAAGTGAAGTCTGGAAACAACAGGTTTACATTCTACACCAGTTTTAAATCCAAAGCATTTTCATCTATAAGCTCTTTCTTGTGATTTCAAGATGGTTAGTGTAAGGAAAGAAATGTATTACTTGTGATTTTTCTTGGGGATGAAAGATATTCAGCAGAATGTCTCGCAGGGCCACATCATAAGTGTTGCCCTCAGCTTCCTCCATACTCTTTCTTGAGCTTATAAGGCAAGTCTTAGAGACAGATGATGCTGGTAAAATTGTACCGCCTCTGTAGCTTGAAGAAAACTATATTCATCACCAACATGCAATCAAAAATAATATAAATCTCTCTGGCATTTACCCTGATGCTAGTGACGAAAATATATGAGGGATTGCCTGACATTTTTAAAAATTTTCGATGTTCAGTTCCAAATATATTTAAGTGATTAGCAATAACCAAAGGATTTGAATTATACTGGGGGGAGGGGGGGGGGAAGGAGAGGGAAAAAAATGGAACATAATATTTTAGGTTTCTTCTTCAATGTGTGGCAAATGCAAATTTTAGTAAAGGAGCAATTAGAAGGAAAAGAAAAGATTACAGGGATCCCTTCTTTCCATGTTCTCCTGTGGCTGTAACTGAGAGGTTGTTGTTATTAAATGGAATCCACAGGTCAGATTACAACTCTGTTTTTGCAATGGTGCAAGTTGATTTCAATGCCAATAAAGTCAGAGTAGTGCAAAGCAGTGAGAGACATCATCCACAAACCCATTTGTATGTGTGAGATGAATACATTAGCTTCCCAGCAGATGGCTGTGAATTCTTCCAGACAGAGCATGTCTTGGGCTTTCATGAACCATTTATCAAAAGGAACACTGAATCATCTTCGGTTCTGCAGCAATCACCCCAGGGAACCAAGTGCTAAATGGTTTAAAGATCAGAGGCAAATGTACTGTGTTGTCAGCTCCAAGTGCAGTGGCCATTGGCTTATGCATCACATCAACTAGGACTTCATGAGCACCTATTACTTGTTCCTTTGTGATGCCAGAGATATATATCATTGAGTATTCCTATAGAAAATAGTTTTCTTTTAATCAGTCAGGGGAAGCAGGTGTGTAAATTACATTTTGAATATCCAGACTTATTTAGTAGTTACATTTCTTATGATATTTCTGGATTCTGTCAATGTGAAATGAGGAGTGGGCAGTAGAAGTTAAGAAAAAGGAGATCTGCTTTAGGTAAAAAAGAAAAAATATTTCCTAGGTTCCTAAATAGAATTTTTTAATGAAGAATGCAGAAACCTATTTGATAAAAGGTTATTAGAGCTCAGCTAAAGAGATCCTGTGCAATATTGATGAAATAATAGGATTACCATTTGTGGTTTTAGGACACCTTCCATTGAACCATGTCTATTCATTGTGCAGACCAAACTTTATGAGAGTGTCCTTCAGTCTAGTGATGTAATCAAATTAACCTAATGAGCTACATTTCTCTAACTCAAGTAGGATGAATGCAAACAGCACCTGGGAAGGTGAGTGCTGAAACTCACAGAACAAATAATAGTCTTACAGTGGATTTTCATGGAGTCATGACAGGATTTTCTAAGCAGCTGATGTAATGCCATATTTTACTTTTTAAAGATCCCATAGCAGACACGGTATGTGGGGAATGTATAATGAGCCATTAGAAAAATTGAAGCCTGTAAATATCTGGAGGGCTCTGGTCATGTTTATTGGCTGTCATTTAGGGAACACGAGATGGCTGCTATGATAGAAAGTGAAATGTCAGAATCTTTCAATCAATATATTCTACACATAGGAGGGTATGCAAAGTCTGGAACAGGGAAAAATGGCAACTTCCTTCCCTAATCCTTAGCCATCTCATCTACAGTACTGTCACAAAGACATTTCTTAAGTATTTGAATGCAGCAGACATCATGCCATAAGATCCTACAAATGGTAAAAAGGCAAGTAATTATAGTTTATTTTTACTGTTTGTAGAGGTCCAATTACATTTTGCCAAGGGTAAATAGCTCAACAAAGATTAGACAAAAGTAATCTAAGAATGGCATTACCAGACAAAGATGTAAAACCATATTCTCAGAAGAATGCATTGTTCTACTGGATGGAAATGTCAGGACTATGATTCAAAAGCAGGAAGTCCCTCTCAGAGCTGACTATCATTGGCTCCATAGGACAGGGGAAGCTTCTAGCAGCTTCTAGCAGAAGCCACCCCTCCCCCTATCAAAATACCCAGCCACAGAAACCCATGACAGGCATTCAGAGAATGATGGCCTCTCCAATCCTTCCCAGTTTCTTTTCTACCTATGTGGAACTCCATGGCATCGGAGTTAGTGCTGACATATTTGAAAACAAGTAAATGGAAAACCAGGGGAATTTTCCAATATCAATAATAGCACAAATTTCCTTTGTAGATGTCTTACTGTTTGTATATACAATTTTATGTAGATAATAAGACAAATCTTTTTTATTAAAAAAAAAAAAATTATTTTTTTTTTTTTTGGCAGAAGATATTCATCATTATTTGGCTATAAAGGCTCCAAACTCTAAAGAATGCATCAGAATTTGTATAGCTCCCACTGAAAATAATATGATTGGATGTCAAATAGCCACTACAGGAAGACAATACCATAAGTAATTGGAAAATTCTGCTGGTCACAAGGAATAATATTCAATGAAGCAACAAAAACAAAGTTCAAGATGGGCAAAAGGACAAAGTTAATTTCCACACAGAGTTTTACAAGTACAATTGTTTTATGCAGAAAGCATTTAGTGCATCTAGCTATTTTTATAAGGATACATGCAGCACTTAAGGCCAAATATATTTTATTTAAATGCAAAGAAAAACCTACTTATTCATTTCCTGACCATTCATTTCTCTCCACTCGTCTGGAGGAAACAGAAGACAAAACTTCTTTATTTTACATCACAATATCAGAAAAATTGTAAGCAAAAGAGTCTGATCCTTCATCCAAAGAAGTGAAAGTATGCAGAACCATCCCAGAGCAGAGAAAGAAAAAGTGAAAACCATGTCTCTTCAGTTAGTGAAGAGGAGGCAAATAGTAGTTCATATCCTCTCATAAACTTCTTATTTCCTATCATGAAAGAAGAAGATGAGGTTTCTTCCCATGTAGTTTCTGTTCTGGAAGAGTGGAGTATCTATGAAAATGTACATCAACACTTATTAGAGTCATTCTTTAATTCTTTGCCTTCATCTTTTTGCCCTTCCAAAAATGATATTGCAGACAAGAGGTTGAAAAGCCCCATCATCAGACTAAGCCCTGGTTTCTTTCAGGTCCTACTAATTTCATGTGGCACTGATTGACTTCACTGCTCAGAAAGGTGCCAGAAACCAGGAAGCCTTATAGGATCAAGGTCTGCTTGGAAAACTCACTAAATCTCATAGATCTGGGTATTTTTGGCAGGGTTTGTAGTTGACTACGATAACGTCTATGAGGCAAGAAAAATAGCAATTAACACATTAGTTCCTTAGGAAATGAACACATCAGTTCAAATTAGATGGGACCCACTCTGATTATTAACTTTTTTTTTTTCCTATTTGCCTTTTTTCAACTGCTTATCAAGAAAATGGACACTGATTTTTGAAATTCTGGTCCCTAAAACCAAACAATATTAAAAACAAAAAAAATGCCTGTCCCTAAAATCCAAGTAAAATGCTACTTTCTGATTTCTCTTGGAGCAACAAAGTCACATTATAAAATGTTGACTAAAGCAAAACACCCTCAGAATTCAAATGCAAAAGATAAAATTTATATATAAGTGGAGAGAATGTAGCTGTGACTGGCATCAGAATAAGACTGTCAGTGCCTTCTCTATAAATCAAGAATGGTGGGTGATATGTAGTGACCTAAGTATTAATTGATATTAGTGACCAATTAGGCAGTAGATTGAAAAGCTGAATTTGTTACTTTCCATGCACATTTTCTGAACATTATCAGCTAACCCCTTAATGTATCCTAAAAATTGGATTCATTTCTGTTACCAAGGCTGTCAGATAATGCAGTGATTGTGGATTTATTTATTTTTTTTACCATACATGACATTTTATTTACACTGCATTGTGGAAATACAACAAATATTGCAGGTTGCAATTTGTAATTAAGAGATTAACAATCTGCTGAATATCCTGTAAATATTTGTGATTAGCAAACTAACATCAACTAAGAAAAGTTTGAAAATACATAGCACTAATATGTAATTCTGATGTAAAACTGGAGCTCCTGTTTGAGATTAAATTACTAATTACAAAGGATTGTTTGCCTAATTTGTCTGCTAGGCCAGGACTTTTGACATGACAAATAATAAAGCAAAAATACTGAGATAAAACTAACTGTTAGCAATTTGAGATGTTCATCCTCTATAGATTATAATGTATTGGTGATTCAGGATGAAAAATACAAAAAAAAACCAAAGCAACAATTTTAGAAGATTCATGGAAGGAGAAAAATCACCTCTTAAACATATCTGAACAAAAGATGTGTATTATTGATACATTGCTGGCAGAGTAACATGCTGGAAATATCAGCAAATGATTCTGGAAGGGAACAGTACAGTTTAGGTTGTGGCCTAAAATATTCTTTTCATGGTTTTGAACCAGTTTATCAGGTTGAAAAATTGTGGTCCCTTCTCCAATAGACCCAAAATACAATTACATATGCATAATCAAAGATAATCAACCACAAAACATACCTCTGTACAGAGCTGTTCAGACAGCAGTAGATTCTTAAACAAAAAAAAATCAGTGCAGCTGTGCTGAAACTCTATTACCTCTTATTTTCATCTTTTAAAACCACATTTCTAAAAGAGGTCATGTGTTCAAGTCTATTTTGTTTGAAGAGTTAATTTTATTTGGAAATACAACCTATTAAACATTAATAGGTTTTATGTATTCTGTACCTTGTTGGGTTGTGGTAATGGCCACATTACATTCTGCCTGGTATAA
The DNA here is from genome assembly GCA_035222235.1 of Margarornis squamiger. Taxonomy (NCBI): domain Eukaryota; kingdom Metazoa; phylum Chordata; class Aves; order Passeriformes; family Furnariidae; genus Margarornis; species Margarornis squamiger. The sequence continues at coordinate 132,253,919 of JAWWTY010000077.1, forward strand.
ATAGCTTCAGAACTGACAGCTTCTTAAGAAAATGAACTAGCATCTTTTTTTTTTTTTTTTTTTTTTTTTTTTTTTTATGAATAACAAAATAATTGGTTATCTATTGCAAACACTATACTCATAAGTGTTGGATGTATGTCCCTGTGCAATTTGACTTTCACTTCTGAAAGGAGGCATTAGCCGAAACATCTTTTCACTTACAAGCCTGCTCAGTTTGTTATGGAAATCCCTGAAAGATAATAGAACCCATGATGCTGTTATTTGCAAAATTTCAGAATAGAGCAACACCTTAAAGGATCTCCTTCCCAACAAGTCAAAAGATGGAGCTGTCACTCTTGCTTTCTCTTTCACATACATCTGTTTTTGGAATTCTCAATGAGTGATGAAATAATTTTACTGTGAAGTCACCCCACTGAGACTGCCAAAATCACTTTCCATAGTATTTTGTAGGAAGTCTATAGAATGCAAAACCTGAAAAGACATTTCTCTGAGTGAGTCGGGAATACCTGGCGCAGTCTGCAGGTGAGTTCAATCTTCTGTTTGTGAGAAGAGTGACAGAAAGGAGGGTAGGGAAGACCTTCTCTTGGAGTTTTATATCTCTTGGAGCTCATGCGTCAGTGTCAGGACATCTGCTCATACTGGAAACAGCCATGTAATAAGAAACAAGAGAAAAACTATGCACCTCATGTAGGAGGATACAGAATGTTTGATTCAGGAACAAAGCTTCTACTAAAATATCTATTTATCTATCTATCTATCTATACATACATACATACATACATGCATACATACATACCAGTAGATTTTAGAAAGGGCTGGACTGGGCCCTGACAGAGAAAAGCTAAAAAAAAGAGAAATTTTCAGCTTTCTGAGTACAGGTGAGCAAAAATACTCCAATGGTTCAGTTAAAACAATTTTTCTACTGTTCACCCTGGAGAAGAGACTCTGTGAAGATCTTATAGCACCTGCCAGTAACTATGGGAGGCCTACAAGGGATTTGGAGAGGGATCATTTATAAGAGCACGTAGTCACAAGACAAGGGGTAATGGCTTTAAACTGAATGAGAGTAGGTTTAGACTGGGTCTTAGAAGGAAGTTCTTTACTCTGAGGGTGGTGAGGCACTGGAACAGGTTGCCCAGAGTAGTTGTGAACACTCCATCCCTGGAAGTGTTCGAAGCCAGGTTGGATAAGGTTCTGCACAACCTGGTCTAGTAGGTGACATCCCGGCCCATGGCAGAGTGGTTGGAACTAGGTGATCTTTAAAGTCCCTTCCAACCCAAACTGTTCTATGATTCTCTCTCATAGTGTGCATCTGGGGAATCCTAAAGCATGTTGGACACATAAGATAATTTCCACAGCTACAAACATTATGATGGGTGAAAATATGGATTTTAGGACTCAAGGGATGTATGTTCCAGGATAGAAGACATGCCTTAGTGGTGATCCTGAAGCTAAAATAACACCGTCAAATATTGAAGAGTAATACAACTCTCAAAGGACTTTGATTGTGGAATATTGTTAATCAAGGGTAGAATAAGACTGCAGTTTTAAAGAAGGAATTCTGCTTTACTTCTTGGAAATACCAGAATCTCAGTTCTGGACAAAACATTGTAATTGGTGGAAAAGCTTACATTTGACACACACAGCTCATGACAAAATCTAGAGCTGCTTAGTGCAGAGTTGTGCTCATTTCCCTTCCCTGAAATGTTTTTACTGACTTAAGTAGTGGTGAATCAAGCGGTGAATTCCCCCTTACCTAGAGAAGGAAGGTGGCACTAATAAATATGGATTGTTTATTCTGTTTTCAAGCAAATCCTTCATTGTTTTTATTGTAAGTTAACAATAAGAGGCTATATGGAGCTATGAGCCTCATTCACTGGTAAATTATGTCAGTCTAAAATTGGAATCACAGTATTTGGTAATAAGGATAACAAAACTAAAGTAAATAAAAGAAAGGATTGTCTCAAACTTTAGAAAATTTAGGAAAGCGTAATATAGCCCTTCTTTATCCAAAAGCAGAAATGATTCAACTACTGTGGCTTCATTTATTTTTCCCTATATGGTAAAAAACAGAACTCTGGAAGAGATTGTTATCTTCTTTTCATTGCTTTTCTGTTCAGTTTATTAAGTAAACTGTTTTATTTTGGCTCAGAATGATCTAACTTTTTTCTTGGTCAGTATTTGTTGCATTGCCATATGATCAGCTTTAGATGAGCAACTTTTGTTCATGAAAACTGTGATGAACTCAGTGCATTGAAATTAGCTATCTGGGGAAAAGTACTGACAGAACTGATGCTCCCAAGCCAGTAATTGTTGTGTCTGTGATCTCCGTTGAGTGACCAGATATTACTTAGAAGAAGTAACTAAAAAGATCAGACATAGCAGTTCTGTGAACTCATGACAGATCTGTACTTATACTTGTGGCTGGCTCAAGGGCATTCTTACTAATTAGTCTGATGAGGATTTTAGCATTCTTAGTGCTTTTATTGAAGATGAGAGGCACTAATCATCAAACCAGATGACCTGTTCTTGTTAAAGAGGTATGAATGACTAATGCACATTCCCAACCAAAACAAAGAAAGATGACACAATAAGTGTTTAAAGGCAGAAGACCAAAATTGTATTTGGATGTGAAGCAGGCCAAATATATTCAAATACTACCAACCTGAATGTTTAAAGTAACCTTGTATAGTTATTTGACCCCTCTTGATGTCTAAGTGCATGATAAGTGAACATAAAAGAAATGGAGGTGATATTTTGATGTCTTTTAAGTCATCATTTAAAACTAAATATGTTTCCAGATTCTAAATAATGATCAGTAGTTATTAACAGTGCTGTTCATCTTTCCTCTAAAAATTGCAAATACTTTCAATTACTGTAAAGCAAAGATGCTACTTGACTAATGTGAAGCTTTCCACATTGGATTAAGCCATTTATTTGAACGAAAGAAAATAGTGCTGGGAAGAACAGTGAAAGGTTATTTAACCCATCTTTGTACTCTGTGGGTTCATTTATTCTAGTATCTTGTCTGTGGCAGTTGTCAGGTCTACCCAATTATTTGCTGATATTACCATTTTATATTGCTTACAAGAAATAACAAAAGTGAAAGAAAAAAAAAAAAAACAGCCAACCTTTAAATTTCAGAACTGTGATTATTTCTACTCCTACCTCATTACATGATAAGTTGCACTTAACTGTATCTTTAACTAAAATCTGTAATAAGGGAAATTGTGTGGGCAAATACACTTTATTCCAGTGACAGAAAATAGAGGATTTCCACATCAAGGCAGTAAAGACCCCACAAAGATGAAGAGTGAAATAAATAAAGATAAATACCTCATAAATACTTTAAAACATTTCTCTCTAGTCTGGGAATTAGAGAGAGCCATGGTGGACTTGGTGGTTAGTTGCACCAAGTGGGGGAACTAACTGCACAGAACAACATGATTGCAAAAGGATCCCCTGCCTCTAGTTGATTTGGATTTTTCACTGCACACATCATTTAAAACACATTGAACTGAAGTTATTAAATCAGAACATGCCTGCAAAAAGGGACTGAAAAGAAGTGAGTCAGTGCACTTTGAGGTTTTGTGAACTCCTGTAGTGTTCCTTGCCTTGACTTACTGGCTATGATTCAGCTGTCCAGGTATAAGCATGTACGGTCATTTGAGATGCCCCAGGTATCTTCCCCATCTGCCCTTTATGTCTTCTGAAGCATAGTGGTCTGCTGTAGCAGATCCAGTCAGCTGGCCAGCATGTCAAAGGGCTGTAGACTGGATCCCACTGGCTCTGTCCAGTAGTTGCTGTAAACGACAACTCATGCTACAATAGTGAAAAATGTCCACAGGCTGCCACTGGGAGTGTTAAGAAAGCACATTACTTAAGTCCTTTTGCAGGGTAGGAGATATTGGGGCATCTCACATTTGCCTTGCTTCTTGTCAAAATTTGATTATGTTTCCGGCAGTGGGGGAATCTGATCTCTCTGTCCTTCTGTACTGTACAGTAGTTCAGGAAACTTCCCTGAAGTCGACATTTTGGCACTTTCCTTCTCATATCTTCTCTTCCACCTGTAGTTGCTCAGTTAGATGGACTCCCAACAGTAGTGTGGTAATTTAGGTTCATTTCATTGTGTAAAGTAACAGTGATTCTACAACAGGCTGCCAGCACCCTTTGATATATTCATCCTTTATTACAGCAGGTTTCAGCATCTGTCCCTCCCTATACGGTACGGCTTTGTGTGGACTTTTTTGTAGTTATTGAAATAGATCTTGAAATAGATCTTGAAATAGATCTTCTAGTTATTGAAATAGATCTTGATTCCTGTAGTTTTTTAACTTACCTATATATATTAATAATTGTCAGTGAATACATGATTAAGGGTCATACCCATACACATATATCAAGAAAAGTGGTATTCTTCACTGAATCATGAATTATCTTCAGACAGCTGTAAATTAAACTGTATAGAAGAATGCATTGGTTCAGACCACTTTTCCGTGGAAAAGGTCTTGCTTCAGGTCTAGGAATCAGCTTCTTGCCTTTATTCTTCTAAAGAGTAAGAACATATAGTATTATTTCTGTCTGCTGTTTTTCTGTCTTCTCACTTTTCTTTAAATGCTCTTCCACTTTCCATTGAAGGAAGTCTATATTCAAAACTCTCAATATACAGACGGATAAAACCTTTTCCATAACCTAATTAGCTCAGTGATAAGAAAGCTGAGAAAGGCTTTAAGCATCTTCCTTGACTAGTTAAAACTCAGAAGTCCTTGCAGCATCTCAAAATCAATTATCTATCTAATCAAATATATTGAGAGAGCAAGAAAAGGAATTAGGTCTGAAGTTATGGTTTGTATGGATTGAAGAAAGTAATAGATAACCCTACCCTTTACTGTACCCATTTTCATTTGGATTAGAGTTTGCCTTGCTCATGATTGTTGTTGCTAAACTCAAAAGTGCTGAGATACTATTTTAAACATCATTCAAAGATGAGAATCACAGAATGTGTCAGGTTGAAAGAGAACTGTAAGGATCAGCAAGTCCAACTTCCTGCCCCTTGCAGGACTACCTAAAACTAAACTGTATGACTAAGAGTGTCATCCAGACACTCTTCGAACTCTGACAGGCTCGGTGTCATGACAACTTGCCTGTGGAGCCTTTCCCAGTGACTGACCACCTTCTATGTGAAAAACCTTTCCCTAATGTCCAATTTAAACTTCCCCTGATGCATTACTTTTCCACATGTCCTGTCAATGGTCCCCTCCTCTTCCACTGTGCCCCTTGAGGAAGTTGTAGACTGTGATGGTGTCACTGCAGTGAAGAGGCAATGATATATAAAAGAGGCAAAGAACATATAAATACAAAGTGATGGTAAGCAGGCAAAGGTTAAATTTGCAGTGTAATCGCACACACAAGATTCTCTTTTCCTTGTTCTTGTTCCTGCTTTTAAATCTTTATGTATATAGTCCCTCAAGTGAATACTCCATAAATAGTGTGTCAGGTATTTGGGTATCATAGGGGATAAACCTGTGTTGCCAGGCACGTGATGTGTCATTAATGTTAACCATGGGGACAGAAACAAAGGGTGCTACAGCCCTCTAACTGCTCCTGGTAGATCCTCTGTTGCTTATATTCTGTGTCCCTCTTTTTTCCCACAGTGCTTTAGATTTATTCTATCTCATACAGTTTGCCAGCACTGACATGCTTGTGTCCAAAGACATTAAATAAACCTGCATAAATGTGGGATGCTTAATACCATCTTATCTGGAGTAGAGATTTCTGCTCCGGAAAATTAACTTCATCTTTGGTTTATTGCATCTGCAATGTCATGCAAGTGCTTCTCTATAAATAGAACACACTTAGAAACAATGGCTATAAGCTGTTGACACACTAGTTCACTCTGAAACTTTTCAATAAAGCTCTTATTTGCATACAGGATATCTTTCAGAAAGAGCTACACCAATTTCTTTCCATAAAAAAAATGATAAGGAAGTCTAAAGGAGACAACTCCCTCTCTCTCTTCTGCTCTAAATGAAGAGTTACTCCATCAGATAGAGTGATATACCTGCTATAGTTAAACATAGGATTAGTCTCAAGGACTTTTGTTTTAAACAATCTCAGCTGAAAAAACAGTAACAGCTCCATTCCTCCAGATTTTGTTAAGTCTGAGCTGTCCAATACATCTGGGTTTGTCTTTTTTTTGTTCTTTTCAAGACATGTGGAAATGAAATAGGTTTTACAAGCTCTATTGAGGCAACTTCCATAGCATCCAAAGATGGAAAAATGATGTGAGACAGTCAATGGACTTGATGAAATCCAGAGAATCCTAGCAATAACATGGGCCAGCTCCATCAGCATTGGTGAGTGCATCCTTATCCAATCCTGTGACTGATTTGTTTAAATGCTTCCTGAACTGGTCCTTCTCTATCGAGCATGTTTTCATTGCCATAGCTTGGATATGGGAATTCTGTGCTGGAATCCTGAGTTTGCAGTGAGACCCTAAGAGAGATTCCTTATGGTGTGCTCTCCTGTAAGATGAAAATAACAGTACTGAACACTTTTCAGAACAGTTTGGATGCATATGTGAGTGCTATATATTTATGCAGTTTTATTATTATTATCTATATTTATGAATGAAAATACTAAGAGAGTTAAAAATCACATGTGCAGTTAGTCATGCTATTTTTAATGCCTACCAGTGTACTGCAGTCCTGTCTTCTCTCATCTGAACCACACTGTCAGCAAACTCAACTCTCCACAAGGGTCCTATGGGGTGTAATCTATCAAGTACAAGTGTTTAACAAATTGTCTCCTCTACACTTTACCTGTGTTACCAGTGCATACGATTATGTAACTGTGAAATAGAGGCTGCATTTATATTTTCGCACTTGGCCATACTCCCATGAACATGCTGCTTTCTCATTTCTACTTGGATAAAAGCTTGAATTATTGTGCCCTAATGTAGTGTAGCTATTATCCTGTCAATTGAGAAGACTGGTAGTATGTTATTTTCTTCCAAACTTTTCATAAATCCACTAGCACATAAACAGAGTGGAACCTCTACAGTTAGCAATTTCTTATACCCATGTCCATAGACAACTGCGTCTAACCTGTGCTGAAACAGGATTACTAATAACCTGCTTCTAGCATTTCTCAACACCATTCCCTGCATTCCTACAGTATTGCAGCCTAAGTACTGTAATTTACATATGAATTCAAATAAGATTTGTGAGAATGCAAATAATTGCAGCACAGCTCTATGATGCATCTATGCTAAGATCTTTGAAGGTGATTAGGCCTAACTGCAGTTTAGGTGAACCTCTAAGCCAGAGTGAGGTGCCAGGTTTCTGACAGCTCTAGATTTTAAAATAAGGTTCTTCAGAAATCACATAATACAGGATGCTTCTGTACTACCTCTGAGTGACCTCCAGAGAAGGATGTTCTGATGTCACAAACTTAGAACAAGCAAAAAATATGATGTAGCTTTTTAAGCAAAGCACCCTATAGTATTTTACTTCTTTTATTAGTGTGTGATAAGCAGTCTCCAATATAACTCCAAGTCAGTGAATTGTTCGGCTTCAAAAATATTGCAAATCCAGGCCAGAGTCTGTCAATACATATGGTGCTGCCTAGAAGAAGAGCAGCTATTCAAAGCAGAGGTTTTATGGACTCTTTGAACATGAATGTGAAAAGAGAGGGAAAAGTCAACAGTCCTAAGAAATCTTTGAATACTAAAGACAGCCATTCCCTCTGCAGATTGGAAATCTCTATTTCTATTGTTTTGCTGGAGGGTTCTTTCAATTAATATTTTGTTTCACTGAAGATGGCTGAGAAAGGCCTTTGATCCTAAAATATCATAAATAATTTACCCTTTCCAAGCACTATGCCTTATTCAGTGGGGGAAAGAAAAAAAAGAAAAAAAAGGCAAAAATAAACACACCCCAGGATAGACATGGCTATTTGATGCAGGTTCACAGTTTACTGTCTTTAATATAAAAATTCCCTAAGGATAATGGCCATTGTTGAAAATACTTGTCATCACCTGCAGCAATAATAGAAACAAAGTAACACAGAATCTACATCCTAGAGTCCAGTGAGCCTTATTCCAGTGAAATGGCCCACTTTTTCAAAAGTCAGGCAAATGTGTGCTCAAATCTGTATGACTCAGATCAGAGAAGTGAAATCACATCCTGTATAAGTCTGGTAAGCAAAGTACCAAAACACTGAACTAGGTAGCAGTTTCAGCTAAGCAGTTCTTCCTCTTATGTATATTTATTGCAACACACAACCAATATTTGTACCCCTTAAATGATGTCTTAACTAGTAAGGGACAACCTCTCACTTTCTCCCTTTTATCTCTATCTCCTGCCCTGGCCCTGGTGTAATAAGTAATTTTCTATACAAAGTAGTGCAGGTTGAATGGGTAAAAGAGAAGATGGCCTCTTGGGATAGGGGGAACTGAAAAAAATGCTGTTTCTGAAAGTTATATAATTAAATATAAATTTATCAGTAGGAGAGTATATGGGATTGAGTGTCAATTACATTTAAAAATAGTTAAATAAGTGAGGAAATGTCTGTTTTGAGGAAACTTTTGAACTTCTCAAGTTTCAACTTGAGGTTTCAACTCTAAGGTTCTTATTTGGTAGCATTGCACTAGCATTTTGACAGCCTGAACATAAGTTATCTAACAAAAGTAAAAAACCAAAATTAGCAAATCCATGCATCTTCCTCCTTCCTCTTTGCTTTTTTGAGTCAAAAATGCAAAAATAATATTGAAAAAGAAAATACATCAAATGCTGTAAGACAAGATATCTGAGTTACAAGAGTAATGGGTAAGACCAGCAGAAGACTTAAAACAAGCCAAAAGGACAGATGTAAAGAGCTCTGAACAAATTATATAACTAAATGCATGTGTAAAGTGAACAGATGCTCACTGACTTGCAAAAATCATTAATAAATATAGAACATTTTAGTTAGAATCTCCACAAACTAAGAAAGAATGCACATTTTTAGGACTGGTTGGTCAATGAACTCTTTGTTTTTTAAGAAAGCTGTTTCAAAAGATTCTAGTATCCTGAGCCTACAATTCATAATGACAGACAGTGAATGCACAACTTAGAATGAGATATCATAAACAATATGTCAAGTCTAAATGGAGCTTTATGCATGCTCAGAAATACCTTGCTGTGCTAGAATATTTTTGAGTAAGCTCAGCTGCTATGGCAATATAGCTTCAATCAATGCTGTGCCAGCCTATTGCATACCATAGCAACTTGTAAGGTGAGACAGACAAATGCAGGAAGAACGCAGAAAGAGAGCTGAAAATTCCTAATTCATAAAAGAAGTGTAATTTAAGAAATAAGATTTTGTTCAGGATGGAGAATGACTCCTACAAAGGAGAGATCATTTTCCTGTTGGCATCCTCCAAGCTCTGATAGGTAATATCAGCTGTAGAGTACTTTCAGTTCAGCGCTGAAGACTGCCATTTCAGAAGGAATTTGGGAATAACCTTTTCTCACTTTGATCCCTCTGAATCCTTTCTATCCCTTTCTGTTTGATCTGCTTCAGGCCTATTTTTATATATATATATATATATATATATATATAAGTGCTTAGGAACACATGAAGAGATGAATCAGTTACACATAAAACTTTCACTCAGTACTCAGTAGATAACTATGCTCATTTCATAACACTGGTCAGTGGAAGTGATCTGATCCAGCCTATCCAAATCTAAAACCGAAAAGACATTTATTTCTGAACAGTGAGCTCTCTGATAATGAAAGAAGGTCAAAGAAATAGAGATTTATTGATCGACAAGAGATCCAGCCTCAACAATAACTGTCAGCCAGTTTTATATCTTGACTAATTTCAGTGCTGACATATCAATATTATCACTAGCACAATTGTTAGCACAAGACAATAACACAATGTTATACCTGTGTTGCTACCTGAATACGGTTTCAGTCCCATGGAGGTCAGCAGTAAGCTTTCACTTACTTTCACATGAGTTGATTGAGGTTGATAGAGAACAAGGAGTAAGCGGTTTGCATTGAATTTGTCTAACTTTAGAAACCTAAAAGTTAAGCATCATATCTAATTTACAAGTCTATGTTTCCAGTGCAATGAATGACTGGTTGCACCTCCAGAGTGTTCTTCATTTCCTTCAGAACTTAGTGTCTAAGAGGGGTGGGAGGAACTACCCACTCTTCTTCCTTTGGCTGTAATGAAGCCTTGATCACTGTCTTGACTTGCTGCCTAAGTTTTAGCTTTCTAAAGCTGAATGATTTCTGTGGAATACAAATCCAACCCAAACAGCACCACAGCCATGTCATTGTAACACTAGTTTCTTCACACATTGTGTGCTGGTTTTGGCAGGGATAGCGTTAATTTTCTTCATAGTAGCTGTTATGGGGCTATGTTTTTGATTTGTGCTGGAAAGTGTTGATAATTATGGGATGTTTTTGTTAATGCTGAGCAGTACTTACACAGAGTCAAGGCCCAACTAACCATTGCATGCAATGGAGCACTGTTTTCCTGGGGATGGCTGAACACATGCTGTTTGTGAGAAGCAGTGAATGAATTCCTCATTTTGCTTTATTTTTATGCACAGCTTTTTCTTCACTTATTAGACTGTCTTCATCTCAATGCGTGGGTTTTCTCACCTTTACCCTTCTAATCCTCCCCCACATCCAGAGGCGAGTGATCAAGCAGCTGTGTGGGGCTGAGTTGCCAGCTGGGGTAAACCAGAACACAGAAGAAGAGGTAGAGAAACAATTTTGGTATTCTCCTTGGTTTACTTAAATTAGAAGACATTAACAGAAATGATACAATGAGGCAGAGAGAAAAAGTCTGTATTAGAAAAGCAACCAAGACTAAGACAAATGTTATGTATTTTTTCTTACTTACTAAGATGATCGTCAGCACATCTGTTTATTGGCTGCTAGTGGTAACACTTAAATTAACAATATTTGTGATGATATATACTGTAGAGGGTTACATCAGTGCTTCTCACATCAACTACACTTGGTAAAGCTCTACAATATAAAGAGAAAGTTGGTAATATATCATTAGTAAAGTTACATCAATAGCATTTCTCTAATTAATAACTGAATGGCAGCCAAGCCCTGTAAATCGAGTCAACACCAAACGGATCTCTCCATCTCCCACCAATTATTTTATTACCAGACAGAAAAGCATGACGCGTTGCCCTGCAACTCTATAGTCATGAGAAAGGCCAAGGTAAAAGAGAAGAGCTTAAAAAGGGATATTAGAGGTTTGCTTAGAATGAAAGAGCTTATCAATTTGTCTGTCAGACATATGACAAAGTAAAGTGATGTGACCAAAAGGTGATATATGAGGCACTTCTGTCAAAGATGTATGGATTCAAGTACAAATCTTTTAAATACAATTATAAATGCTTTATATGTCCCTGGGGCAAGTCTTTCCTTGAAAGATCTGAAATGAATATCAATTAAAGCGCATGGATGAGTTCAAGAGAGAGTGGGAAAGGGAGTGGCTCTGCGTGGAGGTGTGAGATGTTGAGGGATCTAATTCCAGGATTATCACAGTCTGCTTTGCTTTCCCCATCAAACCCTAAGAGGTTAAAACCAAGCATTAGGCTAAGCACAGACAATGGAGTCTGAAGGGCAGCAGCATCAAAAGCAAATGGAGCTCTTTGTAAATGTTTGTTGTAGCTGGTTAAGTAGCTGAGATTTTACAGTCTGGAACCACAGAACTGGGCCTCCATTGCAGATGCCCCACCTCTTGTTTAAGGCCAGGCTGGAGGGGGCTGTGAGCAACCTGGTCCAGTGGAAGGTACCCCTGTCCACAGGAGAGGGGTGACTAAACAGTCTTTAATGGTCCCTTCCAACCCAAACCATTCTAGGATTATATGATATGCTGGATGTTTTAAATTGTTATGGAAGGTCAATAATTGAAAAATATGGGTCCCTTAGCAAGAAAAGGTAGGAAGGTTGAATTGTCATGTGGACTATTTTCTTCAAGTTCTAAGGTGGTTTTAATTCATATATATATATGTATATATACATATAAATTTACTGTATTCATATTTATATTTTTATAAATGTCAATATTTTGCAATATCTTCTTCAAGTACATCACTGCAATGAAGACAGAGAAGATTATGTTAGTAACTGCCTTAGCCATGGAAACCTACTGAAAGGAACATACATCTCCTACCATTCCAGACAAATTTGGATGTGCCAAAAAAGGAACACTGTAACAGCGTAACACCAAGACACTTAAAAATAGCTCATTGCTTAAGAAATTGAGGGTAATGATTAGTGATGTTTATGGTCTGATACAAAAGTTAAATCTCCAAAATAAGACGGTAAGAAACTGGCCAAATGATAGTGAAAAGTGAATAGTGTGTTTTCTTCAACATGAGTATTTTTTAGTCTGTAAAACACATGGTCTCATCATTAGATGTACTCAACATCAGCCACAACTACATTCCACTCCATGCTTCCATAACACAAACAGATGATACTTCTTTAAAATTGCCACCTTAGATTTTTCCTCCTAGTTGAGATCCTTTTTTGCTGTAAAATCCATTGGGGCCTCTGCTCAATATTTTAAAATTAATCTTTATTTTGGTTTTTAGAACAGTGCAAGAGTAAGCTGGAGTCTTTCAAACGTACCATTCTTTACCCAAGTGCCAAGGGATAAAAATACTTAATACATGATCAAAATCTAGTTCTATTTTTTAAAGTGTGCATCTGACTTTTGATCTAATCTACAGAGAGAGGAGGCTTTTAGAAATGATGCAAGTTGACAATTGATGTCTAGCTTATTGACATTTAGAAGGGTAATTGTTTGCTGGCAGCTTGTCCAGAAGAAGTTTCCAAAGCCTCAGTGTGCACATCAACCAAAGCTCTCACTGAAGGCCAAACTTCAAATGTCACTGGTAGAACATAAACAGATAAAAGGTTATCCTAATTAAAGCTGTGATAGGATGGTTCAAGCCTATTAAAATGTGAAAAAGAAATATTACAAAAGTAGTCTAAATAAAATCTTTAGTAAGAGAGGAGACTTTTGTTGCTGGTTGGTTTTGGTTTGCTTTTGTTTTTCTTTTAATTTGCAAACGACATTTAAGACATATATTTCTCTTTTAATCAAGTACATTCCCTTTAATTTGTATTAATTCTCATTTTAAATAGTTCTGGCTATGCTACTGAAGCTCAGAATTTTTCTTTTTAGAAAAGGGATTTTCTTTTTCGAACATCTTGACAGGTCTTGCAGTAATAAGCAAACTTTGAGATTATGGGGAGACGCAGAAGAGGCTACATAAAAAAGCTATTTGAAGGATTAAAACAGTGCCAAGAAGAGTACTGACAACCACACTCCTTAATCACTGCTGTGTTGAATCCCTGTTCTGTGTGAAATAAAATCTTACTACTGTGTACAAAGATACATCTGCCCCATCACTGCCATCTTGTCATAAATGCTCCTCCCTTTTTCAGCCTCCAGCAAGCTGTGTGATCAAAACTGTCCTAATGTTATAATATGAAGGTACTGTATAAGAGTTCTGTCAACTTGAAAATTCAACATCTGTCTAATGACCTAAAGAGGCCTGGCCTGGACAACAAGAACCTCTGTGGAAGATCCAGCCTTGGTCAGTGCACCATCTCACCAAGTTACCCACTGAGGGCAACAATATTTGGCTACTTTTCCCCTTATGCCTGAGCAGCTCTGCAGAAGGGAGTAATGAAACATCCTATATGAACCTATTGTCTTTTTTAGTATGCCTTGTGTTATGCACAGCTATAAGAATGACTATAAAATCTGTGAGTTGCAAGATGAGAACAGTCTTTTCATAGCAGCCTCTTCCCCAACACTGCTCCCAAGAGAGTTTCACCACACACTGTTGCTCTACCACCAAAGAGCTGCTATTGTAAGAACTGAAGGGTTGGAGTTTTTTGTCATATGATTGGCATATTGGCCTGAACAGGCCATAGGAGAAATAAATATGTTGACAGGAGAATGCCTAGTAGATCAAAATGGGAACAGAGGTGACTGAACACTCACTGCACCAACTGTTTTCGCATAAGGGTACTTGCTGTCAATCCCTCAGCATGAGTGACTGGTGTAGCACCCACATTTAGAAGAATTAGAAATGTAAATGTACGTAACCTTCCATTCATATACCATGATTAGATGACAAATAGTCGTTATAATAGGAGGCATGTCAGCAGTGCATAGACTAATCAATTCTTCTTCACTACAACATCACCTTATTTGGTGAGTCAACAGGAAATTCTTTCTGAACTGCAGCTGTTTCCCCCCAAGGACAGTGCAACAGCAGAACATTGCTCTGTGTTGAGTTAGATGAAAATATATGCCCAGATTCTGCTGGTACATCAGCTTTTGAATACATTCCTCAGTTCATACCCTAAAAGAGTCTGGAAAAAACTACTTCAAAGAAGCAGAAGCCAAAAAATGATTCCTGAAGTGACCTGATCATAGGCTCCAAAACCTACATGCTTCATCTTAGGGCTCTAGCTGCATTCTCAGGACTATGTTGTTAGGAACAGGCAGAACAGCAGTTCCCAGTCTTCACCTAATTATTTTAAACATATCCAGCATGTGGAAAAAACTGTCTTTCCCATTCTCAGTGTGTGATACCATGGGCAAATATGTCAATACTTACTTTTCTCGGGTCCCTCTGTCTGCATCCAGTCAAGACTTCCTCCTCAAGAATTTTCATCCATCCCCTGCCCCATTCATTTTCCCATGCTGATCCCCCAGATGCAAATGGGATCTCCCACAGCTTCACCTCTGTTCCACAGAAGAAAGCTGCAGTGAGTTTCTTCTTACACTCCACAAACTCTACCAAAGTGTCAGTGGTGCCTTACCCAGAATGCTACTGATTACAGGGGACTGGCCTTGTGCCGCCTTAGCACACTGCTCATTGAACCTGATACTGCTGGTCTGTCTCTTTCCTTTGGAAAGCCTTCATCTCTTGGTGACCCACCTGTAGCATCAAGGCAGAGACTGCTCAGCAGCAGCAAGAGCATGATGCTGCTCTGTGGAGCCACCCCAGGACTCCCAGTTCCCTCAGTCTTCCTAAAATCTGCTTATTCACAAAATTCTTCTTCATCTGTGAGGCTAAGCTGTGGCATTAAGAAAGCATGGGTATGACAGTTTTATAGCTGACTTGCTTTGCAGATATTAGAACTGCAATTTGATTTCAGAACATTGTCTTTCTGGTGAAAACTCCATCTTCACCCTCTCCTCCAAAATTCAGACTTGCTTCAGATCTGACAGTTATGTTTTTATGGATCTTTCTGTATCCTGTTTTGGATCAGGGATTCATAGCACTTTTTTACCAAATATAGGTCTGCTGCCTACACAGCAAGAAAACATTTGGAGATGTGACATAAGAGTCAAGATAGGAAGGTGTTTAAAAAGACTATGAAATTATGAAGGAAAAATATTGCCAACAAGACCTCTTCATGTATCTTGGTGTGCTGGGCTGTGCTGGATTAAACAACCCACAATAAAGGTAAACTGATCATCTATTAGCTTTTAGTTCCATATAAAGTTAGTATAACAGACAGAATTGTGTGCTATCAGATGAACAGCTGATCTTACAACAAATGTAAGACAGCATTCCTGTACTTCTTATTTAGAAAAAAAAAAAAAAGAGGCAGAGAGGTTTTGTCAGTGGTAGGTGCAGAAACGAGTACAAAGCAGGTTTGCAGCATGACCTCTCTGTGGATTTTGCCACAAGTCTGAACTGAAGCGGTGCATTACCAGTGTCAGAATTTTAGCTGGGTTTTTATAGGTATGTGTGTGTGTATAGTTTCTTCTCAGAAGCTGGTCCAAAAGCATTTATAATTGCTTCTGAAGAATGACTCAACTCAATATGTGTAATTCAAATGTCCTTTTTCATAAATTGTGAGGACAGTTTAGGGCCTGACTCCAAGCCTGTTAAAAGCAGTGACAAGTTTCTAACTAGTACCAAAAGGATCTAGATAAGTATAGAAAAATCCACTATAAAACACATATTGCTATTGGTTTTATTAATCACTTCAGCAGAATTGATATCCTCCCTTAATCCCCTACCAAATATTTCATACATTGCATGGAAAAGGTAGACCTTTGCTGAAGACAGAAAGGTCCCTTTCAAAAAAGCATTCTATTGCACATCATTTCTCCTGTCAGATCAGAATACATTAGAATGTGGAAGAGCACAAGGGAGGTCTACAGTGCTATTAAAAAGCTAGAAATAAAAGGCATCAGTGAGATGGCAGAATAATGAATAGGAACATTCTCTGTATTCAATTTGGCTATCTTAACACCTCAATTAATAATTTAAAGTAACTTCGTCTTCAGTGACATTTCTCAGGAAATATTTATTCTGCACCTGCTAAAATCTGCCACCTACACAACTTCAGCTAAACTAATATCATGAACAAAAATATTCTATTCTCTCCTAGAGGGTTAACAACACAGCCTGTTATTAAGCTTGCCTGATTCTTTGCATTGTAAGACTTTACTTCCAATTACTTATAACTGTGTTAGACTCTCACTCACAGTTGCCTGGCAGGTGCTACTTCAAGATGACATTTTTGGAAAGTTTCATTTAAAACAGTCAATTATGAAATTAAGACAGGGAAAGAACACTGATTTCCTACACCGAAAGTCTTACAGTTTATTGTTCTAGGAGTTGCATTAAATGAAGGCTTCAATTGTCAGAAAGCCTTTCAGTACTTGAGCAGATTTGCATGCAAAGCTGATGGAGTCAGATTCTAGTGGTTGTGTGCTACAGCACTGACAGGCCATTTCTTAAAACAGTCTGGCAGTCAGACCAGAGAATGTGTGATCTGCAATATGATCTTTTTCACAATAAGAGTATCTTTTGTCCGTGAAGACCATATTTCCTGACCATTTATACTGTTTCCATTTTAAAAAGAGCTGCCTCTCCCTTTGCAGGTGAAATGAGAGTGGTCCAGATGAACTGATAGAGCAATAGCTCTTGCATCCACACTAGGTGTTTGGTTTTCAGATGTTTTCCTCTCCTCAGGAACACCACAGGGTTCTGGCCCAACATTTCTAGCTGAGAAATGAAAACATCATTGCTAAGCAACACAAATTTACCTCATAAACAATTGCATATAAACCTGGTCAACAGGAAAAACTGTGGGGTGTTTTCATGGTACATATGCACATACTGCAACCTGCTCTGGTGCCCTTCATGTCTCTTTTATCAGTCAGCCCACGCTGGGCTTTTGGAGTGGGTAATTGTGCTTCTTATGGCCAGTTTATATAAAAGCATAAGTACACAGATAAATAAAAACCTGGGGAAATTTTCCTTACTTGGATACCAAACAATTTTATAGGTATAGTATTCTTCCCATATCATCTCTCAGAGGCACCTGTATTTACAGGTCCAAACCCACCTGTACTTTGTTCGCACCTTGGCCTTGCCAGCCCCCAAGATGAACTCAGTTTTCTCTACATGCGTCCTAGGCAGTGCAAAGCTCACCCTGCTGTCAGGGCTGGCAGGCTGGGCAGCTGTGAGGGAGGACCATGTGGGGAGGAGGGAAGAGTAAGGAAGGCTTATCACTGGTTTCACGCTGAGGACATCTGCTTTGTCCCCTTCCTAATCATCAGTATCTGGCAAGAACCCTTGCTTCCCCCTCTCGCAGCTGCAGCTGAGGCACAAAAACCCAGTCTTGCATATCTTCTCCTATTCCTGACCAGGAGCATTTGCATGGAGTATATCCTTCTCTGGTGATTTTGGTGCTGTTTAGAAGCAACAGCTCTTGAAACCATGCAGAATTATTCTACAGGGCTTTTCTTTGGCACCATGGTCAAAGAGGATTTTCATGGCATCTCCTGCCTTTCATAATTTTGGTTTCTTGCAGCCCCAGGCTGGCTCTGCTAGCTGTCTAGTTTCAGAATATCTTGGGAAGACCCAGGGGACAGTGGCTATCAGAAACCAGCAAGGTTCTAACAGCAGATTTTAAATAATAATAGCAAGTTCTAAATGCAACTCTTTAATAGGACGTTATAGGAGGATTTTTAGATACCCATGTGCAAAAGTGTGACAGCATCTAACATAGAATAGTCTCCTTTGTGAAAGTGCTCTTCGCCCTTTCCTATGCCTGACCTCTCTCATCACCAATGGTAGATACAGTGTTTCAGGGTGGGAGCAGCACTGTGCCTGCCCTCATGTCCTGGCCAGCTGTGCAGAAGATGTCTCTTTCCTAAAGAAACTTTCTCCACAGACAATGAGCACTAAACAAGATGTTGGATACTTCCAAAGTAATGGCCATTGCATATATATACATATGGTAACCAGACTGTGTGGAAGACAAACTAGTCCATGGCAGACAGAGGGTGGGAGGGTCTGACAAGGATGGAGTCTGCCAGGAGCCAGAGATGAGGAAAGCTCACAAACATTGTGGGTTGCCCCCACACTTCACACCACCTGTACTGAGCAGTGCTGCTGAAGTGTGCTTGCCATCATGCTGACATCTGCTTCTCAGTCAGGATGCACTTGTGATTTCATGGTTTCTGCACTGTCCTGCCCCAAGCCTGCCTCCCACTGCTGCTGGTAGGGCAAGCAGACTGAGGGGCTGAGGCCACAGTCCTCCTCTTACTGTGCAGCACACACAGTGTTTTGCATGCAGATAAAAGCCATCCCTGTTTCTCTAACAATGTCTTATGCCATATGTTTCCAGTGGCTGTGGGCTGCACTATTCCCTGTAATAAGCTGTAAGGCTGGTTGGGCTGTGTCTCCTGGCTGGTGGGGAGGAAAGGAGGTGTGTGAGCAGCCACCACCATGCATGGAAGCTGCTGGGGGACACAACGCACCTGGCAGGGCTCTGCTCTGCAGGCAAATGCTGTCAGCATCAGGAAGGGCTTGTCAAATCTAGGTCAGCCAAAAGCTGATTTGGAGATAGGGGAGGAGGAGGAGGACCTGCAATGTGGCTGAAATTCTGACATGGGGAGAAGCCTCTGTGAGATGTGTCTTCGGGAGTGTGGCAAAGGCAGGGTAACCAGAGGTGGCATTCTCTGCTCAGGTTAGGGTTAAGATTAGGGATAGAGTTCTGGTTAGAGTTCTGGTTAAGGTTAGGGTTCTCTCAGCTGGGGCTTAATGAAGATTGTTTGGAATCACTGCTGAATAGTGAGGGGACTTAGAGGAGACATTCTTGGGATAGATTCAAAGAGATAAATTGAGGGAAGAGGATCCCTAAGGAGATAGCTCTGCAAGTTCTAAAATAGTGAGGGAAAGCCAAAGTTTAAGAGAAACTAAAGACTATGAATCAAAGCAATAAAACTGCAACAGCAGGATAAAGGTCATACCTTTATCTTCTGAGAATTGGATACTGAATGATTTTTGAACTGGTTAAGGCAGTACTGTCTTGTTAGCCAAGTTCCTCAGATCCTAAAACACTCTCGAACAGGGTATAAGGAATAACTTGTACAGTTACATTGCTGATATGACTGAGGATTGTTGACAGTGTTGACTTAATGATAGGGTTAATGACAGGAGAAAGAAGGGGTGGGGGTAAATTTCTGAAGTGTGAAATCCTGGACTGTGCCTCCTTTTCTTTTTTTTTTCTTTTCTTTTTTTTTTTTTTTTATTAACCTTACACATAGTCAGTATGTGCCACTAGGCTTTTTCATGACTAGGAAATTAGATACTCGGACAAAACCTAGCAGGTCTGATAATGCACATGAACAAATGTGTTCACCTGTGCTAGACTGATCTAAATTAAAATATTCACAGTGGGCATCATTATTTCCCTGTCACATGTATGTGTGGTGAAGTGAGCTATTAGATGTGTGTACCCTGAAGCTGTTTGTAAACTGATCCTCATCATGAGATACATTAACTGCTATGATATGCTATGGGTAAATGGGAGTAACTGAAGGGAAGACAGTCCACAGGCAGAAACAGCAGGACTCTGTAAAAAGCTCAGACTGCGTGTTGTCTCCTTCTTGTCTTCCAGAAGTAGAGAGCAAGTAGAACAAAAGTGGTTATGCTTGCCTTCCCACGTTTGGCTTTGGGAGTGCCAGAACAAAAGTGTGTTCTATGGATATAGAGCTGAGAGGAAAGGAGGCTCCTGCACCTTTTTGGTGGGAAACACACTCTCTGCAAACAGTGTTTCAGCTTCACTGTTAAGCTGGAAAAGGGGAGGAGGTATGTGCTAAGACTGGAGAAACTGCAGTATAGGGGAAGCAGTGTAAAGTCACTTTACAAGCCTCTGTTTTCATGTTGCTCCTTGAGGTCATAGAATTTTGGTCTTCACATTATTTTAATACACTTGGTAATGACTGCACAGATAAATTTCAATAATCAAACAAAAAATCTATGTCAGAGAAAAAGTTATTCAAAAACTTCTTAAAGCAGTACTGTTATTCTTAGTTTCTTCACTTGCTGTTTCGCTAGTCTACTCTGCTTTATGTTGGATTTTTTACACTTCCTTCAGCTATCTGCTCTTTATTACATGCATTATTCTAACCATGTCCAGTGCAGAAAATAAGTCCGTTCAAAGTCCAGTCATTTTGTCACACAAATATCTCCATTCAGATGCACTCAGTGACAGCCCTATCATATGGCTGGTATTTGCAGTGCTCTCAGAACCACAGTACTGTGCTGAGATTCAAATCAACTTAATTGCATGAAGCAAAGAACATGTGTTAGATGAGACTGTAAGTGTAAGCATAAGTTGGAAACTAATTGTTTAACAGGTCTGCACAATCTCATATTAGAGGAACTAACAGATGTTAAAACAGCCCTATACCTAATATTGATTTGTTTTCCAGCTGGTTCTTACTTAACTGTGTCTTATGATACATCAGTGAGTCACCAATATATTATTTATGAAAGCAGGATGCATTTAAGTTATATTTAGAATGCAAGGGTACCTTACTAGAAATATAATATTTAGCAGCACATGCCAGGAATACAGAGTAGAGCAATTACTGTTTATGGGCCTAGTTTTCACAAGGTGGAAAAGAGAGTAGTCATTTGTATCCTTGCACAGAGAATGCAAAATACTGCTAGAGGAAAGAGGAAAGACATTGCTTTATCGACATTAGTGTTTGTGACTACAGAAAGTGCACACATTAATTTTTATTTTTATTTTTTAGAAGTGACTAATAATGAGACAAGGTCTCAGAGTTATAGAACAACCAAAGAGCTATGGTACATGGTAGATTATACAACACTAAGGTGCGTTACAGGAAAACTATGCCATTTTAGGCATTTTCATTACAGGATGCTTAGAGGTGACTTGTGATGACTTATCACTTGCTATAAGGAAGCACTACACACACAGTGCTGGAGAAATTATTCTTGTATTCTTCCTATGTAAACTGTGAATCTGGCAGGAAGTTACATGCACTGAAATACACTTTCATACAACATGAAATACATTACCCATGGAGAGGCAGGTAGAAGTTGTGCAATTCTGCTAGTGTACTTTAAGAGTTACAGAGAGTTGTAATTCTTCAAAAATAGTCTCCCATTAGAACAACCTTCTAGTAAGGTACAAGATGAAGGGTTAAATGAGGGGAAATTAGTCCAAAGCTCCTTCCTATACATGGGACTGAAAGCCAGGGGAAAGAAGGAAAAGTTGGTTGGTTCTTTGTTTTTAGAGATTAAGTAAAACCTGAGAGAATAGCAGTCTTGCAGAAAACATTTTTCTAAGTTAAAATCTCCAAAGGTGCTTAGCAATATGACTGTGCCTTCCTGTACGCAAACCATACACACAACTGTCAGGAATTATTCTACATTTGGGGGCAATATTTCTGCCTTTAAGCTGCATTTTACTTAGAGGGATGTGGGTATAAATGAACAAGAGCTGATCTGGTGTGTGTTATATAGAGTTAGTGCATATGTATCTTTCCTTATTAGAAGTTACCTCTGACAAGACTAAAGAAAGAATGAATCTTCAGTATTATCAGAATATTTTTCCCCTGAAATATTTCTATTAAGATTATCCCAGCAATATCATGCTTATTAGAAATTTGTGTATTGAAGGTGTCAAGTTGTTTCTGTTACTGGAAAGACTTAAATCTACATGCAGATTTCAAAGCAGACCTTTACTGGAAATTATCACTGTCTAGTAAATTCCAGTATGAATTATTCACTAACATAATACCTATGTAATGTAACTTTATGTACTCTTTTCACTGATCAAGACAGTATGAAATTGGTCTTACAAAAGTAAAATTTGCTATTCATTTAATAGGCCACAAAAACTATGACTCTACAATTATGTATGAGTTATAACCCTTTAAAGTGGTGCCTTTGATAATTAAAAGTCAAGCTGTACAATTATCTGTTCACAGTATGTTACTAGCCTGGCTTTTACATCATTGTATAATATGTTGTTTTCAGTTTGTATCATTTGCCAAACTTTAACTTCAGTCTGGCACAATATATTAAAATTTAGGGGGAGGTTGTTTTCTTCTCAAAGTAAGATAATGCAGCTGCTCTTGAGAACAAGGCAAGACAAAAGTATGTATTTTTAACACCTGAAGAAATCTGTATCTAGAATTTAAAAATGGATCCGGAATTGGTTGGATTTGAACGTGATTTTGAAATGCAGCCCACACCTCTCCTAGTTACAAACTATTCAAAAATTTATATCTCATATGCTTTCTGACTGCCAATTACCATAAATTGTCCAAGTATTTAATATCACCAGCTGCACTTTAAGAGCAGCAAATGATATTAAACTTCTCAGATTCAGAATTCTTTGTGCTACTGCCTGTTCTGACTCCAGGGAGACAACTGGGAACAAGGGACTTTTTCCCCTGGGCACCTCTCATCTCTTCCAACCAGATCTAGAATCCCATTGAAGGATGCTGCCTTACAGAACCATAAACGGGAAAAGACTAGGAACTGCAGAATAGGGTAAAGGAGGAATTGTAAGCTGGAGAAGCAGCTGTGACTTCTGCATATGAGAACCACTCCTAGAAAAATGGTCTGAGGGGGAGGAGGAGGAAAAGCTGAAAAAAGGGTCTCCCACCTCCTTCATAAAAATGAAAGAGGAACTCAGGGTTTGAAATTTTTATGTTGCTGAAGGAAAGGTATTCATACATCCTGTGAAATATTATTTGTTTTTAATTCACTTCTGTCCAGGTTTCTAGACATTCTTGGAAAGAGGAAGAAAAGCACATTAGACTGACACTTATTTGACATGCGCAAAGAGTTGTCACTAAGTAAAGACTGTCATAGCTTGGATCAGTTGCTTCAGAGCTGAATCTGGGAACGTGCTGGGGTTTGTGAAACTATACTGGGTAGGGAGGGAGAGAGAGAGAGACTTGCAACGTTGTAATGAGACTTCACTAAGTAATGCTGTGGATTAGATTCATTCTTCAACTCTGTCATTACCTTTGCATATGTGTCATAGTTACAGCGGCCCAGAGCGGTTTATCACTGTGTGGGTGTAACCAAAACTGTGTATTCTACACCCTCTATGTCATTTCTGATGAACCGTCAATAATGGATTTTTTGCAGCAGCTGCCCAGGGTTGACACCTCAGGCTACAAGCTGGGTGTTAAAGAGCCCTGCAAGGCACTGAAATGTTTCTCTCTTCACACCCGTGACTCAGGTGTGACAGCTTCCCTCTCGGAGGCATTAGCACCTTCACGCCCATACTGAAGGGTAATGTCTGCTAATGGGCCATTAGGGAATGGCACAATAGGCAGTTGCAAGGGCCTAGACCACCAAAGATTTCAAAAATATCCCATGACTCATTAAGTTAAATCACCCATTGTGAAAATCCCAGCCGTGGAGTAGGTACTGGGCCTTCCCACCTGGACCTGAGCATATATAATCTTCGGGTTTTGGGACTTCTGGTACCACTCATCAGATCCAGAGGAAGACCAGAATCTCAACAGGACTGCAACTGCCACTCTCAACAAGACTGCAACCATCATCCGCACCAATAGGCTTTCCTTTCCTTGTAGTTTGCACTCAGGGAGACCACATGGCACTCAGTGCAGAGGCTAGTGAACACCATTCTGTTCCTGCCCCAGGCCACTTGGTTCTGCATCTGGGTTTTCTGGGTTGAAACCAATTTTTTCTCTATATCATTTTATTTATTGTAATCTTTTTAGTAAATTGTAACTCTGACTT
Source organism: Margarornis squamiger (assembly GCA_035222235.1). Taxonomy (NCBI): domain Eukaryota; kingdom Metazoa; phylum Chordata; class Aves; order Passeriformes; family Furnariidae; genus Margarornis; species Margarornis squamiger. The sequence goes on from JAWWTY010000077.1 coordinate 132,278,046, forward strand.
GTAATCTCTCTTGAGTCAGGTTCCTTTCTCCCATGGTTTACCTTTGAACCAGCACAGTATGTCATGGAAAAAGCATAGTGTTGCACAAAAGGTGTAAAGTACTGAGCTTTAAAACAGGCACTGGGTAAGGTTACAAGCATAACTACTGCAAAGATGTTTTGAGTATCTTGGTCCTGGCATTTTGTTAACATTAATAGAATTTTAACTTTCAGTAAATATCAACTTCATATTAATGTACCTTATTGCCAAAATATGCAAGTTTTGCATCTATGCTACAAAGCTTACCAAGCTTTTAAAAATGCAGGCATCCTCCCGATAAAAATGTAAATACGATCTTTCCAAGTCTGACTCTGAAATGTTAGTTTTGCAATGTCTATTCTCATATTTTATGTGTGCTTGATGGAGCCGAATGATACTGAATAACTGCTGATCTTTCATCCTTGGTTCACTGACTCAAGCACACAATGAATTGCTGAGTAAAGTGAAGGGTTTTTTTGGGTCAGGCCATGTTGCATAACAATGAAAAGTTGCCCACACCAGAATCTCTGCATATAAACTGTGTCTAGACAGAGTAAACACAGAGGGTCCCCCAAGATTTTGTCTTCTGTTTATTAGCCAGAACTGAAGCTTCGTTCTCCCTGCTTTTTCAGCACTATTGTCTATGCTAGCAGTATTACAGTTGTCACAGCTGTGTTGATTCTGCTCCTGTCACACTTTCATCCTGCTATCATCAGGTTATAGCTAGATTTTCCTTCATAGCAGTGTTTGAGTTAGAGAAGTGACTTCTCTTTTATCTGTAGTGCTAAGGCTTAGGGCTAGCCTGAGAGTGTATCAAAAACGCTTTTGCTGAAAGCCAGTGTAATGACAAAATTAAACATGTGTATTACACCATGTACATTTACAATTGAACAATGTAATACATGCATTATTTACTTTCTGTCCTCCAAGGTCACTCTCAGGATGCCCCAGACCAGTCCCAGGATGCTCTCCACAGCTCTTCTGTACCAGTTGTCAGTTCCTGCTCTGTTGCAATATTGTTGCCATCTTCTAAAGCAAGCCTACCTAACTAGGAGACGGTGTCCTTAGTTCCTACACCACTTCTGGGATGGATTAATAAAGTTGCCTGAGAAATCAACTACTACTTCCCTCCTTTCTAAAGCACTGGTTTAGAGCCAGGCTTGAGTCTGACTATGGGTTAAAAGGTAGCTATTTTGAAGGAAGGAGGTATGAAGTCCAACCAAAAATGCATGCTCTACATAGAGCTTACAGATCATGGGTGTAAGTAAAGCTTGGCTGTGGAGGGTCATGCTCAGTGCCTTCCTCCAAGGCCTTCATCCTCATCATCAGACTCATCATGCCCAGATGTGCAGCCACCACACATTGAACTTTGGCTGCCTTCAACAGAACAGTGGCTTGAGACCGGGAAATTCACTACTCAGACCAGTCTTGGACACCTTTATTCTAGTTATCTACAGTATCTTGGGCTGTTTAAGGCAGCGAGTAGTGCTTATGCTTCTTGGGGCAAAGGAGGTTGCAAGTTGATCAGCAGTCTGTATGCCTAAAACTTGTTCCACTGTGACTTTATGGTGTGTTTCTAATTCAGGTCCTTCTAGATCACAGTGGATTTCTGGGCACTGGGTGAGTATACAGGGTTCATTTCCCACCTCAGATAGACAGTGGTAGGCCCTGCATTATCTACCTCCTTAGTGACACAAAGCAAGTAGCATTAAAGAGTCATAGAATCATAGAATCATTTTGGTTGGAAAAGACTCCTAAGATTGAGTGCCATTGCTAACCTAACATTTCCAAGTCAACCACTAAACCAGGACCCTAAACACCACATCTACACATCTTTTAAATACTACCAGGGATGGTGACTCAACCACTTCATTGGGCAGCCTGTTACAATGATTGACAATCTTTGCCATGAAAAGGTTTTTCTTAATATCCATTCTAAACCTTCTCTGGGACAACTTGAGGCCATTTCCTCTTGTCATATCACTTGTTACATGGGAGAAGAGGTCCAACACTTGCCCTGCTATAGCCTCAGGTAGTTGTAGAGAGCACTAATGTGTCCCCTGAGGCTTCTTCAAGGTAAACAACCCCAGCTTCCTCAGACACTCCTCATAAGACTTGTACCTGAGCTGATGGTGTTTATCTTCTGTAGGACTTTAGCAACTCTATGCAGGCCACACAGAAATTCCAGTAAAGGGTTAATAAATATGTAACAGTGAAGCATCTGGACTGCAGACTTCACCCAAGAGAAGCCTTGACAATTACTACTTCACTATAACCTTGTGGGAACAGATCAAGTAGCAGTTCTGCTGAAGCATTCAAATGTACACATCACTGTTCAGCAAGTCTGAAACAGAAGCTGTCCTGAACAACAGGGAACAAAGAAGGGAAACAGTTGCAGGCTGTCTGAGGAAACTCATAGAGACCCCACTGTGTTGCTCTGTTTGAGGCGCATCTTTTGCTTGTGAGAACACCAAATTTGTTCATACCTACCTATGCTGTTCAACCATAAGTGTGTGTGACAAATGAATATCCTGGAGTCCTCAGTCTTCTCTCTGGTGGGAAGGAAGGAACAGAGTGTCTGTCCTGTGTCTTCCTGTATCCCAAGTAGACCCAGGGTACAACATCTGTCTTTGCAGAAGTTAGCAGCACACTTACCACCATATCTCTGACCTTTCCCCTTTCCTGATGAACACACATCCCTTCCTCTCAATGCACTTACCCTACTCACTGGCTAGACTTGGCTGATATTCACTGGTGATCACAGACTCACTCATGGACCCAAGCTCACTGTAGTCGATGGCACCATGGACACATGAGCCTCTGACTTGCAATCTGACTCCAGTTGCTGCACACTCTCTGCCCTGAAAACACACATGCACAGAATAAAGACCACATCATCCAGGAAAAGACGTGGAAATGGAATCTAATGAGAGGAAAGAAAAACTGTGCTGAACTGTTTTTCTTTTTTCAGGCTTGTTTCTCCTCAAATCCTCATGTTTGCTCCCTTCCACCGTTTTTGATTCCTCCATGCAGTAGAATTCCTCCATTCACACAATTTCATAATGTTTTTCCTGCTCTCCTCGCCCATCCTATGGTAAGTGCCATCTCCCAGGGTAGGAACCTGCCCTGTGCAGTGTCCTGGAAAGTCATCCCCAGAGGGATAACACTGCTGGGTTTCATTCAGCCCATGGGGGCTGATGTTTTTCTGGAACTTGGGAGGCAAAGGGCAGGGTACTATTTATTTCCACCCCCTCCTTCCCTCCTCCTCCTCCTCCCCTCACTCCCCTCCCCACCCCCCTCCAATATTTTTTTCCTGGTCTTTTCAGAATCAGGCTTTATGTCCAAGATGTGGACATATGAAATAGGGGGTAGGGAGAAACATGCAACTCTGCCCATTTCATCTCAGAAATAATCACATAGTAGTCTTCGGAGCAATAGTTCAGAAACAGTAGGAACTTAGAAAAACTACCTCTACTGAATTAAGCTTTCAGACCCTCACTTCTCTAAATTCCATAAGTATGGCAGCAGAGGTATTATTTGTCTTTTAGCCTGGCTCTTGTGCGATCAACGCCTGAGGCTAAAAGCACAGAATTTACGGAGTACAAGGCAATGATATCTTACAGCAGAAAAAGTGTGAATAACAGTTTTCCCATACTGAGGTTTCAACAATTTAGATTGGCGTTTTTTAAATACATTTTGCTTTCTTAAACAACATTGACATATATGTTGTTTATTCTTTCATTTCACACCCCACTCCCTCCTCCAAATTAAGTACTGACAAGCTAACGAATGAATGAAAGCTTTCTCTTTCTTCCAAGTTGCACTGAAAGTCTTCTCAGAAACAAAATATTTTATTTAAATACCAAGTAAGGCATCCTAGACCTTTAGGCTAAAACAAAGCTGGGACATATTTATTTCTGTCAGTCAGAAATCACAGAATCACACAATGGAAAGGTTGGAAGGGACCACGGTGGGTCCTCTGGTCCAACCTCTCTGCTCAAGCAGGGTCATCGTAGAGCACATTGCACAGGCTTGCATGCAGACAGTTTTTGAATATCTCCAGTGAGGGAGACTCCATAACTTCTTCGAGCAATCTGTTCCAGTCCACAGTCACCCTCATAGCAAAGAAGTGCTTCCTCATAATCAGGTGAAACTTTCTGTGCATCAGTTTCTGCCCATTGCGTCTTGTCCTATTATTTAGCCTGGCTCCATTATCTTAACACTCTCCCCTCTGATACTTATATACAGTGATGAGGTCCTCTCTTAGTTGTCTCTTCTTGGGGTTGAACAGGCCCAGCTCCCTAAGCCTTTCACAGAATCACAGAATATTCTGAGTTGAAAGGGACCCACAAGGATCATTGAGTCCAACTGCTGGCCCTACACAGGACCACCCCCAAGAATCACATCATGTGCTCCAGAGTATTGTCCAAATGCTTCTTGAACTCTGTCAGGCTTGGTCCTGCGACCACTTTCCTGGGGAGCCTGTTCCAGTGCCCAACCACTCTTTGAGTGAAGAACCTTTTCCTGATATCCAACCTAAACCTCCTCTGACATAACTTGAGGCCATTCCCTTGCGTCCTGTCACTGGTCGCCACAGAGAAGAGATCAGTGCCTGCCCTTCCTCATTCCCTCACGAGGAAGTTGTAACTGCCATGAGGTCTCCCCTCAGTCTCCTCTTCTCCAGGCTGAACAGACCAAGTGACCTCAGCTGCTCTTCATATGGCTTTGCCTCAAGGCCCTTCACCATCTTCATTGCTCTCCTTTGGATGGTCTAATAGATTTATATAATTTTATATTGTGATGCCCAAAATTGCACATGATATCCAAGATGACACCACACCAGTGCAGAGCAGAGCAGGACAATCCCCTTCCTCGCCTGGCTGGCGATGCTTTGCCTGATGCCCCCCAGGACACAGTTGTCCCTCCTGGCTGCCAGGGCACCGCTGACTCATATTCATCTGGCCATCAAGCAGCACTCCCAGGTCATTTTCCATGGCACTGCTTTCCAGCATCTCATCCCCCAGTCTGCATGTACATCAAAGATTGGCCCATTCCAGATGCAGGATCCAGCACTTGCCCCTGTTAAACTTCACACAGTTGATGATTGCCCAACTCTGATTTGTTGAGGTCTCTCTGCAGGGCCTCTCTGCATTCGACTGAGTCAATAGCTCCTCTAAAATCTGTATCTTCTGCAGACTTGCTTAGTATCCCTTTGTGTCCTGCACGCAAGTCATTAATGAAGATGTTTAAGAGTTTCCACATAAGTAAAATTCTCCAGTCCCCTCATCGACTTCACAGCCCTCTGCTGGACCCATGCCAGGAGCTCCATGTCTCTTATACTGCGGAGCCCAGAACTGGACACAGCACTCCAGATGCAGCCTCCCTATGGCTGACTAGAGGGGCAGGGTCACCTCCCTTGACCTGCTGGCAATGCTCTTCCTAATGGACCCCTTGGCCTTCCTGGCCACAAAGGCACTGCTGGCTTGTGGACAATTTGTTCTTCACCAACACTCCCAAGTCCTCCTCCACAGAGCTTATTTCCAGCAGGTTAGTCCCCAGCCTATACTGGTGCGACCGCTGAGTGGAGCGCTCCCCACTCCCTTCCCCCCATGCCCACGAGGTCCCAGGGAAAGGACCACACACGCGGACAGCAGGGCAGGAAAGCAGAGAGAACTTTATTCCCAGAGTCTGGGCATTTATAGGGTTCAAAGGCGGATGTGATGTCACATCCTAGACCTTGAGGGACAGAGGATAGGGAAAAGGGTTAGCAGAGAAGCCAGGGAGCCAGGGGACAGTTTCTCACTGAACCAGTTTGACCAGTCCCTTGCATACTAATCAAGGTTGTACCAGTTCTTTTGTTAACAGATAATACTGTGGCAGACCTAATTTACAAAGGAAAAACCCCTACTTTAAAACATTATGGTAGCTATTTCAGATATTGTATATCTTACAGCAACATACTGGTGCATTATTCTTCCCCAGGTGGAGGACCCTGCATTTAATAATCTGCACCAGGTAGTGATTGCCAGACATGTGCCTGGTGCAGGGGAAAAGGCCACCATGGTCCCATGACAGGCACGAGCCTTGCTGTGGCACCTGGGCCAGAGCAAGGTGGCCCTGCCCCTGCTTTGTTTGTTGCAACACAATATTATTCTGAATTGTACAGGGATGAGTTGGCTGGGTGAATGTCTTCGGAGGCAGGAGATGAAAGTTTTAATTCTTGCAGAGAAAAGAGATCACTGAACTTTCTGATTCCAGTTTTGAGCATTTTAGCCATTTAGCTGGCATATATAAACTGGGATGAGAATGGAAGAAAGCAAGCAGAAAGTCACCCAGGTGCAAGGGTAGTGAGATAATGACAAAAGAGATGCAGAGGTATTTGGGGAGCCACTTCATCGTGCTTCTGCACAGCAAATGCCTGGTGAGAACATGCAGACTAGGGGAGCTTGGGACCACTATCCACACTTCAGGACCTGATCTGGCTGTGGTGTAAACAGGCCCTTTTGCGAAGAAGCAATTCAATTTATGCTGGGCAATTTGAATAAAATATAAATAAGATGTGTTGAGACTGTTACAACAATTATTTGGACTTTTCAAGACCACAATTATGCATGGACATATCTATACTTTGTATCAAATCTTCTCTGGGAGAGGGCACTATTCTGCTCAGACCCACTGGCTCCCAGGATGATCTTTCATCCCTCAGTTATGATGACTGTTTCTCCGTGATTCAAGGTCATTCAATGATCCAACACTGATCATACTGAAATTGACTCTTCACTGCCACTTACTCATTACTCTCCATTATGAAAACTTTTGTGACATTCATAGTCTAAATGATTTTGGTTTTCTTCATTTGTCTTTCAACAAAAATGTTAAATATTATAAATTTCAATTCAATCTTTATAGGAAACCACTATGACACATTATTACACAAGCATTTTCTCTTTACAAACCCTTTTTAAAAGCCATTAGTTAGCAAGTTTTGAGTCCATTTAATGTTTTCAGGCTAAGTTAATAACTGAGCTTCTTGTTTCCTAATAAAAATGTGAGATACTATTAGGGGAAGTGTCTGACAGAATTGAAAAAAAAAAATACATTACTGATATTATTTATCAACTAGATCTATAATCTAAGAAAAATATCAAGTTAGTTCTAAAAAATTTATTTTTCATAAAGTAAAATTAATATTAAGAGGAGAGGAATAAAATTATTTATTAATGATGATGTCAAACATTCTATTATTTGCCTAGGATTGAGATTTGATGAGTAGTTTGCCCTTTTAAAATATTGGCTTAAGATAAGCTTTTTTCCAGCTCTCCATAATTTCCCCTGTGTTTCAAACTTTATTAAAAATCAACACTCATAGCTGAGAAAGCTTATTTGATGATTCCTTTTTGGTGGTTTTAAATGTATGTGGTTTAGGTCTCTTGGTAAAAAAAGAGAAAAAGACAAGAAAAAAAGAGCTTTACTAGTGGCTGTTTTCACATTTTTTAGGAGACTGTTGAAATGGAACTTTAAATTCCACTCTTTAATCAGCTCAATCTTCTCTCTCACTTCGGCTGTGATGTCGGTGTATTCTTATTAAAATCAGCTCTAGTTCTTATCTGTTATTACAAATCCTTTGCCCACCATCCATTTAGACATTCTACCAGTTAATGGGGTTCATAATTATTCTTAGCTTTCTGAAACAAAAACATCATGTAGAGATATGAATGTGTGTGCTTCTGGATATGAATATATGTGTAGCAGCACATTAACTGTGTTACTAGTTTGGACACTGCTCTGATTGTATACAGCAGAAGTAATGAAAGTACGGCTTACACATACACTCAGCTCGAATCTTGCTTTGTAATCAGTTTCTCTTCATCTTGTGCTTTGAAATGGTACTTCAGTAAAATCCATTGGCTGGAGGAAGTTCAGGGGCTACAGGCACTGTGCCAAGAGCCTCTGTAATATAGAAAGAGAAAAATCAGTACACTAAAATTGACTTACCAAATTGCTGTTCTGAGCTTTCTACTACAGTTCCCAGCTCAGAGACATGGGTTTGATAATTTTACATGTATATAAGTATGATATATTTGACATAATATCAAAAATATAGGCTTAATATTCCATTGCAAGAATATATCATGTTATTATTATTTCCTAAAAATACATTATTTTGCACTATTATTCATGTATTTTCCATAAGCAAAAATGTGCGACTTCAGGTTATAATGGCTGAGGGGCAACATATTTAAGCTATTGTTCCTTATTTTGATAGAAAGTGAGCCTGACTTCTACCTCAAGCATCTAAGAGTTTTAAAAAAAGAATAGAAAATGGCTGGCTGCACAGAAGAGGGAAGGATGTAACACTACAAACCAAAATGCAGTTACAAATGGGTTTCCTTTTCATGTCTGGATTTAGAAGAATTGCAGAGTTGAATGCTTCACTGTCCTTTGCGCATTTGACAGTCTCCCTTAGAGGCTACAAATAGACACAATAAAGAAAAAAGGCTTTGCTTCAGTAACAGTTTGTGCTGGTTCTGGCAGAGGAGGAGTTAATTTTCTTCATAGTCGCCATATGGGGCTATGTTTTGGATTTTTGCTGAACACAGGTTTGATAACATAGAGATGTTTTTGTTATTGCTGAGCAGGGCTTACACAGAGCTAAGGATTTCTCTGCTTTTCCTACTGCCAGGCTGGTGAGGAAATTGGGGGTGCATGGGAAGTTGGGAGGAGACAGAGCTGTGACAGGTGACCCCAAACTGACCAAAGGGATATTCCATACCATGTGACAACATATTCAGTGTATAAAGTGGGGGGAAGAAGGAGAAAGGGGGAGACATTTGTAGTGATGGTGTTCACCTTCCCAAATAACCATTACACATGATGGGGTCCTGCTCTTCTGGTGATGGCTGAACACCTGCCTGCTCATGCCAAGAAGTGAATTAATTCCTTGTTTTACTTTGCTTATGTGAGTAGCTTTTTCTTTATCTATTAATCTGTCTTTATTCCAATCCATGAGCCTTCAAGCTTTTACTCCTGCAATTCTCATCCCAGTCCTACTGGTAGGCTAGTAAGGGAATGGTTGTGTGGGACTTGGTGGCTGGTGGGCTTAAACCATTACATAGTTACAGGTTTTTTTCTTTGTCCCATCTCTATGCAAAATCTTGCCTCCCTTAAACTGCTGGGAAATATAAATGATCCCTGTTTCATATAACATCAAGCTGGTTTGCTGTTTGTTTGGTTTTTTTTTCCCAAAGTAACCTCCCACTAAAATGGTACATCCAAATTACAGCACAGAAATGTCACAGCTTATTGAAATGCAGTGCTATTAACTCTTCCTGCATGTACATAAGTCACATGAACCAGCATGACCTGCGACTACTATTATATGCTTTAATTTGCAAGTGTCCTGCTGAGCTCCATCTATCACTACGTTTCTACCCAGGCTTCTGATAAAACAATCTAATCAGCTAAAACAAGATTATATGGTAACTGTAGATGCATAGCATGAACATTTTATCCCTACAGAATTTCTATATTAAACTAATTTTGTTTCTCTCATTAATCTCATTGAAGATTGTTCTCCAATAAGGAAAGGATCTAATCTGCCACTGACTAATTGCTTCAGACTCTTCAGGCCCCATATCTTTCTTTTCAAAAGGCTTTCTCCTCATGTTTCTTCTGGTTACTGAAATAAAAAGCAAGCTGAGAGAAAACAGGTTTAGTAGATTTTTTTCAGAAGCCTTTACAAAAACACAGTAAAGACAATTCAACTATTTTTCACACATTCTCAATCAAGTTTTTCGAGGTTTTAATTTCCAAGCTTAAAGCTCCTCCCATTCTGTGTGTTTTAGCCCTGTCAGTAACTTCTTGGACAACAAAAATACCTGTTTCTCTGCATTATTTGCACTTGACGGCAACGAGACAACCCTCAAATTGCGGACTTCCTGTTGGCTGGCTATTGAATGAAATTTGAAGCTCTAAGCTGGGAAGTAGACAAAGCAAAATAGAATTTATTGAGCCCAAAATGCTAAGACTATTTTAAAGACTATATCTTTAAAATAGTCAAAGATGAGAAATACTTAATGTCACACCTGAATGCTCACCTGTACGCTCATCACTCTTTCTGAGTGGATGGGAGCCTCTTCCCCATCACTCAGAATAGTGCCCTGAGCAGCAGAGGCAGTCTGGTGTTCTGTAGGGGGACTCCTCTGCAAGACCATTTTGCTTGCAAGCAATAAATGAGTACCCATCTGGTAAATGTTGAAGAAAGCAAGTAAACGTGAGCTTTGCTTCCAGACTGTTGATAAGGAAATTTGTGCAGAAATGAGGGAAACTCAGGTTGTGTACTTTTCTCCAGTGCTTATTCAATCTGAAATACTTGTGGATTCATTAGCTGCAAGTATCCCCCTTCCCAGCTGAATACCATCATTAGAGCAGTGAGTGATGTTCGAATTTTCACTGAATAGTCCATTGAGCTGCAGATTATTTCATGCAAAACAACACAGCTTCTGCAAAAGAGACAAACACAGCACTTCACCTTAGACTACCCAGGAATCTGATTGCTGGATATACTACAGGGAGGTGGGAGACAGGGATTCAAGGGCTGTCAGGCAGAGGAAGCAATTAGACCATGGATTTTTGGGTGAGCACTCAAGCTGTTTGAAGACAAGAGAAATGACATTTCCTTCTCTTCTACTTGTATTCTTGTGTAAACCAAATCTGTTCAGGTTTTAAATTGTTTCTTCACCCAAATAAAAGAAACATACCGTGTCTGTGAATCCTGTGAGGATTTGTGTAAGAGAAACTTATCATTGCAGGGAGTAAAAAAAATATTTCTATTCATTGCCAGAACTGAGCAGAACATATAAAGACCTCTACTATCAAAACCTTAGATAGTGAGACAGTTTGGCCACTACTAGGATTTGGCAGTAGCAGAGCGAAAATTATTAAAACCAAGATTTTCTACTTAGTGAATGATTTAATCAGAAGGCTGTCTTCATTTTGCTGTGCTCCAGACTCTAAACTTAGAAACAAAGCAGGGAAATGCTGTTTATTCCTATAAAGTTATTGTGAAGCACTGAAATACCTCACAGTAATGAAATTCCATAATGAATATCATAAATACAAATTTCTAAAGTAACTTCCTGTAGACAGCAGTCCCTATTCAATGCAGTGCATGCTATGGCGCTTGTTTCTTTTATAATAGCTCAGAACCATCCCTTACTGAGAGCCCTAAGCTTATTATAAAACTTTTCTCAATAAATTTGTACTGAGACCTCATAAATCTTTGACTTCATTTTTCTCTATGGAACAAGTTTCAAAAGCTGTAGAATTCATTATAAATGTAAATATATCTGTTGTGAAGTTCAACCACACACATTATTAACCATCTGAAATGGTTCCACAGGTTTGTGACTATCAAGAGTAGTACCAAACAATCTCTATTAACCCATGTGTACCAGGAAAGGCTGTCGAGAATGACATTCTGAACAATGTTTTCAGAGGTTTACAAAATCATATATTGTGCTAGCATATTCTCTACAGTTTAAGACAGGTAAATCTTCCTCTTACAATCAGTTAATGGGTGAGGGGACCAGGTAATGGGCCACAAGTGCTTTGTGCTTCAGCAACTAGATCACCTCCCCAGTCTCCACTTACCACCGACCAGTCATTCTGCTTCTGTGCTGCAAAGATGCTACAGGCCTGAGTGCCGCACAGGAAGGGTGAAACTAGTTTACATGGCAATATTCTTTCTCCCCATGGTTAAGGGTATGCTGCAAATCACAGTACTAAAATGTTTTACCAGCTTCACTGTAGAAAGTACCTTAGCATTGCCTGGTTTCAATTAAGCTTCTTTAAAAGGAAGCTTTTAAAAAAAAAACCCTCTAAGGTAGGTAACTGAAGATGTACGTCAAAGGTAGTGGTCAAAATAAATGTAAAGTAAAAGAAAGGTGACCTTATCCTTTCTGTGACATATCCTCTTATATAGCATTTGTCTTCAATCCATCAGATGTTTGTCTGATTCACATTCCTGTACCAGAATGGCATCTATGGAGTGTACCATATTCAAACTAGCTTAGTGAACAGATTCACTATTCTCATCAATCAGTCACTGAAAAATGTTGTCTGGAAGTGTATACTTCTTTAAAATACACCAGGCTTTTGTCAGTAATCTGATAAACCGTCCTTGATTTTACTCAGTGGAATATGTTATTTAGACAATATAATGTCTTAGTCCTTCTGAAAGCCATCATCTTTCTTTCTAGAAACAGTGAAGGGTATGATGTGGAGACGTAAGGACTATCTGATTTTCTCTGGCTCCCTTGAAATGTTTGTCTTCAGGTGAGAGATAGAGTTATGGATTATACCTTAATGCAATCACTGTTTAACCTGTTCTCCATGGCAAGAAATCTGCATTGTCACAGGGATTCAGTATTACACACAGAGGTGTTAAAATCATATTTCAGCTGAAGGAACAAATGTCTAGGTGCACTCCCAGTTTGCTTTGTAAATAATACTTATACAATTGCAGCCTTGCTCTGTCCATTTCAATCTCTGGTTTTTGATAACTTCCAAGGTAGGAAAATTGCACTAGTTTAAGAAAGGTGATTTTTATGACACAGCCAAGCAGAATGACTAAGGAGAGAAAAAAAATTGCTACAGTGCCACTTCCTGATTTATCAAATGTCAGAGAATCCAGAAAGGAAAGCATAGTTATAAATCTGCATATGACAGCAAATGTTTCATTCAGATCTCATTCTTTAATTTGCAGTAGACAGAAATCCATAGAAAATCAGGCTTTGGATTCTGCTTCTGGACTATTTGATTGGATTACTTTGAAAAAGCCCAAGAACTTTAGATATTTGTAGAAAGTTGGAAAATAAGTTAGAAAAAAGTAGTAATTTCCATTTTAATTTTTTCTAAAAGCTATAATTAAGAAGTGTTACTATTAAACCTGTACTCATAGTGGTCTTCACTGTTATCCACACACACCATTCAGGGCCTGCTTGGATCTGAAGACGTGTGGGAAGATTATCTCTTCTACAATGGGCTGTTTTATAGACACTGGGCATCAATTTATGCAATGTTTGTTATCTGACTCTGAACAGTACTGGAGAAAACACCAGTGAAAAGAACTCTGAAGTCACCAATATTAATCATCCATTTTAGGATTTTTTTGTCTTGTATTTTAGCATCATGATAAAAAAAATACTGTTACAGGAAACATCTACCTCTTGGTTTAAACAGAGAATATGTTAATGGAAATATCCTGAGCTTTCAACACTAGAGTATATCTAACAAAAACATAGGCTATAATTAAAGTTTGCAGAAATGTTCTAGGGACATATCTCATGGACATTTAATAAACCACAAAAAAGAGTAAATTGGACAAGTAGGTATTCATACAGCTATGCATCTGTGCTTATATTGCCACAGTCTATATATCTCTTGATAGCTCCTTTATGGACCCCACTGTATAGTATCATATCCCTCACAGCTAATTACATTCATCCACCCTTCTCATACAACTGGGAAGTTGTGGGGTTTCACAAGAAACACACAGTTAAAGGAAAAGAAACAAGTCCCTGTTATCACCCGTCTAAAACCTGTATCATCCAAATGTAGGTGTCTGACCCTTTAGATATTCAAACTTTGGCATATCCAGAGTGATATGAATCTTGGTTCAGGCCTCCTCTTCAGTGTGACTCTAAAAGATGCCACTCATCAACACAGCCCAGTCCAGTAACGGCTTCCAGAGAGATCCAGAGAACTGGGAATTGTACAGCTGACATCAGTGCTGCTGTGAAGCCCCACTATATCCCATTACTTGTGGTCAGTTCATTCCCAGTAAACAAGAAAATCTGTTCCTAAAACTCTGTTCTGCTCAATTTGAACTTCTGACTTCCCTATTCCTTCTCACCAGACTTTTTTGAAATACTGTGGGAAACATGCTTCTGACCTATCACATTTAAATGCATAACTTTCTGGTGAGAATCACATTAGGGGAGATGCCCACAGGAATGTCAGGTTATTTGTTGCAAAGGGAACTGAGACATGGGTCCCTGCCCTACAGAACTGGGCAAACACTGTAACCTCTGCCTCTTTGGCATATGTGAAAAACACACATCATAACTGCCACAACCAAATTCCAACCTTCAAATTTTCACTTCAAAGGAAAAATCAGGAAAGCTCTCACCTGGACTCTTTCTATTATCTCACATCAAAAATTATAATTAAAAAACATCCTAGGCTTATAGCCTTTTGCTTCACCTGTACTTGATTCGCTAACCATAAGAGGCATAAACCAGTGTTTAAAATGTAGACATAATAAAACAAATAAATAAAAAAACACCAAACAAACAAATCCCACCACCCACCCCAAGCCAAACCAAACCATCAAAACAAACCCAAACAGACTTCTATTAAAAATGATAGGTTTTGCTATTCATTGGTCTCCAGTGAATTTTTCTTCTGCTAGCAGATGTCAGTATTGATGATGCTCACAAACTCAGCTAGGAAAGCACTGTGTCATCCTGTGCCCAAATGAAAAATGTTTATTTCACTTGCCATTCTACATACTTTCCTAGGAGGATCTGAAAGAGCATTCTCAATTAAAATTATTGTGGAGGTCTAGGTTGGCTCCCCACCAAACCCAGCTGCTGACCACACAGACCTTCTCCCCCCTCTTCCCAAGAGAGAAAAAAAGTACCGAAAGAAAATTGTAGTAAAAATATATATATATTCACATACATTACACTTATATACAATTAAACACCATGAATATACAGAACAAGAATTCCAAACAACGCCAAAAGGGAAAAGGGGGAAAAGGGAAAGGGAAGAGGGACAAAAATGGGTAAAAAACAAAACAAAACAGATACACACACTCATAAACTCAGGGAAAAGCTCAATGAAGTAACTAACACAATAAATTCTCACCAAACTCTCCTCAAGAGAAGCAGTCTCTCCACCTCCATCTTACATATTTAGGGAAAGAAATAAATAATCCTATCAGCCTCTGCTTTACAAAGCTAAATAAGCAAACTATTCTTCCTCTTCTCATGCAGTGAGTTCTCCACATCCCTGGTAAAACTTTGCAATACCTGTTACATCACTTATTATTATCAATGGGTGACTTGGTTTTATTTATGAATTTAGGTGAGGACACACAGAAATCAAAAAGAGAGGAGACCTGTTACATTAATATTTCCATCACTTTTCAGGCTTTTGGCCCCTGAGAGGTTTCCTACAAATGTCTGTTCTGAAATACCTCCAAACATGATCATTATGAAATTAAAACTTGAATCAGAAGATATAAATTAGAAATAAAAATGCAATCAGGAGGTAATTCCCCATGGTCATCAATTTACAGACAAAAATAACAATCTGTTTTTGGACCTCACAAATTAGCAAGGATTGAAGAAAAATATGAAATGAATGGATGTTTCTCTAAAAATTTTTAAAATTTTATAAAATTCACTTTTCCCATAAGAGAAGTTAAACTTCAGTATCTTGTACAAGAATATCACATGAGTCAACAGTAAATAGGACATGATGTTTTAAGACACACAAGAACAATAGTAACACAGGTATTTATTTTATGAAACCTCACAAATTTTCTATCTGCCCCATCAGTTCCCTTTTAGGCATTTAGAACAATCCAACTGGCAATTGTATATTATACATCCAAAAACATAATTAAAGAGCCTTCTGTCCTAAGACATGTAAGTAATATGCCTTTGAAAATGAAAGCTTAATGGTACAAGAATTGGATAGCTAGAGTTCTCTAGAAAGAAATTTGAGAGATGAACTTATTTGACAAAGGATCTAAATGCAGATGAGCACCAAGACCAAACCACTATTAAAATAATTTCCATCTAGGCAATGTAGCAGAAAAAGTGGTTAAAAGCACAGCTAAAAATATCTACTGTGACTCAGAATCTTTGAAAATCCACAGTAAAAACAGCCAGTAATCTGCACCTGTGACCCTTTTACTTTTTTTTTTTTGGTAAACATTTTATCTTCATTTTTAAAAGATAAACTATTTGCAATGCAGTAACTGAAAGCAGAAAACACCAGAAGTGTCCAACCTGCTGAGAAACAGCAGGTTTCTGCTGTAACAGAAACACAATCATAGCCCCTGTTTGTGTTGGCTTAAATATTACTTAAAAGTAGGATATGGGTTTGCTGCATTACTAGTAGCAGCCATGTATCTCTGAATCATTCAGCAAAGAAGATATGATGGGAACCAGGAATTCACAGTAGCAGCAAAAAAGCACATGGACATTCAGGTATTAAGTATAGAATGGGAAAATGTATTGTGAGTATTGCATTAAAAATAAAAAAAAAGGGTATGGAATTAAAAGCTTTGAAAAATGGGGTTGAATAAAATAAATATCTCTGTATGTTTCTACCTTTCTTTTCAACATGGAATTGAAAAATTCTGCAAAATTTCACTTTTGTAATTTTGAATAATTTTGTTCTTATTTTGAAATGAATTTTTTTAAATAATATCTCTACATATTTTAAAGAAAAGGTAAACTGGTTTTGTATGTCAAGATCAAATTGTGGAAGAAAGATGTTTTTTCTGCCTTCTCTTTCACATAAAAGGGAACATTAGGACTTTTTTTCCCTAAAAGATTCCCCATTTTTCCTTATTTTTTTTTAAATTGAATTTCAAGTTTCCTTACATAATTTTATCAAAATATAGAAGATTTTAATGTTTATTTAAGCTGGTTCAGCATTTTTATGGTAGTTTGAGAATCTGTGTGTCCCTATAAGTTTTTTAGTCTAACTTCAAACAAAGTTGGAGTTGAACAAGAAATTTTCAGCAGCTGAGACACATTTGCATTGCCTGATAGCAGCCATGTCAGTCTTCCCATTTTTTACTTCCACACAGAAGCACACCAGTATTATTACGCTGCCTACACCAGCTGAGCAAGGTTATGATCTTTGACATCCTAGAACACCTATGTGGTTTTCTGTAGCATCAACAGTAAAACTTACATCGCCTTAAAATTTTGTCAATAAACTCCCAAGGACACCTGTGACAACTAGCAGTTGTAGTTAATGTTTTATTCTAGGTCATTTTTCCTAAAGCCTACACAAAAAAAGTACAAGGAATCTGGCCTGTTATGCCCAAGGTAGAACTACCAAATCTCAAGACAATTTTATCACAGTGATTACAGGAGTGAAATACTTAAGGGGTACATCCAAATCAGGTAGTCAGATTCTTTTGTTTTCATTAATATATCAGTATAACTGTGCAATGCATAAATGATTCATGTTCTTTTTTGTGCCTTTCTTGCCTTTTACCACTCTCCATGCTCCTTAACTTTGCTTTTGCTGCATGCCAACCCTGCATGATGCCTGAATACAAATACTGAAATGCGAGTTCAATTACATACCCTGACCAGCTTTTTTTGGACAGCCTATATGTCATTATATAACAGTACATATGCTATAGATTCAGATTTTAGTTTAGCTAAAATAATTTCCTGCAGTGGCTTCAATTTAAATTTTGCACTTATTCTTCAACCAGTAGTTTACCTTTTGGCTTCCTGCACCTTTGTATTTTCCTGCCAGAGTTAGAACATCAGGGATCACATGTAATATTTAAGTGAGATTCCCCTTTTATTTTTCGATTGGTTCTAGTTTGCATTGTTAAACAGTGGGAACAGTTTTCCGAGTGGTTAAAAATCATGCTTCCCAGAGCTGATTGAAAATTCATACAGCTGTATGAAACACTGACATGTCCTTTTTTAAGCATATAACTAATTCTCCATAGAACAGCACCTGTGAGATAGTGTTGGTTGGGCACTGGAACAGGCTCCCCAGGGAAGTTCAAGTAGTGACAGAGTTCAAGTAGCATTTGGATGATACTCTCAGGCACATGGTGTGACTCTTCAGAAGGGTCCTGTGCAGGGCCAGGAGCTGGACTTGATCCTTATTAGTTCCTTCCAACCTGGTATATTCTGTGTTTGTTAGTTTCAGCAACCTCTTTTTAACAAAGGCTATTGAAGACCTTAATTTTCTTTTTTTTTTTTTTTTTTTTAAACAGTGGGTTTTACTTTATAAATCCACATGGAAATTGCATGGAAGGAAAGCTTTTAATTAGTTCCAAAGAAAACTTGCAGCTGCATTTTTTTCCCCATAATATATGCCTGTTGGTTATTAGAGGCCACTCTTTTAGAAATTATCATACCTTGATTGATGTTAGTTTTTATAATAGTGGGATACATGATTTCTCTGAAATCATAGACGATCTCAGCATACTTCTAGTGTTTGTATGGATTTACAGAAGACAACCAATGGCTCAATCACTTCCGTGCGTGCCGAGCTCTGCTGACTACCAGAGACCTCTCCTCATCTTCCTTTGTAAACAACCATATGCCTTGTTAGAGATTACTGAAGGAAATCCAGGGGCGATATTAGATTGAATATTGATCTCAGAGAAGTATGCTGCACTTCTCTCTTTTGTTTTTAATAGCATCACTAATAGCACACTGCTTTTACTGCTGCTCTCTGATAGACAGTTGCTTCCGGCAGCTTTATGGTGCAGAGGAACGCACTTCTTCCCACATTAAAAATCTTGTATTCTCTATTTATTTTGGGTACATCCTACAATAATTAGATAACAGAAAAGCTATGATTTTCTATTTTACAGGGGCACAGTAATCTTGAAAGTAATCTTGAAAAAAGGCTGAAACTGATCTACAATTATTTTATTACTGAAGAGAACTGAAGAGAACTAAGAAAACCTTTCTGAAGTGTTTACTATATTTACACAGTAATGTAAGCCTGTGGCTGTGTTCATAACACATTGCTCAATTATTGGTGTCTGAAAACAAAGCAAATTAATCTCACATATACAAATCTGCATAATGCCTGAAAGTAATGTATGAGCTGACTAAGTTTCCTATACACAACTGAGAAGAGCACAAGCACAATCTTACAGTAAAATGTTCACTCCCAAGCCCCCAACCGCCTGGCAGAACTTTCAGTTGAAGAAGTCAGGGATGGATATTTAAATTCCAATGTCTAAGGAAAAAAAAAAAACTTCAAAGCCCACAGAGGGCAGTAAAAAGTAGATGACTGCAGACTGACTGGGAGAAAAATATCAATTACAGTGAAGAAAATGTCTAAAGCGAATGTGAACAACAAATTTTATATACTGGAAATGCTGAACTTCGAGTAAAAACACATTCTATATTCTTCCTCTGTTAGTACACAAGGTTGTTTCCCTTTCACATTAATAAGGAATTAATATGAAACTCATTGTTTGAAATTCAGCTCTATTTTGAGATGTTTCCTCTAACAATTCTATTTCTTACATGCAAAACCTTTTTTAAATAAAGAATGTAGACTCATACACTGGCCAACATTTGCATTGCTGTCAGTGAATTTTTCTGATCAAACTCCTCTAATAGGAGGCTGTGGAAAGTATGTGAATTGTCACTGCTTTCCTCTCGTGGACCAAAAAGTCCTGCTCAGTCTGTTACTGACAGAGATTGATCTGTTAGCAACAAAAATGAATGTTTGACATGGTCAGGGAAGAAGAAAGGATACCATAAAGATAATATCCACTGGCCATTTATTAGGAAGTGTATGGTAGCAAAGCCCCTTAGTTGTTAAATGAAATGTATATGCACTGATAGCCACCATCAGTTATCAGGAATTGTGGGATATGATTAGATTCTTCTATAGAAATCTTCTAAATGGCTTCTGCAAAATATCCATGTATTCAGGATTTATATGGGAGATAGGATTTTGGCCATTGTGAATTCCAGCTCAGGGAAAGCTATTTATACCAAGCCTCCAAAGGCTTAATGCTTAATGAATATTAATAGTGAAAGTGGGAAATTTATATAACATCTTGGTTTACCAAACATAAAGAGAAGTTTTTTTGTTGCGTAACCCTTAAATTATAAATAACACAGCAGCACACAATCACCTACCTCTAGAGTTAACAGAGATCACACTTGTGGTTGAAAGCATGGATATGATCCATCCCAGGGATCACACATAGTCATTTGATTTTGTGCTTCTTAACTGTAGCCTGAATTCTCTTGCCTTGAGCACAGCTGGATACACATCGATCACAAAAGCTTTTCTGCTGCTCTGAAGAACATCTCCCATTTGGGCCTTTGCCTGATATCTGGATTTTCTCTGTGCATGTCTCTCTGTTCTCCTGTGCCTAATAATATGAACTTTGGTTTGATACTTTCTCCCTGTAGTGTTTAGTTTAAAAGGATGTACAAGAAATGGTCACATAAAGGATCTTAGACCATGAGGAAATAACCTCTACCTTTTATTTATGTCTTTACTTGCTTCAGTCTCCACTCACAAGTGCTCCAGCCACACCACTTGTCACAGAAGGAAAAGGCAGGAATTGGGAGAATGAAGAACCACACACCATAGGAGAAGATTATATTTGAGACTATCTAAGGAACCCAAAAGTGCACAAGTCCATGGTACGTGATGAGATGCATCTGTGAGTCTTAAGGGCACTCTCAGAGCAGTGCTAAGCCACTATCCATCATACTTGAGATGTTGTGGCAGTCTGGTGAAGTTCCCACTGACCTGGGGAAACAAAACGCCTAGTTTTAAAAAGGGAAAAAAGGAAGGCTCAAGGAACTACAGGCTACTACTACCTCTGCGCCTGGCAAGATCATGGAGCAGATTCTCCTAAAACTACGCTAAAGCATGGGGAAAATAAGGAGGTGATGAGTGTCAGCCAACATGTCTTCACTAAGGGCAAATCATGTCTGAAAAATTTTGCTTTCTGCAGCAGGGTTACAGTGTTGGTGAATATGGGAAAGGCAACTGATACCATCTGTCTGGACTTGTGTAAAGCATTTGACACTGTCCTACACAATTATCTTTGTCTTTTATTGGAGGGGAAAAGATTTGATGAATGGACCATGCAGTAGATAACAAAACTGGGTGGACAGTCATGTTCAGAAAACTGTGGTCAACAGTTCAACGTCCAGGTGAGGACCAGTGATAAGTAGGGTCCCTCAGGGTTGATACTGGGACCAGTGCTATTTAACAACTTTGTTGGTGACACAGACAGGGGGATTGAAGGCACCCTTGGTAAGTTTGCTGATGACACCAAGCTGTGTGGTGCATTTGACACACTGAAAGGAAGGGATGCCATCCAGAGGGACCCTGACAGATCTGAGCAGTGAGCCTTTGTGAATGTCATAAAGTTTAACAAGGCCAAGTGCATGGTCCGGCACCAGGGTTGGGGCAATCCCAGATGCAAATACAGGCTGGGTGGAGAATGAATTGAGAGTGGGGTTGAGGAGAAGGACTTTGGTGTTGGTGTTTTGGTGGATTGGAGGTTCAACATGAACCAGCAATGTGCACCTGCAGCCCAGAAGGCCAACCACATCCTGGTCTGCTTCAAAAACAGAGTGGCCAGCAGGGAGCTAATTCTGCGCCTCTACTCTGCTCTCATGAGATCTCACCTGGAGTACTGCATCCAGTTCTGGGGACCCTCAACATAAGAAGGATGTGGATCCAGTGAACTGAGTCCAGACAAGGGTTATAAGGAGGACTGAAGTACCTCTCCTATGAAGACAGGCTGAGAGAGCTGGGGCTGTTCCGCCTGGAGAAAAAAAGGCTCTAGGGAGATCTTATAGCAAGAGACCTGGAGAGCGACTTTTACAGGGACATGTAGTGATAGGACAAAAGGTAATGGCTTTAAACTGAAAGAAAGAGGGTTTAGATTAGATATTAGGAAGAAATTCTTCACTATGAGAGTGGTGAGGCACTGGAACAAGGTGCCTGGAGAAGCTGTGGATGCCCCATCCCTGGAAGTGTTGGAGAGACTAGGTTGGACAGGGCTTTGAGCAACCTAGTGTAGTGGAACACGTCCCTGACCATGGTAGCAGGGTTGAATTAGATGATCTTTAAGGTGCCTTCCAATCTAAACCATTCTATGATTCTATGATCATTCTGATACCAAAACTTCCAAGTTATATGCCTTGAAAATAAGCTTTGTCCTACACAATCAACAACAACAAAAAAAAATACCAAACCAAACAGAAAAAAACCAAACCAAACCAAACCAAAAAAAACCCCAAAAAACAAAAGAAACAAAAAACCCCATATTCTACCTACCACACAGGAAGATTGGGTACTCAGCTATAAGGAAAAGTCCCCTGGGACAATGAACTTGAAAGGTAAGGGCTCTGGAATGTAAATTTGAGTTATACAAGGAGACAGTAGAGAAGAGAGAATCTAAATATTGCCATCCGGAAAAAGGGTGAAATAACAATGAGAGGAGAAAACTGGGAGGACTGAGGTAAGTCTGAGAGCCAGAGACAGTCAGTGGTATGTCACAGCCTCAGATCATCAACAATGTGGAATTATAGGAGATACATTTGAAAAAGAAAGATTTACTAGACCCTTTTCAAGTAATATGAAAGGAGATTGGTAAAGTGCTGTGATATTCACGTAGACCAAAGCTTCACATGCTGAGGAATTGTTCCCCTTCTGTCTGACAGGACACAGCAGCACAGCCGATATTTAAATCTTTGCTGCTGTATAGGTACAAAATGCAACTCTATGGAAATTTCTGCTGAGAAAAACTTGAAGAAGAAAGGAACAGCATCCAGCTTTAGATGGGTGTCTACCTTCATTGGCCGGTACAGCAGATGCAGCCATCACTTGCTCGTTAATGTCCAGTTTGGTAATTTGCATCTGGGTGGTGATGGTGTCTTTTGAACACTGGAATATATTATCTTAGGCTTTTACAATTTACAACAGCATGGTTTGGGTAAGAAATATCCATATCTGTTTGTCTCTCATTCTAAAAAAGCAACTACATTGACAAGTTCTGAAGAGATTCCTCATAGATAAAGAAAGGTGTGAGAACGATATTATAGCTACCCTTGAGGAGAATGATAATGCAGTCTTCAAAAAAATACATGTTTTCTTCACTATTATTTTAACATTTGTTTTGATGATGAACAGCATTCTTCACTTCATAGACAGTAAGACTCCATAGTTGGAAGCTACTCTCCTGAGACTTAGGACATCTTTCGTCTCCTGATTTACCCAGAGCTGCATGATGGTAAAGGTGCAAACTGTTCTAGGAAATTCTCCAGAGGCTGCCTACTGCTCCTGCAGAGCTCCAGCTGCAGCCAGAAATACATTAGCCCTCCGTTATCCCAAATCTGAGGCTGCATTCAGAAAGCTGCCTTTTCTATTTCCCCTGCTGTCTGTGTCAAGATCAATAGCTTCAGCTGAATTACATCATTTCTCCCCACCTCACTTTGTACAGTTAGGCATACTGCATAGCTTACAAGTTTTTATAATACATAGTGTGAAGGTGGCTGTGAGACATGGACTACAGAATAGAGCGTATCTAAGAGCTTACGGAGAACACAGAATGAGGAGACAATTAGTGAAAATGATTCATTCCCTTTGTAATGCTATATTCTTTGTGATCTCATCTTTCATTTCTTAAAGTAGTGCAGAATAGTAACCTACATAATATTATCTAATAATCCTTCCCATTGTATGTCAGTCTGCTAGGGAAACTGCTTCCTTGCGCTCCCTTTATTTGACATTACTGACAAGTAACACTTCCTTTCCTGATTACACTCACCTACATATAACTGAGGGGTTTTTTTTCTGCAGTAGTTTTTGCTGAAGACTGTGTTAGAGTTCAGATTCAGATAAACTTCCAGTGTTTTCCTCTCATGTCTAATGAATTAAATGAATTTTTTTGAATAGGGTAGTGTTGATTGTACATACTATTTTACATGACATCATCAGACTGGAAAGTTATCATGATGCAGATGTTGTCTGGTATTCTTTCTGAGAACTTTAGTATTCATATGGTTTGGGTTTTTTTTTTTTTGGTTTTTTTTTTTTTTTTTTGGTGGAGTGGCAATTTTCTGTTTCTGTAAAAGCAGAATCCAGCAAAACCTCTGAACTCCTGATAGGGTAATACAATTTTAGGCTTTGTAGTATCTTTATAAATTTAAAGCAATGTGGTGTTGTCATGTTTATTCTTATCGGTCTTTTAGGAAGGCAGGGAATGATAAGCCACGGCTTAAAAAACACATCAGAAACTCCCATTCACAAATACTTAGGGAGCTTTTAATTTCCACAGCTCTTATGTTTGAAACACAGCAGTGCCAGTGAGAGGTGATCATGTAATTGCTATTGCCGCATAGATATTCCAGCCTAGAGAACCATATTTAGGGGGGGGTTGTTCTTCACGCTCTTCGCCTAGGACCTGTCACATTCTCATCTGACTGCTCCGAGTTTCACAGGAGAGATCCTGTGCGTGCCCAAGCCTCGTCCGCACGATCTAACGCCTCGGAGCAGGATGGAGATGTCTCCGGAGAAACACCGCATGAAAACGCTCCTGGGCATCCTCTCCCTCCCTCTTAGACCTCATTTCTGAAGCTGCCGCTTCATGGGGTGGCCCGGCCCCGAGGTAAATGGCCAGGCCCCGGGACGCACTGCCCGGGCGGGCTCTGGGGCAAGCAGCCCGGCGCTGGGGTGTGGGGCGGGCAGAGCGCGGGGAAGACCCCGCCAGACGCCCCGCAGAGCGCTCCGGCACTCTGCGCTCCCCTGCGCTCCCCCGCGCCCCTGCGCGCCCGGCCGCAGCGCCCGCAGCCGGGGCCCCGCAGCGCTCCCGCCGCAGAGGCGCGGGCAGGACCGGGCGCGGTGGCGTAGCATCCATCGCCCTGCTCCCAGCGCCTGTCCTCCGGCTCCGCGGGCAGGACCGGGCGCGGTGGCGCAGCATCCATCGCCCTGCTCCCAGCGCCTCTCCTCCGGCTCCGCGGGCAGGACCGGGCGCGGTGGCGCAGCATCCATCGCCCTGCTCCCGGCGCCTGTCCTCCGGCTCCGCGGGCAGGACCGGGCGCGGTGGCGCAGCATCCATCGCCCTGCTCCCAGCGCCTCTCC
>JAWWTY010000077.1:132303143-132353372 GCA_035222235.1 Margarornis squamiger
GCTCGGCTCCGCGCGGCTCCGCTCGGCCACGGCGGGTCCGCGCTGCGCGGGGCGGCGGCGGCGGCGGCGGCGCGCATCCCTCGCCGCCGACAGCCACGGTCCGGGCGCGGTGCGGGCGCGGTGCGATGCGGTGTTGTGCGGTGCGGTGGTGTGCGGTGCGGTGGTGTGCGGTGCGGTGCCGTGCGGGCGCGGTGCGGCGCGGTGCGATGCGATGCGGTGTTGTGCGGTGCGGTGGTGTGCGGTGCGGTGGTGTGCGGTGCGGTGCCGTGCGGGCGCGGTGCCGTGCGGTGCCGTGCTGTGCGGTGGTGTGCGGTGCGGTGCCGTGCGGTGCGGTGCCGTGCGGGCGCGGTGCGGTGCGGTGCGGTGCTGTGCGGTGCGGTGTTGTGCGGTGCGGTGCGGTCGGAGCGCGGTCCGCGGCTGCGAGCGGCGCCGAGAGAGGCGGGCGGCGGCGCTGGCCCCGCGGAGAGGGCGCGATGCGAAAATAGCGAGCGAGTACCGGCGCAGCCCGCGCACCGTCAGAGTCAGAGAGGCTGCGGTGTTCAAAGGAGTTGCTGATTTAACAGATGGTACCGCAGCAAAGAAACTGTTTGCGGAGGGAAACTGTAACGACACAGGTTTTTTGCTCCCTCGTGTGACAATTTATTCTGGGTGTTCTTGCAGTTTAGCAGGGGTACAATATTACATCTTACTGCCAGTAGCAAACCCCAGAGTACGCCCAGAGGTTTTTGCCTCTGAAAATGGGATTATGTTATTAATTTTAAAAATGCTTGCTTTGTTGCCCCGTTCACATGTAAAACAGTTTAACACTGAGTTCTACTAATGTTAGGGAATGTAAAGCTCTTCACTTAACGCTGCAAGCGGCATGGCTTGGTTAGTCTCTTTTCCTGTGCTCTGAACTGAGGAAGGGTTTCAGAAGCCGCTTCCCTGTTCAGGGGAGGTTTCTTGCTGCTTGGAAAGTTGCATTAAGATAGTCTTCTAATTAAAATCAAATTAGGGGAAGGGGAGTTTGAGGAGCTTTCTGTGAAACTGATGTCACGAAACTTCTGCTGCTAAGCGTGTCACTGGTGAAAGAGTAGGACTGAGAGTCAGTAAGGTGCTCGTGGTGGGCAATCTTCTTAATTTTCTTTAGATTATTCCGGTAGGTATTGTCAGTCTAACGACCTCACTTTTGACACTTTTACAGTCATGCTTGTCTTTGCACAATGACTTAGATTTGGTGGAGTAATCATACGTGAATATTCATATAAGCGTAAATGTCCCCATGTTAAGGATTCTCAAAGTTTAGATGTATTTTAAAATAGTTGCAGACCCAGAACTTGCCATTTCCACTTTCTTTATTCTGTTAATTAGCGTTACGCAGAGGAGACGAGAAGCCTGCTGTGTGATGGTTTCCATACCTCTGCAACTCTTCAAGTCTTCTCTTCTCCCAAATGAAACACCCGCCCCTCCTCCCCCTGCCAAGTAATCCTTCCCACACAGTAATAATTGATCTGTGGGTTTCTGAAAGCCAGTCCGTGTGAGTTGGATCTGGTTCGTACATGATTAAACTGCTGTCCTGTCAGTTCCATTTTTATGACTATGCAATAATGGGGAAAAATTGAATTCATGAGTAGATACCTTTTGCCTGCTGCACAAGACCATAAAAGAATGCAGCAGGAAAGAATGGTTTATGTTGACAGTGTACTGAAAAATAAGGAGAGAAATTTTTGTTTATGGCAATCTGCCGTTTTTCTTCTATGATTAGATTTGAACTGAAATAGTACCAGGTATTTCAAAAATAAAATTGTTTAAAATACCAGAAGTCTTCAAAGTCAGAATGTTAAAAATGCCTTTCCTTATGTTCTTGGAATAATAATTTATTTCATTATTTGTGTTGTGTTTTACTGTTAGGATGTTTTAATACTAGTTATTATAGTTCCCGAGCTCATACATAATAGAATTATTTCAGCATGCTAACTAGATAAGCATTCTTTGATAGTCAAAGCATATGCCAGTAGAGCATATAAGGATATCCTTAGAATTTATGCTGTGGTATAATTCCTGTAGAGCCTCAGTTGATTCCTTTTTTCTTGTCCAGATTTGAGTCCAACTACTGGATATGAGAAAATTATTTGAGTGACAGTGGGGTTACATATTGTTTGAGAATCTCTAGTTAGTTGCAGTGTTTGCAGAGTTATGTTTCCTCTCAGGCAGAAAAATAAAAAAGTAACTAATCTTTCTAAGTGTACATCTTTTCTTGAAAACTTTTTTCTCCAGTATTTGTTTAATCTAAGGAAATGTCTTCCATGTTTTGGGGTTTGTTTGTTTGTTTTTTAATAATGTTTTAATAAAGCATGTCATCTCGCATTGTAGGAAATCATATATTCTTATTCCTCCCGGATTTGGGGAAATAACAACTATGGAAAGAGATTTAAAAACAAAACCTACCAACAAAAACCCAAACACTCAAACCCTATTAATAATGCCATAAGAAATTTACATAGGGAAGTGATGATTCTTTAAGGCTTCCTTGTTCACTGCTGTGGATTCTTGTTAAAGTAGTTTGTCTGGTGTATAAACTGTTGCCGTCAGAGGCAGAAGGAGCAGTTTGAAATAGGCAAAGAATTGCATGTGTTCTGAAGCTCGTGGGGAAAACCTTCAGGTGTTCAAAACAGACATTGCTCTCTTGATTCCATCGGTGGCTTGTGCCCGGGATAGATGCTTATGTGATGCACTGTAGTGGTGAGCTGTAAATTACCCTGTTATTCTAGCATCTGCTCCAACAAGTTTTACTGAAGATTAGACAGAGATACAGAGAAGGCATCTCCTGGATATCTCATGATGTGTTATGGATGTGTCATACAGTTTAAGACAGGAAGTGATTTGATCTGCAGGCCTCTGTCACAGAAAGAGCTTATCCTTGGCTGCAGCAGTACAAGTAGAGAGTTTCCCCTGTACATAAGGTTATTACTTGTATTTCTCAGCTACACATTGATGACCTCCTGCTTTCTTACATTGCTCTGGCAAAACAGAGATAGAAGGAGTATTTTTTGTTGTTGTTGTTGTTATTCTACTGCCTGTTAACAGGGTAAAATCAGAGAGAGAAGAGAGAAGTAGGGTGAAAATCATAAACTGGTGTTAATCTTTCACAAGTGTTGTACTGGGAACTAATTTAGGTTTGGCTCCTTGTCTCTTAAATGGCATGAGGACCACTCAGCCCCACTTTGTTTTTCCTCAGGAATACACTCAGGTATCTTTGTTGTTCGATGACTGAGAAATTGTGAAAGGAGAGGGGTGTTAGACATGGGAGCAAAGGGAAGAAAGGACAGCTACCCACAAGCAGGATGTGTGTCATAATGGAGTTCTCAGCAGAGGCCTGAACACAGCTTACAAAAACACTGTCTGTCCCAAAACAAAGGACTGGACCTTCTTGGAGCCAGTGTAATGTCTTGTCCCCATAGCCCAGAGATGCTAACATGAGGGGAAAAAATGAGATTGCGTGAGTTCCTCTGTGAACAGCTTGAGAACATTGAAAGGTGTGTCTCCTCTTTATTTTCTTTTTGCTGAACCTGGTTGTTTTCAGGTTTGGAATGATAAGTCTAAGCTGATTTATATATTTCTGGTAAGCTTTTATGACCCTATTATTCCATATGATTTGGGTCCTGTTCTCTACCCCCCAAGATTAGTACTTACTGACTACTAGTTAGTCAACATTGGAAGCCTGACTGTCTGAATTGAAAAGGAGAGTTAAAACTTATGAAGGAACAAGGAGATTTCCCCAGAAAAGCCATGGGCACTGAAAAACTGGAGGGACCTGTACAGTGACTTCCCATATGATAGAAATGGGAGGACTCGAGTAAATTAGTGGTTGAATGAAAATTGCCACTTAGAAAAAAAGTTATTCTTAATACTAAATTTTCAGTGAATCCATCTTAACGTTGGTAAGTGCATCCAGATCCAGGGTAAACTCTCCAGTTATTCATTAGCCTTAGTGTTTACTATTAATAACTAGTTTTTAGTTTAGTGCTGTTTTTATTCCACTTCTGGCTATCTGGTCTGTCTATCTGCCTGTTCAAAGAGCTACATATTGTCCAATTTTTTTTTATAGGAAAGTCTGTATCAATTGATGATCTCTTGATAAGACTGAGCTCTTCAAATCTTTTGCTGTTCATGTATTTTCAATCCTGTTTCATTTTTGTGGCTGGTCCATTAGACTGTTTTCTGTCCCTTGGAAGCTATACCTACTGTGTCCTGGATGCAAATGCTTTTCCTGAATGTTCAGTAACTTCACACACAAATTAAATGGTAAGGGTATAAAAAAGTTCCCTAATAGGAAAGAGAGAACATAAAGAAATCTCTAATGGTGAAGTAGGTATTTTGTTGGGAAATCTATCAGTGAGCAACAGTGAAAGATGAATGAAAGAGGAAATTTTAAAAACTAAGCAGAGCTGAAGATGTTAGCAAAAACAAGACCATTTTCTGTGCAATATGGGAACTTTGTTGGTCTCAGAATAGGAGTCTTAGTCATGCAAGATCCACATTCTTCAATAACCAATGACCAAAGACTAACAATTTCGGTCAGCATGGAATATGCCCCTTGCATCCCTGTGAAGACACAGTTGACATATTTGCGATCAGGGATGTGAGGTATTTTTTACTGAGCATGTAAAACAAAACTGTAATAATTCTGTATCAAACTTGGGATATAGCTGGAAGACAAAGTATTGCCTCTTGAAAGTGTAGGTGCCTTCTTTGCTCAGGTGATACTTTTTGTATGTGCTTTTGTTCTGGAAGGTGAACACCTCGCAGCCATCAGGACAGATACCTAGAAACCATATTGTCTTTCTTCAGTCCATGATCTCACCCATGACAACACCAAATTTGGAGAAAAAATATGCCATGTGAATGTGCAGCATGGCTACTTAATTGGTATGCTTTTCTTTCTAGAGACTTTATGTATACAATTCTCATTCATTTCACTGTGAACTTGACTTGTGGAAACAAAAGAAAAATTGTCTGTCTCCTGTGCTCGTTTGTATAAAATGCTTTTGGAACACATAGATGTGAAACAAATTTCATAGTTAAAACATAGCTCAACTTAATTACTTCCATAGATAGTAGGTATCCTGAAACCTTTACATAAACCTTTATGTATGACATGTATAATAAATGTAAGAGTTTGATACTGTAGTCAGAACTGTGTTCTTCCTCAGGGCATAACACAACCATATCTTCTTCCATACCTTCTAAAATAACAGTAAATACATATTAGATATTCTTTAATCTAACCACAGCTATACAAACCCTTAGTCATCAATGGTATTTCATAAATAATACAGAACTTAAAAACATAAAATACTAAAAATGTTGGTATTTATAGTTGCTGCTTTGAAATTGGATTCACTTGTGAGCCTTCTTTCTACTTTCTTTGTGATTTTAAATTATTAATACTGTTATGTTTCAGAAATTGGTATTTGTATAATGTTGATATAAACTTTTATTTAGTCATCTGAATCTTTCACAGTTGAATTCCAAGTCTTCTGCATTTTGTTGTGCCAAAAAGCCAAGGCATCCATGTTGATAGAAGGACATTCCAAGATGATTGATCAACCAGTGTCACAGCTTCTGTAGCTTCTGAAAAGAGAAGCTGTAACAGCTTTTAAATCCCCTTTAGAGGAGGAAACAGCTCTTATACAAGGCTACAAACAGCAATAGCAAGAAAAATGATGCAATGGGAAACAAAATATATTTTTTCTTCTGGTTTTAATTCTCCATTGGGATCTCACTGTTAGTCTCTCGGGGTTTTCAATAATTGTTTCTAGGATTATTACTATTTTTTTTTCCTTTTTTGTTTTTCCTGGAGTCGGTGTAAATACTAACTGCAGTGAAATGTTATGTCCGTAGGAGTAATGGTAATTCATTAGTAGTCAATCTCATTTCTAGATGAAACCTTAAGCTCCTTGTTGTAACTTCTGCTTGAATAGTTTTCAAAGAATAACACTAATTGTATGTGTGGACTGAAACTACTGATAGAAGCCCCACTCATACCTTCAGTTGCCCTTAGTATATCACCATGGCAAAAAAATTGTGTCTTTCTTTGTGTGCAGTTTTCATATGCCGGAAAGGATGATAGTAGCAGGAACTAGCTGGTCCATGTGGAACAGTTGCCTGTGAAACACTTTTCCATATGCAAACTGTCATACCTTCATACCTTCTTTTTTTTTTTTTTTTTTTGAGATTTACCTCACCTGGAAGTTCGCATACCTGAGTTTATGCTCCACTAAGAAGTTTTACCTGAAACAGTAAGAGACTTAGACACCTCTAAAAGAGAACGTGTAAAAAATTTTAAAGAAAGTTTTGAAATGGCACTAACTGAAGTGGCACTGACATTTCTTACAGTTAAACTGTATCTGTAAAATGAAGATGTTACTAGCTGCACAACATAGCATGATATGAGAAGTTCATTAATGTTGGTGAAATAGTCTGATACTGTAGTGATGATCACCTTGAAGAGGCTCATGAGAAATTGATACTTCTGGCATCCTAGCGGAGCTTAAGAAGAGTTCGCTAAGGCTGTGGACTGAACAACACTGATCAGACTAGACACTGGATACCTTACCTGCTTACTGAGTAAATTGTGTCCACCCTGCTCTCTAAGTGTTGAAACAGTCTAGGTGGAAAGAAATGAAATGCTCTGTGAACACATAGCTGAAAACTCTGTAAAGCTCTTCCTGCATCCTTTTTTGAGAAGATTGTTTAAACACTTGGTGACCTGTGGTTCTTAACTGTGTTGAAAATAATAACTGCAGTATATGAGGTGTTGGTTCCTGGTGAAGTCCTCATCAAACTGCGACCAGCCTTCTGAATTAGGTGAGAAAAACTCCTTGTCCCCCTGATAATGGGACTATGGGAGAAGAGATCTGTGTAGCAGTTTGTGAAGTATAAAAGTCATTGCTACATATAAATAGCAAGAGTAGGTAAATACAGACAGGAGCAAGTGAGACAGAATTAAGATATAATAGGTCTTGATTCTGATGAGTATGATACTTTTCCTTACGCTTCATAAAGGAAAGAGGAGCCAAAATTATATGTCTGCTGGAAGTCTTAACACTTCTGCCCAGGTGGAGAAAGCAGCATGGCTGGATGGAGCTCACAATGTTTGGAAGGAGAGTGATGTGATGATGAAATGTAGTCAGAGACTATAGAATCATAGAATGGTTTGGATTGGAAGGGGACCTTAAAGATCATCTAGTTCCACTTCTCTTGCCATGGATGGGGACACCTCCCACTAAACCAGGTTGCTCAATGTCCCATTCAGTCTGGCCTTGCACAGTGCACTGTGGATGGAACATCTGAAACTCCTCTGGGCAACCTGTGTCTGATTATCTAGTTTGACATAGGAATGTGGCACAGTGAACACCAAGTTGTTTCACTGCAGTTCTCACCATCTCCTAGTGTTGCTCTTAGACAGCGTTGTAGTGAGTTTTGATCGAGGCTTAGATTGTACCTAGAGATAAGGCTTGACTTCACTGAAGCTTTAGAGGAAAGGTATTGCAAATATACGGTTGTATCAAGAAGCACCCAGAAAAGATACTCTTACTTTCCCATATGTATATTCCCAAAATTCTTTTATGTTCTGTTTTCTTCAGATTTCAGGACCCCTGTGAGTGGCATGTGTCATAAAACTGTAGCACAGGGAGAATGCAGACTTGTTACTGCTCTTCCTGATATGTCCTCAATCACTTCTAACCACTTCTATTTCTCAGGTACACCCAAAGGCAGAGGTTTTGTAAGATGCTGTGGCAAAGGGCAGTAGAAATGAATTCCTCAAATGACTTGACATGTCATCTTCTGTGACCTCCTTTGGGGAACACAAGGGACCAGTGGTTGGAACCCATGGGCCTTTCTTCAGCTGAAATAAATGAAATATTGATGAAATCTGAAAGTTGGCATCGATCGGGAGGAAATTTTCCATCTCTGTGAAGCTTGCAAAGGATCACTGTCATATCCTCTAAATTCCTGTAACTGCTAATTGCATCCTGTTTTCTAATTCTCATTTGCAGTTATTTTAATTACAGCTCACTATGGCAAAAGTACCTGTCTCTTCTGCTGTTGGAGTGAATCCAAGAGGAGGAAAAATAAGAATAAAAATAAAAATACTTTAAAAAAACCCCTTTATTTATTCCACTTTTTTGTAATAGTCATGTTGTAGGTCAGTTTTCTGGTTTTAGTTTTCCAAGTGCACACCTCTATGTAAGCCAGTAGATCTTTAGATAATAGGAGGATTTTGCTTTAAATAACTTCCTATGACAAGCACAATAACTTTTTTCCAAAGCTCTGCAAATATTTTCAAGGTGCGTTAATTCATTTTTGCCAAAATGAGCCAGATTTATATCTGTGTGAAGTCAAAAGCAGTCACCAATGTTCCTTAATACACATGAGTTAAGTTACTTCGTGTTAAGCGGGTGTTGAAACACTGAGACAGATTTCCCAGGGGAGTTGTTGGTGCCACATCCCTGGAAGTGTTCAAGGCCAGAATGAACAGGACACTGAGCAATCTGGTCTAGTGGAAGGTGTCCCTACCCTTGACAGGGGATTTGGAACTAGGTGATCTTTAAGGTCCCTTCCAACCCAAACCATTCTATGATGATTATTAGAAAGATTTTAAAGAATAGTCTGGAAAAAAAAGTGATGATAATGGCTTTTTGATGGACAAATGACTATAAATTGTGTCAATCTATAGAAATACAGACTGAGATGGTGTGAATCAGCTTGTAGTTTTCTAGATGCTTGTACCTGACATTTTATACCACAGTGCTTGCACAGTGGCACTATGCAAATTTCAGAGCATTAAGCATTCGGTTTCCATGCCAGGATTAAATTACTCAAGTTTGTTTGGAGTTCTGGACTCTTGCAATTTTAAACCACTAGTGTTTTGTCATGTGTCTTTGTTTAGGAAGATTCCTATTCCATTTAATAAAAATTGAATTGTGATAAATTAATGATTATGAGCAGCCCTGAGCTGCAGGACATCTGAAGCCTGCAAATGTGTTGTGCTTAAGATACATGTAACTGACTAACTTGAAGGATAGTCTTATTACATCTTCCAGTCTGTTCTTGGTGCATTGTTAACCATACGTCCCTGCAGGTAAAGAAAGATAAAATTATAGTATTTTTTACAATGAAAACAAGCTAATCATCCACTTCTTGATCATGGCTGAGAAATGCAACATTATTTCTGGAGGACTTTAAACTATAACCCTCTAAGATGCTTTCTTCAAACACACATCTATTGATTTGTGCAAGAGCAAGTTAGGAGGAACACAGGAGAGTCTTCTTCATTTGGCTGGTAAATCATTACAGTTAAGACAAGATTACTGTCATATTGTATTGATTGTTCCTTAGCATTATTCCTCTTTGACATTTAGAAATAAGTTTCTGTTCTTTCTTTAAAACTGTAATCTTTTGTGTTACTTGTTTTGATATTGTCTCCACTATGCTCTTGGTGGTGAAGAGAACATACTTGTATTGGTCCATAAAATATATGCATCAATTTGTATGAAGAAAAAGTTTGACTGTGC
Source organism: Margarornis squamiger (assembly GCA_035222235.1). Taxonomy (NCBI): domain Eukaryota; kingdom Metazoa; phylum Chordata; class Aves; order Passeriformes; family Furnariidae; genus Margarornis; species Margarornis squamiger. Next base: position 132,312,704 of record JAWWTY010000077.1, read on the forward strand.
AAATGAGCATTTGCATTTATACAATGTAATAATGAGTTAATGTATTTGTAAGAGTGCATGACTCCTAATTATGAATCCCAACAGTGGATCTGAGGTGACCATTTGGCTCAAAACGTCTCCCCACCACCCTCAAATCATCTAGCCTGCCTGTGCATACTTTGATTTTCTTGACTCTTTAGTCATTCTGGGCATAGTTTTAGTGGTGTTAAAAGGCTACACTAATGTTTACACTTTTTTTTTTTTTAAATAAAAAAGGCTGATGCAAAAGAGTAGTTTCTGTGACACCACTAGAAGAATGCTTTAAAATTGTTATACTCTGTGAACTGTCACATAAAGCATGCCTTGAATATGGTTGGTTAAAGGTGAGCTACGGAAAAAATATTTCATTTCAACTTTAAGGTATTAACTATTAAGGTATTAACTAATAGAGCTTGAGACAGGAGATTACATAAACTATGGCTCAGTCTCAGAGTACTTCAGCATTGAACTGCATGCCTAAGCTTGTATTTTTTTTCTTCCCTGCATGTTATCTGTATTTGGTAGTTAATGTTAGTTGGAAGTTAATGTATTTGGAAGCTAATGTTAGAAGTTTTTGCTGTGAATTTATGACCTAAACCCAGTAAAACTTTACAGAACAACAGTGCTTTCTTCTTGGAAAAGTTTAATCTTCCCTTAAAGAGCTACTTCATCAGGCTCTAGAGTGTAAAATAGGGCCACAGGAGACAAACCTTGACTGACTGATTTTATTTTAACATATGGAAGATGCTGGATAATTTTCCCACAAACATGTCCGCAGGTCAACAGGTGGTGAAAGATAGGTTCTTCTCATGTGTTAGTGAAGGGTCAGATAGTGTATTGCTAACAGCTTTGAGCCATGTGTGAGAATATTCCTACCTTCTGTTCATCAACAGGGAAGCAAGCATTACATGTTTATGTTTATATATATAATAAAATTGTGTCCATGTGTATTTTTTGTCCTCTATCTTCTGGCTAATTGGTTATAAGCTGCCATGGGCTGGCCATGCATGCTATTGAGAGTATGAATTTGTAATTTTTTAAAAAAAATTAATTTTAAAAACACACAAACCATTTTCTGGCACAGCACTACTGATTTTATGGTATTTTTTACATGTGAGTGATACTTAAATGCTGTTCACCCCAATGGACAGAATAGGTACAAACATATTGCTGTTGGTGAAGCAATCAGAGGGCACTGGAAGAGAGAACTGATTCTGACATAAAAATTCTTGAGTACTTTGATTGAAGGAACAAATACCTCATGTTTGTTTTTTGCAGGGTGTCTGGCCAGATGTAGGGAGAAAAATAGCCTGCGCAAGTTTTTTATACAATAGTATTTTGCCTTACTCTTTTGTTTCAAAAACTGCAAGTAACTGTACTGTGCTTGCCAGTAAAACAAACAGATTACAGGAAGGGAGCACCCCCCCCGCCCCCCTTCATTCTCTTTCAATTAATTTAATTCCTGCTAAAATCCTGTTTATGTTTGGAAAGGAATGACCTTGAAACATTGCAGTTCATAGTTCAAATCTTTTGGTTCATATTGGCTTTTATACTGGGTGACCTGAATAAAAATAGCAAGGAGAAAGTAGAATCTTTTGTTGTTGAATTGCTCATTATCTTTTTAAGGGTGTTAATTTTTTCACATCCCTGTATTTGTTGTATGAAGGACAAATTTAGTACTGTGGACTCACTAATGACATTTTCCTTTCCATGGTCATAGTTCTTACTTAATGCTATCAGCATAGTCATTTTTATAGATGCTTTGCATAATGTATCAGCATGGGCCAGATTTTCATCTGTGACTCAGAAGCTGTTGTAATTATATTGGTGCAGGCAGCTGCATCTCTTACTTATGAGGCTGTAGTAGTGGTAGTGAATTTTCTACATGAATGGAGAATTTGTAAGCCTGCACCAACATTAGATAAATAACCTCTGACAAGTGTTGAAATTTTGTTTCAATTATGTGATAGTGTTTGGTTTCTGTCAGAGGGCCCTGTTGTTCTCAAGCATCCCCATTATGTGCCTGCATTTGCAGTGAGCAAAATGTAATTTGTGCCCTCATATATTCTGTTGGGATAGTGGTGAAGCAATTTTGGTAAGAATGTACTCAGTCAATCTTGCTCCTCTTATGCCCTGAATCCCTTTGCAGGCGTCACAGCTGAGTATTGCTGGAAAAAAAGTGCCTAATGCAGACAGTCTGAAATTATGTAAAAACTGCTTGTAATAGTCATGGTGTAATGCCTGAAACAAAAGAGAGGAAACTATTTGTGCACAAATACAGAAAGCTTGAAGTATTCATCAGATGCTGGTGCAAAACTAGCATGTGCATCCTGCCAGGCAGAAAAAGTAGTGACTTCTACTGTAGTTCAACAAAGCCATATGAGTTTTTAAAACTCATAGGCATGGTCTTAATTATTACAGTGTATCAATTTTACCTGAATTAAGAAAAGGGAAGCAGTATGATTTTACATTAACGAGATCCACAAAGCTGAACAACAGAGTCCAGTTAGGCATTTGAAAGGCAGAAGAGTGTCTGAACTGCCTGTTTCCTGTGTGCTGCCTGTACTTTTTGGGATGATGGTGTGCTCTGGTTCTGTGTGGACATCACAGCTAAGAAGGGTAATAAGATAAGCCCTTTCTGGCTAAAAAAAGAACAGTGCTAAGCTTGAGGATGACGCACGTGTAGGTTCTCCTTTGGACTTCCACCTGGAACTGCAAGAGTACGTAACTCCTTTCCTCCTCTGCTAATGAGATCTGGGAGGTTCCCATACTGGCCAGCTCCTGTTTTTAACCTGCTGAGAACAGCCACCTAAAGCAGCCAGGTTTCTGACATTTTTTAAATGATCTGTCAAAAAGTTCTGTACAAAATATGTGATGTCATTGTTCAGTCCTGATTTCAGTTCTCTTTTAATCCTAAAAATTAGACTCCTAAAGAGTGGACTGAATGTCCAGTGCCATTTTAGAAGCACTTGAGCAAGTAGCACTTTTATTATTGATGTCATTGCACATACAGTTTAACAATTAAAAAAAAAGGAATTATTTAATCTTTTTGGTGGTTTTTGTATTATTAATGACTTGTAAAAAAACCCAACTAGAACATTAAGAAGCAACTAAACACATGTGTTTTAGGAAAAAAGTGAGGAAAAATATTAAAACCAATTCTAAGTTTTCATTAGAAAAAGATTAACTCTATAATTGACTTTATTAACAAAGGCATAATTAGGTCCAATTTTCTTCTTCTATATTATAGTTGAAATGTCCCATGTGAGCACTTATAAACCTTAAAACTCTGCAAATGGGGACTTGAATACAGGCACCATATGTTTCACTTCTTTTGTATTGATTTTAAGGTATTACCAACACTCAGAAATAGACAATTGCAAATCCATCTTTAAATTGAAGTACTTGCCATTTTCATGATGTTTTCCCATGAGGTTTCTCTCTCTGAGATCTGTCTTTTCAATTGTCATTTGCTGTCATTCAGTACTTCTTGCACTTTAATTTTATAGTGCAAATGCCTCTGAATCCATCAAAGTTTATTTCAGTCCCTTTTTTGTTTCCATGCTGTTTTCAGTCCCAAGTAGTTTTTAAGGATTGGGTCTCAAAAAACATGATTGGTAAAGTGTAGCGAGGCTCAGAGAGCAGTAGTAACAGTCCATAGTTTCAAGCTTCTCTGAAAAATCAAAATAATTAGAACATTTCTCGTCTGAATTTTTTTAGTGGAATTACAGTTTTACCAGATAGAAACTTGGGCTTCAAAAGAATTTAAGTGTCATCGCATAAATTATCTTCGAAATAAGAAAACTCTAGTATTGGTAGGATTCCTAGTGATAAAAGCAGAACAGAATGACTTAAGAGTATGTGCGGTGCTTTTGGCTCCTGTCCTATACTTATACATGTAATTGGCCAGAAAACAAAAGAAATACCACAATAAAAGGTTCATGTTGTTGGCTACTCTGTTGCATTGCTAAGGTCAAAGCAGTGTAGAGAGTCTGTGCTGATAACTTTCTGCAGTTACAGATTCTGGATCTTAGCTATTCCTAAATGGAATTGAATTCAGTCATTGTTACACTTGATTTTCTGCAGTGCTAAACTTCTGCTAATTTTTGGAAGTTCAAAAATTCTTCGATCTTTACTGAAGCCCGTAAGAGCTGTGCCTGTTGACAGCTGTTGAAATCAGACAGAAAGTTGCATGGCAGAGCACAATGTGCACAGTCTCTCCAAGCTCCATCATTTTATTCTGCATTAGCTACCTAATAGCTAAATTAGACCACTGCTTTTGAATTCCCCCACGAAGGTGTCTGTCTTTCAATCCATAGATTACAAGTAACTACTTGACATATTGCCTTATTTCCTTAAAAATTTTCGCCCACGAACACCCTGTCTTTATTTCTCAGGTTAAACTTGAAAATGGTAATTTTTTTTTTCATGTTTTGTAAGTGTCAGTGTAGGTAACTCAATTCTATCGCTTTATCTTCTTTTTTGTTTGTGTACTTCCTATAGGAAAATTAAAAGCAGAGTCATTCTTAGGTGTTTGGCCACAAAATTGGTAGATGTTAGAAGCATGCTAACAAGCTGAGCATTTTTACAATGAGACATTTTACATTGATCCTTTTGGAATCAATATAACCTGCTTTTAAATTTCTCTAGTTGTGATGTTAAATTTCCTGAGTGCCTAAATGTGAATGTTATGCCTCCTACTTTTGAGAGTGCTGTAGTTCTTACTCAATTACTTCCTTGTCAGTGTAATTCATATATTTTCTACAATATCTCTCATTTGACAAAGTAAACCTTTCATTATTGAAGTGGTGAACTTTAATTGGCTTTATATTTAAATTCTTCTTAAGATTGACTTTATGACATCAGTTTTATGAGTCAAGAAGCTACCTACCATGGAATCAGTCTGCTTTTTCTCTTTGAGTGAAGCAAAGTTCTATGTACAGAACAAGCACTGAACTGATTTTACAGGCTTTTGTTAGGAGGTTTGATAGGGTTTTTTTGATACAGCTCTGGCCTTGTCATACCACATTTCCTTAGAAGTTCTCTAGCCTGTTCTTAAATGAATGATCTGATGATAGTATCTTGAGTCATTCATCATACAATGCCCTTCCAAGTGTTTAGGATAAAGACTGATTTAGAAGGAGCATGTATTTAGGGTGGTTAGTGAAACCTAAAGTGTTCTATTCATCTCTGTGCTTCTTCTTCTGTTCAGAATTGAGTGGGTATAACTTTGGCTGCAAGATTTCATGCTACTTGTTATTCGTTGAGTTGAAAGCTTCATTTGGAGAAGGTATTAATCCAAACTGTTGTTCTCATGCAGCTTGTTTTGAAGTTATTTGGAGTGGGACTGATTTAATCAGTGGTATGTTAAATGAAGAGTGACTGCTTTGGAAATGTTTTTTAGTATATTTAGGTACGCACATACAGTTCTAAAGTGTTTTGTGTTCTATTTGATATAAAATGTCTTGAGCATGTCTGTGACTTTGACTACCTCTCAAATATGTTTATTTTTATGTGGATTCTTCTATTTTCTTAACTTTCTTTTTCTTTCATGAAGTTGAAAATAAAATTTCCTTGACCCAACTTTCTTGCAGAATCTTTAGGTGCTATTTTACATACTACTTGGAAATAATAGTTTAATTTGAATGGGAAGGTTTAATTTTTTATTTTTTTTTTAAATTGTGGTTTAGCTAACAGATGAAGTATTGTGTCACTCTTCCATATGCAATTGAAAGTTGGTAATTTAGAGTCAGCCTTTTGTGAGCAATTCTTTACAGTATTTAAAAATTCCTGTCATCTAACAGGAACAGTGGATCAGTGTGAAGTATTCTTGGAGGAAATAGTTTCTTCTGCTGTTGCTAGATTAGTCTTGAGTTCTTTTTTCTAATTAACAAAAAAAAAGCCTAGCAGCATCCTTATGTATGGGGAAGAAAACTAAGGTAAAATGTAGGGTTGAGATAAGGCAAAAAGAGAAGTTTCTCAGCAGCATCTTGGAGACAGTTTCATGAGTTACTCTTTCATTTTAGTTTTTAATTTTCCATTGTAAACCCTTTAGGAAAAAAAAAAAGGGAAAGGTAAGACTATTTTTGCAGAAAAAATGATCTCTTCTAGCCTTTACCTGCATTTGACTACTGCAAAATATAATAGTGAAATCACAGACATCTAAAAGTGAATAAAAATATAGGAGTTATAAAGAGAAGCCTAATCACAGACAAAGTCTGATACTCAGTAGACTCGGTGAGTGACTTGCCCTCTTTCCTCACAGTCTCATGGAGATGATAACAGTGTGCTCTGGCTGTACAATCCATTTTCCAGAGTTTGCCCACCTCCTCTTGGGAAACTGTAATTTCTGGCAGGGATGCCTGCTAGTAAGGGCCTCTGGGAGAAGGTGTGGACCCAGAGCGTGCCTCTGCCACCATGGCTGCAGATTGGATGCAAGTGCCACCACTTGCCATCTGGGCCACTTTGTTCAGCTGTAGTTAATCTTCCTAAACATATATACCAATACTTCTGTTCCCTCTCCTGTGTGTGTTTGTGTGTTCATAAACCAGCATGACTTGAACAATGCTGGTTTGCATTCTCCAATCCAGGAGTAGACTAAGGGCTTAAAACAATATTCAGTTTATTAAAAGCCAAAATATGTAAACTAACATTTTTCTCAAGTTCTGTTTATGCATAATATTGAGTGTTCTTTTCTGTTATCTTCTGCCCCCTTAATTTTATCTCAGTGAAAGGAAGTATGTTGGTTCTATAAACTGTATTTAGAGCTGTAAAAAAACAGCACTCACTGCAAAATGGGATTCCTGATGGAAGCAAATACTCTCCTAAACAGGAGTTCTGCTTCCCAAAAGGGCAGGCCCATTTTAATATGCTGCGGTAGGGTGACAGACAGGGCAATCCAGGCAATCTGTTTGTCTCACTGCAATTTGCTACACATACTTAGTCCTGAGCCACTTAAAATGAAAATCACCATAAACCCCCGTAAGTGGGGTATGTGTGCCACTAAATTTTAAGCATTTAAATGTGGGGGTTCATTCACTGCTGGCCAAAGAGTTTTTAATTCTGGTTTGACTACATACATATGCTGAAGGTCTAAGTTATTAGTAAAATATAATAATTATTTTTTCAGTCTTTGGAAATCCATTTTGCCAGCAGATGAGACTGCAGTTGATACACCCGGATAGATGAGTTGTGATTCATATATAGTTTGTTTGGCAATATTATACACATTCTACTGTAACTTCAGGAAATGGGCAGGCAGCTCTTAATGAAGTTTGCAGTGTCAAAAACGGGGAGCCGTTTGTATTCTTTGGGCATGAGGTTCTTCAGCTATGTCAGGGTGATAAACAGAAACTCCATGTTAATCTGACTTAGTAAGGAGCTTTCAGGATCGCAAGTTAGCAGATTCGTAATCTGACTGTTTGTAAACAGATACGGTTGTTGACCTTGTTCGCTGAGGATCTGCTTCATCACTATAGCTTTAGAAAAGCGTAATACATTTTCCCCATTACCTAAATTGCACAAATAAAAATGGAAGCCATATCTTTCTGACAGAGATTTCTCAAATAACTGCATTATTCCATAGCTGAGGACCTAGTGCTGTTTTCATGTTCTTATGCAATGCTTTTAATCCTTAGTGATCGGCACCCTTTAAGAATTAGAGCATCCAGTTTTTCACTCCCATTATTTTTAGTGGCACACAGTATGCATACACTTGTGCTGCTTAGAAACCACTGTGTGAAATAAATTGATTAATAACAAGCTGTATTTAAGGGTTCCCCTGCTGGACCTGTTGTCTCTTCCTATTACTTTTCTGTTCTTGTTTTTATTATGCAAAATAAATGGTGTTCATCATTTAGCTGGTGAAGAAAAGATGAACACCAAACTCTTAAATTCTGTCTCTTTAAAGTAGTAAGTGTTAATTGGGTTTCTCAGTAGAAACTGTCTTGAGAGGCAATATGACTATAGTATAATTGCATGTAAGCAAAACATCTTCAGGACTGAAGCAGCATCATGTAGGTTTGTTTTCTAATAAGGTACTTGAAAAGAATTAAAATTATTAATATTTTACATGCCACAGCAGTAATATTTTTTTAATCCAGTGGCTTTTATCTTCCATTTCTCACACAGAAAGCACCATATAGTATTTGCTAGTGGGAATATCAGAGACCTCTTATCCTTGGAAGTTTGCTTGCATACCTTTTTCTCTTTGAGATTAGGCTGACCAAAAAGGTGTCAGATTGAGTAATACTGTTGCAATTTTATCAAGAAAATAGGACCAGATTTTGTGGGAGAAACCTGTGGGGGACAGCAGACCCAGGACATCAAATCCAGCATCAAAGGAAGATGATTTTAATGAATGGATGGAGCTGTCTGCCACCAAATAGACACTGTCAGAACCACTATCTACCTCTTGCCATGGAGCTGCTGTTTTTTAAAGTTTTTCTACTGTTAAGATGTTATAGTTAGGATAAATATGTATTAGATAGGTAATTATTACTATTTCATTACTTTTGTAAGTTCAATTGTTCTGATTGGTTATGGGGAACCCAGTTTCTGCCCCTGATTGGTTCATGTACCTCTAAAACCTCATTGGCTTGCCGGTGGTGCAATGCAGCACCCCCATATAATGCTAGCCACCCCTAGTTTCCCCATATTGGTTATAAACGCTCCTTCCTTTTTCCTTTCATGTCGTGATCTGCCCTCAACTCCACCTAAGTCCCAGAATCCTCTGACCGAACCCTATAAGAGTCCCATGCACCCCAATAAAGTTGTTCACTCCTGTTCTTACCCCACACTGAGTGGACTGTTTCCTTTTATCCTCGGCGGACCGCAACAAGATTTCACAGACTACATCTTGCATTTTCTTAACCTAATTAATGTCCTGTCAATCCTATCTGTTCTTGTGTCAACAGTGCTTCAATTCTGTAGTGTGGTGATCGTATTCCTGTTGCGTTTTGTATGGGTGCCTGGAGGGCTTTTCATATTGCATGCCGATTCAGGGTATCAGCACTTGATCCATATGTCCTAGCTGCAGAGTGAGAGTGTAATGGGGACTGTGGATGTAACTTTGCTCTGTAGCTACTCATTTTCCTTTTACATGACCTTTTTACCTCATGAATTAAAAACATCAAATCGAGAAACAAGAAGTGAGATAATATGCGTTATTCAGAAGTGCTGGCTGCAGCCAATTCCCACCAATAGAGAAGTAATCCATTTAGTCTTGCTTCTTTTTTTTAAACCAAAAGTATACCTGAAGCTGACCAAACAGGATATGGCTGATAACATCTTTCTTTGAAGAGCATCTAATTGATTTCATATTCATTGATTTGTGAAGTCTCCCAGAGTCTTGCAGGAGCTGCTGTATTTCTTTACACTTAATGGACTCCTGCATCTTCTCAAAGAGAAAGACTAGGCCTGGATATTGGAGAGCATTTTACCACTGTGAAGGTGGCATGCAGCACATCTTGTCCTGGCATATTGCTTCCTGCAATTAGTGGGCAGATACTCTAAAGCATAATTGAGTGGCTCTATAGGAGACTGAAGCATCTGTCTCTCACCTACTTGCTGTCTGTGCTTCGTGCATCTCTCATCCCTGACATCAGTGTAGCCTTGCACTACGAGAAAAGCTGACTGGGACTTCTGGATATGAATCCATCAGAGAAGGTATTTTGGATCTTGCCTTCAGGTGTTTTAGTACTTTAATGAATCTGTCGTTACTCAGTGTGGTAGAATGCCAAATGCAGCTATTGTAAATCACACTAAATAACAACTGAGTTCACTGAAGTGAATAGGACTACTTAATTAGGAGCAAATCTGTGAACTGAGTTTCAAAATCAAGGTAATCTGAGAGAGATTTAGTGAAAAATAGGAGAACAGCCATCTTGCAAACCACAACCTTTTTCACCCACGTGCACGTGTGCACACACATGCACGTGTGCAGGGCACCTTACTAATGTCTGATGGAAGATTTGCAGTCAGTTGCAGTTTGGCTTAATGTGCTCTACTGCTGCCCAATATTCATAGAAAGGTGTTGAATATCAATGACCTGTTTTTCTGTAAAAAATTATTGGCTGTAAATCTTTTTGTTGTCTCTTTTTCTCAGCTAATTCTAATGATTATGACCGACTTTAATGGCTTTAAACTGTAAGAAAGTAGGTTTACATTAGGCATTAGGAAGAAATTTTTTACTGTGACAGTGATGAGGCATTAGAACATGTTGCCCAGAGAAGTGTTATGGATGCCGTGTTGCTGGAAGTGTTCAAGGCCAGGCTGGGTAGAGCTCTGAGCAAACTAGTCTAGTGGAAAGGGTCCCTGCCTGTGGCTGAGGGGGTTGGAACTAGGTGGTCTTTAAAGTCCTTTCCAACCCAAACCATTTTATGATTCTCTGACTTTAGTTCAACTTCTCCAGCCATTTTAAGTAAGTAAAATAGAAACTCAGGGACAGTGGTGATTGATCTACCTATCATGTAAGGAACTAGGAAACTGCTTGCAGTATTAAAGACCCAAATGTTTCCTGGTTATATTCAGTCCCTGGTTTTGGAGAACAAGATGTCATAAATGGCAAAGTTAAGGAGAGAACTGCAGAAGAGAGGTAAACAAGTAATGACCAAATAAAAAACTGCATAGTAGAAAGATACTTATTTTGGTTCCCAAAAATGATACAGAATGAAAAATCTTCACCAGTGTTCACAAGTAAAAAGAGAGCCAGGTCATTCTGCTTTTCTTTCCTTCCACTGCCATTGTAAACACTCACTCCTAACTGACTCTCAAACAGTTCTGTGTTTTTAGGCATTATCTTGCACATCATCTTGGGTACTACATGCTGCCTTCCCTACTGAGAAACTATTATAGCACAGTGGACAATAAAGGCTGCCTGCTGTGATAAATGTTGACTACCCAAGGGCAATGACATCCTTCCTGACTTCACTTCTGAGTTTCAGACTGTGCCTCCCAGCAGACCTATATGAAAGATCTTAAGAATAAATTGATCCTCAGTTTTGTTATTTACCTGGTGAAATAAATAATGACAAAAAAAAAAAATCTTAAAAAAAGGAAAAGTGTTACACTTTATTTTTGTGTACAAAGTGACGAACTTACAAGATTCATTTTGTTAACAGGTAGAAGAAATTGCAAGTTAGGAGAAATGGAGGAAAAATGTTTGTTTAGTCTTCTCTGCACAGCTTGGTGGTTTTATTTTTTATTTTTATTTTTTCCCAAGCCTTCAGAAAATGTCTTTCAATATCTGACTTGTGTATGGTTACTCCAAGCTCCTCGTAGATAAGGCTGATCAAGACTTCTCATTGATCAAACTTTGATTTCTTCTCCCAGGCAAAATAAACCCAAGAATTCTGCATTTATCTTCTTGTAGGAATATTGTTTTCATGTATTTAGGTAATTGCAGCAGTAGTCCTATCAGTTCTTGATGCATTTGAAATTTCGAAGTATTTCTAAAGGTCAACCTACTTCTGTTTTAGTTGTTTGATGCTTGATTTTTATTTATTTTACGTTTAGCTTTTGGCTTGACTGGTGTCTTGAAAAGTTTGTGACAAACCATAGCTTTCTGATTATAAAGATTTTGAAAAATTCTTCAGCTGTTGTTACATTCTGTAGTTGCTAAATGCCATTTTAATTTTTTTCTTACAAAAAGAATGCTGCTATGACATTGTCTTTCGCAAGAGAGGGTGAAAAACATCTTAGGGTTATTTCAGTTATCCTACAACAATAACTTCCTGATCTCTAGTGTTGATGTGCTATGTTTTTGTTACAACAAAGCTTTTGCCTGTTTCCGTCTAATGGGCTATTTATAAATCTTTAAGATTCTCCTACGCAACACACATATTTACTTTCTCAGGGTGCAAAGGCAAGCAGGATGACCTATTTATTGTTTGTGTCCTTCTCACAAAACCTGTAGTTAAGTCTGGTTTTATTGAAGTTGTGGGCTCTTACAGGTTAGTGACTTGGACATGCGTGCTGTTGTTCAAAGAGAAGATTTCAGTATCTAGAACCTGGAAAAAGTGTTGCTTTCCAAAGATTCTTAAACAGTTGTAATGAATTCTGATTTAGAATAATGTGCCAAGAAAGAGATGCATGAACAGTCACTTGTGCACACTGAGTAATAGTCTCGGCTTTTAAATTAGGTGTGCCAAGATTTGGAGCTTGCCAGCATGTTGTATTCTGGCTTGCTAAAGACTATGGCATCTCCTCAAATGGGATTTCCTGGTCTCAGCTCTCACTGTGGGGGTTTTGCACTTTGTTTTAAGAGATACTCTCAACAGAGTCCTTTGAAGCTGTTTCACCAGGTGAATGTGACCGACTCCAAGAGATGTACCCCAAATTCATTAACTTGACCTGTATTCTTAACCAGTTGTAATCAGTTTTCCATATTACTCAAAATGCTTATTCTGGTTGCAAAATCCTGTAATGACTACATTATCCTTGACAAGAATTATTTTCAGTTGTTTTAGCAGCCATCATTTAGAGTCTCAGGGATGTGCCAAAGGCAATAGGTAGGAGAGTCTTACCTCTTGTGATACCCTCTCCCTAAAAAATGTCCTAGGAATAAAAGTTACAGATCCTATGTTTGAAGCTAGTTTGGCAGCCAGGGACCTAGTCTTCATTACAGTTAGCTAATATCTGGGCAGCCCTCTCCCAAACCCTGCAGAACAATCATATGTATTTGGCATATCTGGAAGCCAGGGGCGCTGTCATCTAAGCTGGTGTAGTGATTGGGATTCGTGAGCTCCCAGCACTTGAGGAAATGCAAGCTTGAGACTAATGTCTCCTGCAAAAAAAGTTGTAACTTGATAGAGTGGTTTTAGGTGCCTCTCAATGTATCCATTCCAAATATTTTGAGATAAATAATTGCTTTTATGTGGATTTAAGGCAAGAAAGACCTTTCCAAAGAGAAACATTAAATGCATTAGGTGAAATCTGAAGCTTATGGTTTCTTCTCCTGAAATTTTGTATTTCAGTGTTGATAATACATTCTTCTGTCGTAGTGAAGATTTTGAGAGGTAAACCAATGATAAGCATTTAGTAATCTAGTTTTGCTACTTTGTTTTCCTCTTACACAGAAGTCTACTAGTGACCAGTGGAAAACCAAGCTTCAGTAGAATAACAATAGTAAAATGAAGGGAGAAAAAAAAAGGCAGTTCATTCTTGTGACACAGGGCAAGTACAGTGTTCACAGGTGGTGGTGTAACTCAGGACCGTGAGCCATAGGCTGTTAGGTATTCTGCTAACCCATGTGTTTGGTTTAACAAGTAAAAAGACATTTGCCCAGTACTTTCTTGGAGATTTTACTCTTTCCTTACAAAATAAAGGTTCTGAATCTCCAGCAGATCACTGCACATCCATCAGTTTACACAATTAGGTACCAGTGCGTGTTTTGTTTCTCTCTACCTGTCCTACAGCCAACATGTTGGCATTCAGCTTTGAACGTCAGTTATGGTCATTTGCATTCCAAAGGAAAATCTTTGGTTGTGGAGAACCCTTGGTAGTTTCTACTGGACATCAAGATAATGACATGTACTGCAGAGAGGACTATGCATGCGTGTAGTAGTAACCTACAGATCTCATGATTGACCCTTCATTTTTCCCCCACAGGGTCACCCAAGAGATACTACCAAAACTTCCTAGACAGTTAAAATGAACTGGGATATTTTTTTGTGGTGTTTGGTTTTTTAATTTTATTTGTTTGTTTGTGTTTCCTTTTAATCCAAACCATAAATCTTGTACTCTTGGCAAAAAGATTTTATTTTTTTCCCTGCAGAGGTTTGGTGAAGTATTGTACCTGTATCTGCCAAAAGACAACTCCAACTCTTGTATTTTGTCTTGGAAAAGAATCAATTTCTTTGTCAGATTTTGTCTAGTAAAATAACTACATGCAAAGCTCCTTCCCTGCTCTTTTTTAATTTCAGCAAATTATAGAGATTATTAAAATTAAAGTAAAACTTCCTTTGACATCTTTATGTTGATTAGACCTTTTATGGTCTTTGTTGTGGTCCTCTTGCAGCAATAGGAATACCACAATGGGTGAATCGAGGAGCCCTCACTTAAGCAGTAGGCAGGCAAAAGTGTTTATATTAAGATCTGTAATTCCCACATTTACCCTTCTGCTGGGAGGAGTTAGATAACCATGCATAATTTTCTTGGAACGTAGTTTCAACTGCCAAATTAAATATCTTATTTTTTATTAATAAACTACTTGATATGAGCAGCCTTATGGGCTGTTCATTCTAACACCATATATGACCTGAGAGATGTTTTTCTATACTTAAAGGGATTGTGTTAATACTCAGCTTTAACTCATGGTTAGACAGGGATCCAGGGGTGCTGGATCTGGGACGGCAGATCAATAGGAGCCAGCAGTGTGCCCTGGCAGCCCTAAGGACAAACTGCGTTCTGGGTGCATCAAACACAACATGACCAGCTGGGCAAAGGAAGGGATTATCCCACTGCATTGTGTTGGTGTGGCCTCACCCTGAGCACTGTGTACCACTATTTAAGAAGGATGTGAAGGTCCTTGAACGTGGCCAGAGGACTGCAACATAGCTGGTGAAAAGAGCTAGAAGGCATGTCCTGTGAGGAGTGGCTGAGGACTCTGGGGCTTCTCCAGTTTAGAGACAAGGATGCTGAAGGGCGACCTCATTGTGCTCTACAGCTTCCTGAAAAAGGAGAAGGCAAGAGGGAAATGTTGAGCTTTTCTCCCTGTTATCCAGTGACAGAATTTGTGGGAATGGTTCAAAACTACACCAGGGGAGGTTCAGACTGGACATTAGGAAGCATTTCTTTACTGAGAGGTGGTCAAACACTGGAACAGGCTTCCTAGAGAGGTGGTTGATGTCTCAAACCTGTCACTGTTTTAGAGTCATTTGGACAATGCCCTTAATAACATGCTTTAACTTTTGGTCAGTCCTGAAGTGGTCAGGCAGTTGAACTAGATGATCACTGCAGGTGCCTGCCAAGTGAACTATTCCATTGTGAAATATTTTCTGACTTGCTTTCACATTGTTGTGGTTTAACCTCAATTGGCAACCAAGCTCCACACATCCACTCACTCCTCTCCTTGTGAGATGGGGGAGAAAATTGAACAAGTAAAAGCGAGAAAACTCATGGGTTGAGATAGACACAGTTTAATAGGTAGAGTAAAAGCCACATGTGCAAGCAAAGCAAAACAAGGAGTTTATTCACCACTTCCCATGGGCAGGCAGGTGTTCAGCCATCCCCATAAAAGCAAGGCTCCATCATGTGTAATGGTGACTTGGGAAGACAAATGCCATAATTTGGAATGTACCCCCCCCACCCATTCCTTCTTCTCCTCTCAGCTTTCTATGCTGACCATGATACCATATGTTGTTGGGATGTCCCTTTGGTCAGCTGGAGTCAGCTGTCCCAGCTGTCCCCTCCCAGCTCCTTGTACCTCATCTCTGGTGGGCTGGGCTGAGAAGCAGGAAAGGCCTTGATGCTGTGTAAGCACTGCTCAGCAATAATGAAAACATCCCTGAATTATCAACACTTTTCTGCACAGATCCAAAACACAGCCCCATACCAGCTATTACACAGAAAACTGATGTTATCCAAGCCAAAACTGGCACAAACAGACTTTACCATTAACAAGCCTGTTCTCCCATCTTTTGAGCTATAGACAAGTTTTTATGTAACCTTCTTTGTTAACTGTCAGAGAAATGAGAAGATTCACTGGGATGTATGGAAGTGGGTTACTGTTCTTGCTACTCTATGAGTCAGACCCTGTCTAGAAAGAAAAGAATGAGATGAATGCACAAAAATAAGGAAGTGAACAGTGCACTGCATGGCTGGACAGCAGGGGGAGGTGACAGTCCTGCTCCACTTTGCACTGGTGCAGCTTCACATAGAGTATTTTGTGCTCCTTTGGGTGCCACAATATAAGAGGGATATGAGGGCTTTGAAGATGGTGAAGGGTCAAGAGGGACAAGGAGCAACTGAGGTCACTTGAGTTGTTCAGCCTGGAAAAGAGGAGATCGAGGGGAGAGTGACAGAGGAAGTAAACTGAAGGCTAGAAGAGTTAAGGGACAAAAGGAGTCATGTGAAGAAAATGTGCAGGAACATCTTGCATTCTAGGTGATTTTCACAGGTTATCTGAAACTATAAGATGAGAAAATCATTTCAATCTCTTATTCTCTGACTTGTTTGGTTCCTACCAGCTTCTGACCTGAGGGCAGCAAAGGTTAACAGCAGTGCAGTATTTCTTGCACTTCTACATGACGGTGAGCATGGTAATGGAGGTAAAACATGCTGCATTCAGACTGCCTCTTCTAGATTTAATGTCAAAGATGTTTTGGCCCCACAGATAATTGATGGACTAGGTATTTTATTATTTTTATTAGTTCATCCTTAACTCCTATGAGATGAAATGATTTTCACACTAAAATATACAGGAACCTGGCTGAATCAATCACAGGACACATTAATAAATTCTTTGTGAGAAGTGTGATATATTGCTGAGTTCTCAGAATTCACAAAATGTGAGGCAGGGAATGATTAGCTGTGTAGGAACACTAGGGAAAAATCCTGAGAGAAGAATAGCAAACTGAATGTTAGCTACTGATGTAGACTGATGAGGAACTAAAAAAGAACATACCAAACTGGAATGTAGAATTAGCATTGCCATGTGCAAGATAATAAATAATTCCTCTTTTACTCAATCTGCATTGAATACTAACTCCAGTTCTGGGCATGCACAGTTTAAAATATAAAGGATGATCAGAAATCTAGAAAACATGATCTCTAGAAAAAATTGAGTTGAGATGATGTTTGGCCTAAAAAAGAGACACAGTGGGGAGGCATGGGAAAAACACTCAAATATGTGAAGTGCTTTTATGAGAAGGAGGGTAAAGAATTTTTCTTCGTGTCTGCTGGGAAAGTAACAAACAATGAGCTGGAGTTGCGGCAAAGAATACTGTTTTCAGGAGCAAATATCTAATGTTTAGAATTTCAGGTTGTACAATCTCTATCCTTAGAGGTTTTTAAGAACAAGTTGCAGTTAGGCTAATATGTATTAGAAATGGCTTAAATACATCATATTTTGCTTTGGGCAAAGACTACAAAACAGTCTCCTGATCACTTTTAGCTGTTTAGTTCTCTTTCATATTAACTAAATTTCTGATTTCTGTGATTCACTGCTTCTTTGTTCCACCTGTCTGCCAAACAGAGCTTTAACATAGCTGAGCATTTATTTGGCTGGTTTTGGTTTTGGAGTAATCCTCTTTTTTTCTCTTTAGTTTTTGCTGGCTTTGTAAAATAAATTAATGTGCCTTCTAAGAATGGTGTCTTCTGTGAAAGTTATTTTTTTCACTTCTGCTCGGAAAGAAAAACAGTAGGAGTTGGTCTGTTGATCTTTAGAAGTGAAACTGTGGCTGCAGCCAGGGCTCTTCAGAATAGGACTGTGGGAGAGAAATTAATAAAGAATCACCATTAGGGGCCACAGTCACGTAAGAGCCTTATCTTTTTTGATAAATTCATCTTAGCTACTGTTGCTTTTGGCGCAGGGTGGTGGTGGAGGGGGGTGGCGGGGGACACACACCTGCAAAGTGCCAAGATTTGGAATACTTTAGTTATTTACTAAACTGGAAGTGTAACCTTTGATCTAAGAAACTTGTTCACTAGTTCTTACAGATCTGGGCCAAAATTTTGGTTTGAGAGTGGCACAGCCTATTGGCAGCAGTATTCTTGGATCCAATTCCATCTGAGAACTTCATGTATAGGCAGCTTTGTTCTTGAAAAGGAGCAGAAGTAGAAAGCAGCAAAACTGGATGCATATAAATTGTGAAAAGAAAGGAAAGTATTGTAAATATTGTATGTTGTAATTTCTGTATTTGTGGCTTTCAAAAGATAGGATGAAAACTATTAATGTCATTAAATCAATGGCAATGGGACAACCACAGAGATTATGAATGAAAGGAATATTTTGGTGTTGATAACATAGGAATAAATAGATAGACTTGACAGCTGATTAGGGGAGACTTTTAGTCAGTGAACTGAGAAAGGTTTTTTTAATATAATTGGGAAAATCTGCGTTATCATATTTTGGGATATTATCATCAACCAGCTAATGACTAAGCACAAATACACTTCACATCATATTGAATGAATGTCATTCTCTTTTTATTTTCTTTCTTTTGAGTAACACAGGCTAGATTAAATGAAAGTGCCCGAGTGCCTCTTTAAAAAGAAATAGATGTACTGAAATCACTATTTTGCATCATTCTGTACAGTTAAGTGACAATTTTAACTTTGATACAAATAATTATCACTGAAACTGTAGTTAAAATGAAAGTCATTATCATAGCATTAGTTTAATATTCAAAATTTGAAAACCAGAATTCGTATATTCTTAGGATGAATCTACTACTGTTCTTGTCTCTAGCATCTGTAATCAAGTACAAAACCCCCCTGTTTTGCCTCTTTTTAGGATGATAGCTAATAAACTCATGTGCTTGACATATTCTGCTTTATCTATCCAAGTCGTACTCACTCTACTCCCTTTTGAATTAGTTAGATAACTACAACCAAAGCTCATCTCCATTTCTCCTTGCTCCAAAGGTTTCTACCTTTGTTTTGGCTGACTAGAGACTCAGGTCTGTATTATTCTGTTCCATGCTGTTGATCACATTTAGCTGACATTATTTTATTCTGAGGAGAGAGAACATTTATCTGTTAACACAATGCTCGTGAAATACTAAACTTAGCTCACAGTACCACTACACTTTTTAATAGTGCAAAAGAATACAGGAAAGAGAGCAATTCATCAGCTTTGGTCCCAGGAATTGTTTTATCTCTACAACTTTATTTATGTGGAATTATTTATGATCCCTGAAGTCCTCCCTCTGCTGCTGTAAGTTATATAACAATGTTATATTTTGTCTGCAGCATTAGAAAATGATACATAGAAATCTGATACACAGTTTCTGAAATGGCTTGCAATCAGAAGGAAGTAGGACTGGGTTTACATGGCAAAGATTTGGTAGTGGGCATTGCTGCAGGGGTGGCTTCTATGAGAAGACATCAGGAGCCATCCCAGTGTCTCACAGGGCTAGTTCCAGACATTCCAAGGTGGACCTCCTGCTTCTCATAGTTGGTCCCATCAGAGATGTGGTGGGGCCTCTGTAGTAATAGTTATAAGAAAGGGTAAACAAAGCTTGTGACAGCTGTAAGCACAGGAGTGAGGGAGAAAAAGGAAAAAGAGAGGAACAACTCTGCACACGCTGTGAAGAAGGAGGGGGAGGAGGTAGTCCAGGTGTCAGAGCAGAGATTCCTTGAAGCCTGTGGAGAAGACCAGAGGGAAACAAATTGTCCTCCTTCAGGCCACGGAGAACCACAACGAGCAGATATCAACCCTGCAGCCAGCAGATGCACGAGTTCTGAAGGAGGCTGCAGCCCACAGAGAGCCCATGGACAGGAGACCATGCTGGAGCAGGTCTTCTGGCAGGACCAGTGACCCTGCAGGGGATTCATGCTGGAGGAGTACATTCCTGAAGAACTGCATCCCATGGAAAGCACCCACACTGAAGCAGCTCTTGAAGAATGGCAGCCCATGGGAAGGACCCATGTTGGAGCAGTTTGTGAAGGACTGGATCCCAACAGAGGAACCCTATGCTGGAGCAGGAGCAGAAGAGACAGTGTTATGGGGTGATCCCAACCCCTGTTCTTCATCCCTCTGTGCTGCCTGAGAGAGGAGGTAGAAGTCAGGAGTCAAGTTAAGCTTGGGAAGTATGGATGGATGGGAGAAACTTCAT
This sequence comes from Margarornis squamiger, assembly GCA_035222235.1. Lineage (NCBI taxonomy): Eukaryota > Metazoa > Chordata > Aves > Passeriformes > Furnariidae > Margarornis > Margarornis squamiger. The sequence continues at coordinate 132,332,500 of JAWWTY010000077.1, forward strand.
CAGGCTTTATAAACCTTTGTAAAAAAGGAAAAATAATGAAAAACTGATCAGTCCTGGCTACTCCCTCTGAATCTTCTCTGTATGCATGCTGTTTTCTGCTCATAGGCACATCCACTGCGTAATTAATAATAAATTATTGATAGTCCAGCACTTGTGCCTAGAGAAGGACAAGCAGTCTTTAGCAGTCTTTTTTCTCCCCCATCTTAGATTTCCAAGGAACTTAGATTTTAAGGTGATGTAAAGGATGTAGAGGAATGTCCCTTTATCCTGAAATCATGGGAAAGGAAGCTGTATTTGCTGCCCTGAATGTGAAGAAAGCCAAAATATTCAGGACAAGTGGTTGGTTGGGTTTTTTCTGTCTCATTGAAAAATCAATACCTTTCTTTAGCATGCTCACAGAGAGCATGCGAGGAATTTTTTTCTCTCTTATTACAATATTTAGGGTTTGTCATGAATTGCCTACAGGCAGAGGTGGATGATCTAACAGGGAATGATTGATAGAGCACAGCTACATTACTGCATTAAATGTACTCTGTGGATTTTGTGGCAGAAGCTACACTTACGACATCAGAAAGATACATATATGGTATTTTAAAATGTAGGAAAGGAAAAGAAGCAGAAGAAAGAAAATGAAAATGAAGCACATTTTGAGGCATTTGGGTTTATTTTAAAGAATGAAAGATGAGAGTACAAAAACAAGGGATGAGAGAAGAATTATCAGATGAGGTAATAGAATGAGGAGGCAAATTCATAATTTGTTTTTGTTGTTGTTTTGAAACCAGAAATATTTAACCTCATTTTGGAAGAAGCAAACATCTGTTATGGAAACTTTATGATTCAAATGAAAAGCATACAGCAGTAATAATGTAATTAATTTGTAAAGAAAATACTGGAAGTGTAAGAAGATTAAATTCACAGGATTACAAATGTAATCATAACAGACAATGGTATTAGATCTTTAGCAACTATATGGTTGCTGTAAAAGACTGCTGACAGATGAAATAATGATCATAATAAAATATATAAAGCTAATTTCTGTATTTCTAAAATCCGTTCCCTTCAGATATCAGAAAAAAAACCATATTAATGGAAATATATAGTTAATACTTTTGAATGGCCATAATGTTGGCTGCCCTCATGATTTACAATGGTAAAATAAATTATTCATTAAACTCTAGATACTGAACTGACCTTTGATCAACAACAGGTGGCAGTCAGGTTTATTTCACTGCATAAGAATTGCTGTTAAAGATTTCATTTACATTTCAGATAAATCAGTCTTTACATTAGTAACTACATATCAGCTCATTTATTTTTCTGTATAATTTATTTGCTTAAGAAGTCACTAATTAGTTAGCTCCAAGAGCTGCCAAACTAAACCTTTAATTTTTTATTTGAATTGTAAGGTATACTTCCTTTAAGAGTTGGGATAATTAAAAGAAAAAAAACAAAACAAAATCAAGCTCAGGTAGAGAATAAATGTGTTTTGTGTTTGGTAAAGGTTTTGGGAAATTATTTCTTCTAGTTTTGGAATAGTTGCACAATATACTAAAAAAGCTGACATAAGTGATGGAGGCAGACCTTCACAGAGCTTAAGGCCAGAAGTAATCAATCGCACTGTTTGTATCCACAGGCTATTACATTTCTTCTGGCTAATCCTGTATGATCCCCTTGACTAGACGTAGCTTGTGTTTTTTGAAGCACAGCTTTAGGGAAGATATTGTGATCCTACATAAGTATCCTATTATACTGCAAAGGGCTACTTGCTGTAAAACCATCCCACATTGCTCTATGCTTTAAATTCTTTTACTCTGCTGTGTACTTAAAAGTTAAGAGTACTTAAAAATTCAGGGGGCATTTTCTTGCTTTCTCTCTTTCTATATATCTGCGTATCACTCAGCTCCTTCCCTCTGTGCGGTTCAGACCATTAGATTAAAATACTTTCTGCAGTTGCTGAAGCATGGAAAAGGATATCTACAGGATAAAGACAACTTTTTCAAGTCAAAGGGCAGGAGAAAAGCACTGACCTACCTGCCAAACATATTATGCAGTAGGTGACCTTATTGTTTTCTTCTGTGGTTTGGTGTTTTTTTTTTTTGGTATCTCAAAGAGTGTTGCCAAGTTTATCAGAGTGGGTTTTTTCTAAGCTTCAGCAAATCAGTAGCTTTTAATAAGGTAAGGTGTTTCAATAAGATATGCTATATCGTCGAGAGACACTGAATACCAAGATTACATGTTATCCTCCCTGATGGCATTCAGTGGAATTACTCAGAAGGCCTCAAATATATGAAAGTACAGTTTAGCTACATAAATTTGGTTTAGTAGCTAATGTAGCTGAGAACAGGAAAGTGTCTAAGCAGTATTGAAATCTTTTGGAGGGGCCGTCAATACAGAGGCCTTTGGGATGTGAATATAAAGAATGCAGAGCAATGTATTTGTTAAAGATCACAGGGACATCTTACGACAGACTTGTGAAGTTTAAATAATATTTAAGAATCTTAGATTCTTTTACATTATTAGCAATATGTTGGTTTTTTTGGAATTTGTTTTTTGGGTTTTTTTAAGTTATGATTAATTAAGTACAGCAGTGACTGATTTTGGTAAATGGAGAAATTTTGTTTTGACTAAGTGATTGCTTTGGAGCAAGGACAGAATTAGGAATATTTCTAGTTAACTATATGCTTTACTTGTCTGTTGATTTGTTTCTCAGCAGTCTTTTTCCAGAGATAGCCTGAATTAACTGACTGCTGAGTCTCTCTTAGATTTTTCCTTTCCATTTTACTGCAAGCATGACACTTACATCAAAAGTTAGCACATATTATCTTTAATGTGGCAGTATATCAAAGCTTTCCTGAAGTGCAAAAATTGTTTCATACCCATTAGCTCTCATTGTCACTTCATCATACTGTAACTTATGTAAGCATGGCCATGTTGGTTTGTAGTTGCCTAAGTACTGAACTAGAGTTCTCTCTCTCAGTTCTACTTTTTTACATTTTATTGCTTCACTTGTTTTCTTCTGCAAAGAAATCTTTGAAATAATGATGCTGCTAATAAGATTCTTACATATTCCAGATGTCCCTAGTGATATGAGTACTGAAGTCACATTCTTTCTATTCTTTAGGTTATTTCTTTTGAACTGGTAAAATTCTGTGTATTGTTCTTTTTATTTCTAAGGTAAAAATTCTGAAAATCTTTGGCTTCCATTGCTGTTTTGTGATTCAGTATTTCCCATTGCCTACGGACAACATTATGTTCTGCTCTTAATTTTCAAGCCTTCCTATGCATAGTAGTGTTTAATTTTTCGGATTTGTTCTCATCTGCCTATTGCCCCCTTCTGGATTTCAATATTTTTAGATTCAACTAAGTCAGATTTATAGTTGGATATATTTTGCTCCTGTTTGCTGCTCTTAGTCTTCATATATAAATATACTGAATGTACCTCTTCTGAGAGGAATGTAATGTAATTGTTTTCCTAACCTTTCAGAATAGAAATTTTAAAGTGTTTTCTTCCTGCTTTTTCCTTAAAGCTGAAAATAATCCTTTACCTTGTTGATGTACTTGCACCAGCATTATATTTTAATTATCCCGGCTTCAACCATCATTTCACATCCCCTTCCATGTTTTCCTTTTTTATACATAGACTTACAGGATCACAGGATAACTCAGGTTGGAGGGGACCTCAGAAGGAATCTAGTCCATCCTTCTGTTTAAAGCATGGTCAGCTGTGAGATTGGTCCAGGTTGCTCAGAGCTTTGTTCATATGGGTTTTGAGAAACATGAATAAGTGAGGCTGCACAACCCCTCTGGGCAGTATGGTCAGTGCTCAACTGAACTCACTCTAGTTTGTCATTGTCCTTGCATGGAGATCAGGCTGCAGAACTGGATGCAGTATTTCAGAAAGGATCTGGTGATTTTTCAATAAAGCAGTATGATCCCTTCCCTCTGTCTGCTGCCCATGGTCCTGCTAATAAAGTCTGGGATGCTCTTCACCATCTCTGTGCCAGGACATGCTACTGACTCATGTTCAGCTTGCTGCCCTTCCAGTCAGGCAGTGCCCAGCCTATGGTATTGCAAGAGTTTCTCCCTTCCTAAGTACAGAACTTGGTTTCTGTCCTTGCTGAATTTCATAAGGTCCCTGTCAGCTCATGCTTCCAGCCTGTCCAACCCTCCCTGGGTAGCAGACCTGCCCTCACACGTATCAGCTGTCTCCCCTCATATGGTGCTATCTCCAGACTGGATGACACTGCATACTGTTGCCTCCTCCAGGTCATTGATAAATATCTTATTTTATAATTCTGTGTGAACATTTTTTGCCATAATTTTCACTATAATACAATTGTTTCTTGACAGAAAATATTTTCATTCTTGATACTTGTGCTCAGATTTGCATGTTTTTGAGCAGTCAGTGTGAATCTCAGTAAATTATGCTTAAATATATCTGGTGCAAATGAAAAGGCTCACTAAGTTTTTGTTCCAGTTTTAATGACATCTTTAAGGCATGATTTTAGAAATCACTATTGCTTCTAATCTCATTTTGGAAGTTGTAGCTTTCAGGATTTTATCTCCAAGCAGAGAGATGATATTTTGCATCTGCCTCAGTGCAAAGTGACTCTTACTTTAACTAGCCTTTCTTAGCAGTTTAATGTGACTGTTTAGAAGAAAGTAGGGATGGTTCTCCCAGGCTGTTATGCCACTTTCCCCTGAGGACAGTACCTTCCACCAGAGAGGGAGTAGGTTCTGTTGAAAGGCAGCAGCTGACACAAAGTTTACTTGCTAAGCCAGTGAAAAGCTATGGGAAAAATTTTGGTGCAAAACCAAAAACTTTCTGTGCAAAGGAGAAAAGGTCCAAAGCCCAAATTAATGTCTCATTTAATGTATTTACTGACTGTATCAGTCTTTTTTCTTTTCTTTTTTTTTTTTTTTTTTTTTTTTTATTATAAAAGGATTTAATGGTGCCTAGAGGGAATGGAAGGTGATAATGCCAGCATAGTTTCTGCCAAGATGGTGGCAGTGCTGGGTTAATGGTTGAACTTGATCTTAAAGGTTTTTTCCTACCTAAATTATTCTGTGATTCTCTTGTTCTGTATCCAACACCTTGCTCTTCCTACTTCTGCACTAGTCACCTTCAAGGAAGCTGCTTCAGCTACCCATCAATTTTATTCCTGTTGTTTTTTCTCAAATAGCTTGTCCTGTTTTCTGAGAAACTGCAATACCTTATGTCATCCCTAAAATTATTATTTATATCCAAGAAGAGATAAAAAGCACCAGAGCCCTTCAGTCAAAGTTCTTACAAATATGAAAGCAGTCATACCTACTAATGTAAGATGCTTGTGAATGGTGCTCTTGAGTGGAAATGGAGATGATCATCAATTGATTGAATAAACTGGGGTTAAAATTTTCAGTGTCAAAGTTCTATTAATGCTTTTGTGATAATAAGTGACTGTGTCATTTTCAAATGGGAGCTGGACTTCCAGGTCACAACCTAAATACTTCTGAAAATCCTGAAACCCTTGCTATTTCTAAGAGAAAAGGAATGCCTGACTCATTTACATATTTGGGCTCCACATTCTATAATCAGCTGTCTGAACGGCTTGAGACACTTAATGTGTGCACTGGGGCAGAGGTCAAGTTGCAATCCTTAGTCTCATCCATGTTCCGTCTCTGAGCTGTATATCTGACAGTGCAGGCATAGCTTAGGCTCCTGGTTAGCCTTATAATCATAATTAGGGAACTGGAGTATGACTTCTCAAGACACGCAGAGAATGGATATGCCCCAATTCCATTGATTTTCAATTGGAGTGGACACTTGGCTTACTTAAAACCTTTAGAAATTTGCAATCAAGACAGCTAACTTGAAGCATGCATTTGTTATGCTCTCAAAGTAGAGGGACTGATGTTCGTGACTGGCAAGGAGAATAATTGCATGGGAAGGAAAATGTGCTTCAGGCTGATGGTATTTTTGCTGCTTGCCCAGCTGCAAGGCTGTGATTCTGGAAGAAGAGGGCATGGAAAGGAAGAGGGAGGTTCCCTTGTAACTCTTTGCAGCTGTACAAGTTGAAGAGACACTGAAACACAAAACCCCTACACAAAACAAAAAAGGAAATGCTTTAAGAGAAGCTCTTAAATTGAGGCAAAAATGTCATTGGCCAAACTCACAGGGAAATATAGTGTTGTGAAAATACCACTTCCTTGCCTGGAAGTAACAAGACATTTTATCTTGTGTCATTTTCTATGAGCTGACATGGAGATATGAAGTCCCCTTGAGCATCTTGCGAATTTAGGATAGAATTTGTAGACAAAAATCCTGTCAGTCAAGATCATGTAATCACAGCTTCCTCCTGATGAACAAAACATTTGTATCTAGATAGCACATTTACATTTAACATATAAACAAAACCAGGATAGAATGTTTGAATTTGTAAGCTATATATTTTTGCTTTAAATTGAACATTTGAGAATAGGGCAGAAAGGTTTAATTAACATCAATATTACATGTTGCGAGGGCAGTGGGAGTATGCAGTGACATTCTTAAGGGAAGTGAACCAAGGTCGGGAGCCGCTGCAGTCTTGTGGGAAGGACCTGGTGCGAGAAGTTTTGAGCTGGAGGGGCTGGTGCCTGCCTGCACTTTTCCAGTCGCTACTTAGCTGCTCCTTAGGCAGTGAAGGACTGGAGTGCTGTGAACAGACTTTGCCTGATTTGTGGTGCTGGGAACATACAGGGCATCCAGAGCACTGCCTGGGCTGATTGCCAGAGTTGCTCTTCCCAGTTTGTGCAGAATTTTTAGTCTCTACTTCCAGTTGTGCTGGGAGCTGCTTCTGGCTGCTGCTGGGAGTGGCTGAATCCTGCAACAGGAGGGCTGAACTCATGAGGAGCAGCAGTGTCAACCTTGCCACAGCCATTGACACAGGAGGGACACACAGCATCTCTGCTTAAATCTGCCTGGGGTGGTGTGGAGGGTGTGCGGTGATGGTCTCAACACCCCACAGGGTATCTCACCTGCCACTGACTGGTGCTGATGTCCTTCACAAGTTGGAGGCCTTGTCTTGGCTGGCACATGGAGGAGGCCACTGCTGGCCTGGGGCTGCAGAGCCCCTGGGGCCTCTCCTGGGCACAGGCACGCTGGGCGAGGTGCTGACTTGCCTGGGGAGGGTGCTGCTGGAGGGCAGTGGTGCTGTTCAGGGGGACTTGGGTAGCCCAAAGAAGTGATCTGACAGGAACCTCATGAATTTCAACAAAAGCATATGCAAGGTCTTGCCCATGGGGTGCCATAACCCTGTTTAAAACGATGGCTGGGTACCAAGTGCCTGGGAAGCAATGGTGGCGAAGGGCTAGTGAACAGCAATTTGCATTGCAAATCTGCAGTGTGCTCTTACAGCAAAGAAAATCACCTACTTCTCTCGGCTGCATGGGCAAAAGTGTAGCCAGCAGGTCAGGAAAAGATCCTTGTGCTCTTCTTGGTATTTGTCAGACTGAATGTGGAGTACCGTGTCCAGTTTTGGGCTCCCCAGAACAAGAAGGGTGTTGACTTACAGAGACCAAACCAGGGGCTGTAGCAAATGACGTACAAGACAAGGCTGAGAGAACTGGATCAGCTCAGGCTCAGAAGAGGGGGCCAAGAGACCACTTTAGTGCAGTCAATTGAGTACCTGAGTGAAGGACATAGAGGAGATGGAGCTAGATCAGGAAATTTTATATTTATATTAATGTTTTCTTTCTGGAAAAATGACTTATTTTACTAAGCTAGTCATTCTACAAATTGAGCACCAAAACACAGTTAAAATATAAATTTATATAGCTGTGTTCAGACTGGCAATTCAGAAAGACTTGCTTAGTTGCTCTAAGTCACATGCATTTGACTTGTGCACATGAATTTCACTGTAAGAGTCAAGGACTTTTAGATACTGCACTACCACATAGCCTTATGCCTTACTCTTGTTGTTGAGTAACTGCTCTAGCAACAACAGTTTTAAGCCTTACTAGTAGGATTTGGTCTTAGGTTTTTTAACTCTTACCTTTCATTTGTTGATCTTTACATAGTTTGGCTAATTTTTTTATTTCTATAAAATTGTCAAGTATTCTGTGAATTCTAATTGGAAGATGTTTACTAATGTACTTATTGTTCAGGATGTTAAAATCAAGGTCCTGAGTTTCTTGATCTAAAAATCTCTCTTTCTTCTCATCCAGGTCAATATAAACAGCCTGTGCAGAGCAGTGCATTCATAAATGTGAAACAAGCCCGCACCATCATGTTTGGCACTGAGAGGTCAGTTTCCCTTGTTTTTGTTATTCTTTTTATCTCAAAAAAAAAAAAAAAAAAAGTATGGGTGTTGTGACTCTAAACTGAAAATGTTGCATTTTCCAAATATATTGTTATACAAAAGACATCAGCTAGATATTTTACTCTTTCTATTAAACTGGGTTGTCTTCGGTGTACAGCTCTGGGCTACTGTAATTGACAGATAGATGGCATGCAGGCCATGTAGCACAAAGACAAATAGCATCCCCCAGGCATTATGGGTAACAGCAAGAATGCCAAAGAAGACACTGTGCTAGTGCTGGAGAGCATCCTTCATGCTTTCCAGGTGTGGAAAATAACATCAGGATAACAAGGCACCAGTGGAGATAGGTTCTTTTCTGTTATTTCAGAGTGTCTGTACTGAGTATAAGGTAGCCTTCACCTCTTACTCTCCATGATTCCATGTCATATCCCAAATGTCTCAAAAAAATCAACAGTTTTGAGTTCATGGTGTCTACTTCCTGCATCTTTGAGTCCTCTTCATAAGCATCAGGTATGCTGTATCTGTCATCAGGCAGCATGGCCCTGTTTCCCCCACAGTTCCTGCAGCTGCACAAGCTTTCATGATACCCTGAAACCCCTTGCCAGGTACCAGCTACTGCACCCAGGAGCCTTCTGCAGGAGAGTGTGATTTCTCTGCATAACAAAGATACTATAGACTATTCCTGTCCTATGTGAAGTCCCTGATTTTTGTGCTAGTTGGTAGGCTTTTAGGCTTTTAGCGCAAACTAGTCAAGGACTTCCTCACTCCTTCCCCAGTCATATGGTGGCCTAATGAAACTTTTGCCTGATGCAGTGGCAGAGCAGCTTTAATCTGGTACCTGGAGAAGTACCTCGCTTCTTCTGAATTGTTGTGAAGAGGGGAGTCAGTCTATCTTTCCCTGAAGTAGCACATACGAAGCAGCATCTTGTATGTCTGCAGGAACACCTTAGTTTTCTGAAACATCAGCTGCTGCACTGGTTGCACGTGGCTTCAGGGTGAGCTGCAGTCCTGTTGGAGTCAGGGTGCTACCAGGGGCTCTCTGGTGCCCTGTACTCCTCTGTGGACACAGCTGCCTCACATGGCCACAAATTCAGTGGGGCGTTCTCTTTCTGTCTGAAGTGGCATTGGCATCTGTCTCCAGACTCTGTTACCTTGTATACAGGATGCAAATGCAGTACATTTTTAGGATATCATTTCAAGACAAGGAAACTTTGGTCATATTTTTAGATAGGGACAGAATCTGTTGTTTTGTCAGTATGATGAGTTTGAGATAACTCTTGCTGAGGGTACAGTAATGGAATTGCAAACTTCCCATTTGAGAATTTCTGCTTTTAATTAGTTGCCTCCACAGAATATTAACACTCAAGTAAACCAAAGACATTCTGTAATTGAAATAAATTATTATAATACAGTATATTCATGTGGGTTAGTTATTTTTGCCACTGTTTAGTATAACCCCATATGAGCCCCTTATGGGCTGATCTAACAATTTTTTATTGTTGGGATCATCTCTTTTTCTTTTCTTAGCATTATAAAGCAATGGCTAAATGAAGAATTGTGTTTGGTTCATAGGCTTGAATTGTCATTCTTTATCTTTTTCCTCACAGATTTAATCTTGATTACTATGCAAATGAAAATTCCCAGTAAGGATTATTACAGACAGTAAGAAATTCTCTTCCATATCTGGAAACAAGTTTTTATGAAAAAAAGGCACATTTGAGGAACAGAAGTTCTTTGTCTCTGCACTATACTGTTTTCTACTATTTCTTCCTTTATGCAGACTGTTACGAATCACTTGCAATAAATAAAGGATGTTCTCCCTCTTGGAGGGAAAGAGTCATAGTGGACTTCCATAGTAGTAGCCTTCTGTGTGTAGACTGGGAAATTACATCAAGTATTCTTGAGTTTGGTACCATGTTTTAGACAGGCAATAACAGTACTTGTTAGGTGTTTGTTCTAACAATTGCACTGCATTCTGAATTTTAATTTCATAGAAAACTATTAATTGTAAACAAGAAAATCTTGAGGTTCTATTGATCATTTTTAAATTTCATAAACTTCTACAGATAGACTGCCTAAAATTGTTGAAATTTTTTGAAATCATGGTTTGGTATGTCCTCTTCCTAAAAAGAAATTCTGTATTAATTTGGAAATATAATTAAGAACAAAGCTATTTCCTATAGGAAAGGATGACTTTAGGTTTATTTCCTTGGAAAATTAATTTTTAATTAGTTCTAATAATGCATTCCTATTTATAGTCTCCACAAAACTTAATGAAATTGCAAAACTCTGACTCAAAAACTGAATTATCTCCTGTCACCAGATCTTTGAAAGTCACCAGGTATATAGTATCTCATCTGCTTTTTCATTTATACCATTCTCTTAGTTTTGCATTTTTTTTTGTTTATGTGTTTCTTTTTAGTGGATAATACCTGTTGAATGGGCCGATAAAAGTGACTGTCCAACCAGAATGGCTTTGACAAACTTTGTATGTGAGGCAGATATTTCTCATTTGCTTTATAAGAAACTGTTGTTAATGTGAACTGACATTGCTAACAAAGAGGTGAATTCCTCTTAATTTCAGTTTAATTTAAGAGCCTCTCTTTCTCGTCCTTCTGGGGGTGCTGTGCCACATTGTGGTCTTCCACCTCTTGCGGGGCTCCTGGGATCCTGGAAGAAACCCTGGCCCTAGCTTCAAACATAAGATAGGCCATAACAATCCAAACTTGCATGCAATTCACAAAGAGTAAAATATCTTTGACATCTAGAGAGAATTTAAGCTTCCCAAAAGCTGTTGTAGCAGACCTAAGAGTGGAATGAGGGAAGGGTTGGGAGAAAATACTCCCCTGTGTTCCTCCCCAAGGATAGGTACCATTATCACTAAATCCCCAGAGGTAGCAGTGTAGATCAGGACAGAGGTACAACCTTGAAACCACATTCCAAATGAGACCCAGTGTTGTTAAGTTCATAACGGCACAAAGCCAAAGTAAGAACTCCAGAATGATCGCAGCCATCTGACCTATACTCATGGATCTATTAAGAGTGCTTATGCCTGCCACAGCTTTTGGCATGAATTTGTACCAACAAAACATAAGTATGTTGTACAGTATACTCCGTATCAATTGCAAACTCAATGTACGCACAAAGAAGCAAGAACTGTTATCCTTTGCCCCGTTTTTGTCATTCTTCTGTACTTCCTGCCCCACGTTGGGCGCCATTTTGTCTTAGTTCAAGGGGAGAACTAAGATATCTATGGCGGCCAAGGAAAAAAATATAACCCCTCTCCTTTAAATTTAGAAAACAGAACTTTAATTAGGAAAAAAAAATATAAATATATGAAAGGATAACAGTTCTTAACCACAATACACAGAGAGATATATATATCTATATATCTATATCCAGAAAAAGAACCAAACAACAACAGTTTGTAATAAACCCTTCCACCCCCAAACGACAAGGCAAACAGTTAAAATGTCTTTTGGCTACCCCCAAAAGAAGGGGGAAAAATGCAATTATAGCTACAGACAGTAGGTGGCGCTGTTGCACCTCAACTGCTGGCCGCTCTCTCTCTCAGGGGATGCAGTTATATTTACGGACAGCAGGTGACGATGTCGTGCCCGGCCGGCTGGCCTCTCTCTCTCTCTGGGGTATGGCAGGAGCAAATGCCGGGTGAGCTCCCGTGGGTTCAGTGACAAAGAACAAAAGGCAGCAGAAACCCAGCCTCTGCAGAAGAAACAGGCGTGTTCTTCCTTTCCAGCAGTAGTCCATGGTGTCCACGGGTGATTGGCGAAGCCAGAGAGCAAAAAACACAATCCTGGTCCCTCAGCGATGCCAGACCTGGTGTGTGTGTTCCCGTCCTCTGTCCTCTCCGCCGAGCCAGTGAACTCCTGACCTGCGCAGAAATGCTGACCCCTTCCCCCCCTCGAGCCAGCCTTTCCCTACCCCTCTGGCCTGGGGAGAGATCAGAACAAAGGCTCTGGCTAGAGCTGTTAACATCAGGACATGCATATCCATTGTGTCCTTTGTTAAACCTCTTTATTGACACTAAGGCTTTGGCTTCCAAGCTTTTGGAAGGAATTCCAACTGAGGTTTGAAACTATAACATCTGCTATGAAAGCCGAGTTTATCATCCTCTGCAGGGCCCTTTGCAAACAGGATAGGAAACACAGTACTAGCAATAAGATCATTACCAACACTAGCAAGCAACACATGCCTAGTTTTATCCATTGTTTGACCCAGGTACTAAGTCCCCATCCATTTAACCACCCATCAATGTCAAAAAATCCTTCGTCTTGTGTTATCTGTTGAGTTGCTGCCTATAAGTCTGCAATGCTTTTATATATCTATGTCGTCGTTGGGACGGACTCGAAAAAAAGCAGAGGAAGACCCCGAATACGTAAAAGTGAAACTTCCCCTTTATTTTTTCACACAGCTACTTTTATATATTTCCTAAGTGTACGTACACTAACATTATTGGTGGTCATTACACACAAATAATCACCTATTGGCCACAGTTACAAACTACTGTCTCTGTACAAACTCGTCCAAGTTTCTTATCTTGTGCTTCTCCGGAGTTCTCTCAGTCTCTGCAAGTTGTTTATCTTCACAAGTACACAACAATCTGGCCAAGGTCAAATTCTTCTTGCTCTGTCAAGAAATCCACAGGCCTAGTGCAGTTTCCCACATATCTATACCATGTTTATATTGTGCATGCATGTGGAGGTGAGTGTGGTTCAATAAGAGTTTCTGGGCTGATGTCATCAGTCCTATGCAAAACTCAGAAATGTGTGAGAAAGTGCCCAGTGATCTCTCAAGACCACCTAATATGTGAGCAATCCAGGGAAACATACTTAATTCTAAAAATGCACTAAAATCTTTAGGCATCATTTCCCCCCTTTAGAGACTGGACAAAACTTATGTTTTGTCCAGTCTCTACTACTTAAACTTAACTTATCTAAATTTATACCATAAATATAACTAATAAAAAGAGTTATTTTATCCAGGCCCTGTTTGGTAACCATGAAGCATGTTCGCTCAAGATATTTCCAATGCCTAATGAGACATATTTGAAAGTTACCTGATTTAAAATTTGTTTCCAAATTTTAGCCAGATTCATAATACAAATCCAACAATAATTTTTATGACATTTTTGACTAGGGCCAAATGCAAATTTTTGGTTCCAAACTTGATTCATGCTTACCAGCAATGCAAATTATACATATGAAAAGAGTAATTGAAAACACATTTCCTTTATCTGTAACAGTCTCTGTTGTTGCACTTGTTCCAGGAGCAGAGACCTTACGTGTGAAGCACAGGGTACACCACTGTCTCCTTGACTGTGGTGTGGGTAGTCATCAGTACTTGATATGACCCTCTTTCAGTTAGCATGCAGGGGTCAGTGTCCCATTCAACATAGTCCTCAGGCTGGAAGAGATGAACAGGAGTGTCCAATCCTTTGGGTCTGGGTAACACGAATCTCTAGAGTTTCTGCAAAGTAGAGTCTAAACCACTAAATAATTTAGCAAATCAATTCACCGTAAGTGAATATGGGGATTGTAGGGATTATGTTGTCTCTCCACCTTGATTGTATGTGAATCTTCAGTAAGGCTAAAGGCAAGGCCTGGAGTCATGACATAGATGTCTCTTGATTATATAGGAGGGATCAGGCTTTTGTAGAATGAAGAGGTTGACTGCCAGTAGTAAATTTATAGGCCAGTTAGAAGCTTACTGAAGGCAAGGTGTGTCTACAGTTTGATGCAACACCAAATGATGTCTTAACACTACTAATTGCTTACAGTGAGCTAGTGCTCTGAATAGATTCCTGGCCTTGTAATAGATGAATTTATAATTTGCTAAAAATCAAACCAAGAGAAGTTATATTTTAATTGTTCTCTTATATTTTGTAAAAGTATTTGGGAAATTCCTTGGAAGTAGAAAGAGCTCTCAAAGCCCTGAGATTTATTACTGAAAGTTTATACAAAGGATGTAACACTCTCTTGTTAACTCCAGGGAAAGGAGAAATTTTAATCACACTTGTAAATCTAATTGACACTTTGAAAGTCTACAGGCCTGGGCTTTGTAAAGGTAAGCATCCTGCTGGCTTAATGTTTATGTAAAAAGCATCTTGCTGGTGCCTAAAGATGTGGGATGAGAAAACCAGGCAGAATTCTTATCAAGATAAGGAGTACTACACAGACTTTCTATTGTCTACAAGCTTCCTTCCCCCCCTTTAGTTTAACAAGGGAGGGGCTTGTCGAACTGGTTTGGAACTCTATATGAAATCTTTAAAATTAGTTTTTTTATTTCTTTCATATTCCGTAAAATTAGGCTGTTTTCTGCTTAGTGTAAGTTTTTTTATATATATATTTTTTTTTTCTTCCCTTCTCTGTAATTCAGCAGTTTTCTGCTTTGATCTACCAGCCCTTTCCCCTTTTCCCCCCTCCTAATTGCAAAGAAGGGGGGAATTAGCCTTAGCTCCACAGGTTTAGTATGGAAAACTGTGTGAAAGTTGTTTTATATTATTATTATTTCTTTATTCCTTCCCTTCTCCGGAAAGTGGCTGTCTGTGTTCCACCAGCCCTGTTCCCATTACAAAGTACCGACTGCAGGACACTCAGTCTTGCTGCATTGAGAAGCCCGCTCGCAGCTGAGGTCTGGCGCTGCGCTGCCCGTGGTAACTCCAGGGCTAGCCGCCGGAGCTCCGCTGGGGGATAGTCCCCCCGAACGAGAGAGCGGCGGAGGCGCCGCCGCCGCGGTCGCCGCGGTCGCTGCATCCCGCACCGCTCGGATCCCTTGCCGCTCGGGTGGTTTCGCCGCTTTCGGCGAACATTCGGGGATGCGCCGCTGCCCCCCCGCGCTGACTTCAGCCTGTTCCAGCAACGCCGAGCCATCCGAAAAAGGAACCACCGCGGTGTCCTGGGTACCGACTAGTGCCGGCACAGCCCGGTGGTGCGCATTGCCGCGTTGCCGCTGTCCCGGTTTCACGGCTGGGACAGCCAGCGCCGCGCCCAGCTGCTCTGCCGCCTGCGCCGCCACCGCATCCCAGCCCCGCTGGGACCTTCCCTGCTGG
Organism: Margarornis squamiger; assembly: GCA_035222235.1. NCBI lineage: Eukaryota > Metazoa > Chordata > Aves > Passeriformes > Furnariidae > Margarornis > Margarornis squamiger. The sequence continues at coordinate 132,347,848 of JAWWTY010000077.1, forward strand.
GAAAGGAAAGGCGAACGCGGCCAGTGTTTTAAAAAAAACAGCAAAAGCACCCTACCCGTTCCCAGCTAGCACTCCCAAAACCCATTCACAGCAAGCCCGGGAGTAAGCCTTACTCCCGTATCGTCCGAAACCACCGGGTCCCCTAGTCTGCTCGCAGCTGTGGTCTCGCCGTCGCCTGCCATGCCGGCAATAGCAGCTGTGTGAAGCCTCTACCCCCTGCACTCCCGCCTGCCTGTTGTAGCTGCCGACTCCAGCCCGCAGAGAAACCCTGTTGAGACAGGAGAGGCCCCCCCGAGCCTCTAACCCCGGAGCTGCCGCTCCAGGACTCTTTGCCGGTGACCCACACAGCCCAGCCCGTCCGGGGCTTGGCTGCGCGGACCCCCTTGCATTCACCGCCCGGAGCTGACCCGCTCCTTCTCCAAGAAACCTTCACCCCCGGCTCCGTTGGAGACCGTCCTGCTCCCAGACACCCATGGCCACCCGGGGGAACTGATCCTGCCTCTCTCAGAGCCCCACGGCTCAGGAACTGAGTTCACTGCCACCCGGTACCGGCCCCGGGCAGCCTCGCAGGGCGACTGCTGCTACCCCTGGAGGTCTCCCGTGTCTCCTCCCTTGCAGCCTAGCCGCGTGGACCCCTTGCATTTTCCACCTGCCCGTTCCTGCCCCAAAGAGACAAATACACAGAATAATCCAGCTTTAGTGAAAAAGACATCTCAGTTTACAACTCCAGGATGGGATATTAGTTCTCTGAACCTGCTACCTCGGAGACTGAACTAAATCTGAACTGAGCATTCTCAGAAGAGGCGTGGTTTCACTGAAAACCGAACTGAGCATGCCCAGAGGGGAGGTGGCTTACACAGCCCAAAATGGGGATAAATAGTGTGCGTTGGCTGAGTTCCAGTGCGGTCTTGGCAGGGAATAGTCCCTCCAAGTCGCCCAGCATCCGTTGCTGTTTTTGGCTGCCTCCACTCAGAGCTGAAATCACTTGTTGCCTTTTCTAATAAAGTTTACTCATTTTTTTCTTTTATTTTAATAACGAAATCACTTAATGCTTTTTTTAATAAATTTGAAATCACTAATTTTTTCCTTTAATAAATACATAAAATTAATAAAATAAAAGCTGATATCACTCATCGCTTCATTGCTGATAACAGCCTGATCAGGGGCAGGCTGTCCTGTCCCAGCCTGCCCTGAATGCAGTCAATCCTTTCCACCTCATGGAGTAGTTGCACAGGTACCTCTTGCCTCCATGCTACAAAAGCATCCTCATCAATACCAAAATGTATATGTGTATGTTATCATGTCAAAATCAGTCAATATGAAATTAGCTACTGACCATGGCATCCTCACTTGTTGTCAGCCATACTGTGGGGTTTCTGAGAAAACCATTTTGCTGAAAGGAATCTGAGAGATGTAAGTGGATGAAGAAAATATCCAGGTCATGATTAAAATTTACTTAGCTAAGGTATTCATTGCAGCTAGGTACAAGCTAAACAAATAATTTAAACAACTTTAACAAATCATCTAACCCATGATGTTACCAGTTTATCTCAAAGATTGCTGGTGAGATGCGAGTGATGCCGAAAAACCTCGGTATTAAAGGAACTGCTAAGAGAGTTTGTTCTTTTAGCAGCAAAAGTATTTATTCGAGCAGGGCTGGAAAGCCAGCCAGCTCTCGCTGGACAAACTAGCTTCAAATCAACAGTGCAAAATGAGCCATTTGATACATTTCACTACACAATTACATCATACAGTTTTGCATAGTAATAAGATTGCAACATCTGATCATGCATATTAATGATTAGGCAGAGACTAGGTGGAGTCTGGACAGAGTCTCCCAGAATCTTCTTTTGGCATTAGGATTAGGTGGTCGTTTCTGGTCTTTGGCCTCACTCTAGGAGTCTTTAGCTCCTCTTCTTCACCTTGACCTCTTCAGCCTTCATTGTTGATGACCTAGTCACTGAAGCTTACAGAAACTACTGGCTTAAGGCCATTTTGCTCTATTCAAATGTCTACATAGTCTTGATTAACAGCACTAAGTTATTTGTATATAGTTTCTAAGATCAGGTCCAGTGGTTTGAACAGAACACAACTCTATGTTCTCTGTTAAACTCAAGCAAGGCAGGTGCTGCATAGTTTCTAGTGATCCGGTTAACCATTTCTGGGGTTCATCCTTGTTTCACCATGCACTGATTTTTTTGGTTGGCTGGGACGTGTGGTCTCGTCCCCCATCTCCCGTTTCCCTGGGGCATGAGCTCCCCCTTGTAATTGAATAGGGATTTACACTCTTTAGCCCAATGCCTGCCCTCCTACTTCTGGGACAGGTCCGGGGAGGGGACCCTCTAAGGCAGTTTCTTTTAATGTGGTCAGCCGCCCTGCACCAGAAGCACTCATCCCTCTTTTCCGTCCCCCCAGAAGCATGCAACTGAGTGGTCAATGCCATAGCCAACAAAGTCATGTGGTGGCCAATGGAACCTGTATTCTGGCAAGCCCACACCATCTCTGCAATATTGTAAGTTTCTCATCTAGGGATAGCCTGCAAAGCTCGCCGACAGTCATCATTTACATTCTCATAAGCTAACTGTTTAAAGAGCAACTCTTGCGCTTCTTCATTTTCAATCTGCTTTCCCAAAGAAGCCTGCAGCCAATCTAAAAACTGAGTAAACAGCTCCGTAGGCCCTTGCAAAACCTTAGCAAATGACATATTCACATCCTTATCGGAACTCGGAAGCTTCCTGATTGCCAGCAACACAAGCTTCGCAATTAAGTCATAAACTTCACAAGGATAATCTACCTGGGATCCAGGGGTCATGTAAACCCCTTCCCTCACCAGCTGGGCATGTTATCCCCGATTGCTGATTTTCAACAACATAATTCATACAACTCTCCCAAAAATCTGTTAACCAAACACTAAACTGTGTAGTCAATAAGACCATTTTCAATAGGGATTTCCAGTCACAGGGAGTAAACACATATGAACTGCTCAACACCTCTAAGAACAAAAAAACATGGGGTGATGAAACTCCACTCTGATTATGTCTAAACTCTTTGATAACCTCATATGGTAAACTTTGATATTGAAGGGATTGCCGAGACCAATAAATAACAGGACACGCATTAACCACTTCCCAATCACCCACATGTAACAGCTCTTCCCTGCACTTCTCCCATTTACCCATACTGATACCACTGCGTGACCTCTGTTCCTTAATGGGGGGAAAACATCTAATTCCCTCCTGGCGCCCTCTACAAAACCATCGCCTACCGGATCATCATATTAATCATTAAAATCCTCAGTCTGGGGCACAAAGGAACCTGGTGGTGGTGGTGGGAGTGGAGCCTGCACAGCCGCCACATGGCAGGAGCAACATGGCTGCTCCCTGTCCACCATGTGGTGGTGAGCACAAGATGGTGGCAGCCACTCCACAGCCACATGGTGAGCACAACATGGCAGGGGCCCTTGCAGAACATGGTATCCCTCCTGTTCCCCCTTATCCCTTGGTCTTAAGAACCTTCCCATGCCTGGATCTGTCACTTGGGGGACCTCAGGAGGAGCAGGGGGAGTGGGATCTGCAGCCGCAGTGGGTGAGGGTCTCCTCCACAGCATTTTCAAAGCAGCTGTAATTTCCTTGCAAATGGCCAAGTGGTTAAATGCTTCCAAGTCCCCACACCCCACTCTATCAAAAAGTTTCTGTTCGATTTTTTGCCAGTTACTTGTGAGGTTCTGGCCCGTGGAAACCCTGGCATGTGCTTATAGATCCAGCTCAGAAGCACTATCAACTTAGCTTCTGGAATGTATTTTTTCTGCCTGTTTAACAGGCAGCACAGAGCTTCAGCCATTTGCTTTTGTTCCTGGGAAATACCTCCCCCCATTTCCTTGGTCTCTCATCTCTTGTGTGGCTGTTTTTTTGTTCCGTTTTCGTGTTCCTTTTTCTGTGTTCCTTATAGTCCTATTTTTTATCCAGGAAGTGATGATGAGCGTGCTTTTTTTTTCTTGTTTTTTGCCCAGAAAAGCTATTCCTTCCCTGTTTTTGACCAAGGGTCACCACCAGTGGTTATCCCAGTGAGATCTAACTCCTGGTTACCGATATCCCTACGATAGTCCCTGATTCAGGGCGCCATTTGTGGTGACAGTGGCATGGACCAACTGACTCGAATGACAAGGCAGCAAATCACTTTATTTCCAGTTGCAATGTGTTTTATACCCTTGGGTAGGGGGTGGTCCATTTTTACCGTATTTACCCAATCACTACACATAGTACCAAGACAAAGGGATAATGCCTAAGTATGAAGTGATATGGTTTAGTGGGCATGGGTGGTATTAGGTCAAAGGGTGGACTTGATGATCTTGGAGGTCTTTTCCAACTTAAATTATTCGATGATTCTAACCAAATGCAAGGTGAAGTACATCAGTGTTAAGATGATTCCCTATATACTTTAGTCATCTCATTCAGCCACCCCTAAGGATCAAAAATAGGTAGCAACACATTGTATGCTCAAGTCTTAGATTGTGTTTACCTTGATGCACTGGAAGCCCCCTGAAATAAAGGAACCAAAAGTGCCAAAACAGTTGGATGCTGTGATTACAAGAGGAAATGTTGACATATATATATAAAACCAATTGGATGTCTCAGTGAAGAGCAAAGTTTAAGTTTTAATCAAGTATGGCCCTGATATTGGAACCAGAGGTGCAAAAGTGCAAGTTGTGCTAGGGTTTTAAGGGGAATGAATGATCCTGAAGCTGGTCATGAAGGACCTTACATACACTAGGTTGCTGATTTCACGTAAGAACTACAATTAACGGATAACCAGGTACAGTAGCTGCCGATACTTTAAGCATTAAAGTGAATCATTTAGTCCACTTGCCATTCAGATCTTGTACTCAAGCAGTGTTGCATTCTAGAAAGAAAGTGTTATATACAGTGTATTCTAAACTAAGTTTTAGTTCAGGTTAAGGAAGCTGTTCCTTAGATAATTAATGGTTTATTTCTTGTGATAGGTATGTGTTTGTAGAAGTTATTATCTGAGTGTATGATTATGCGTAGCACATAAATTAAATGTATATCTTATATTAACATATATGTGTAAACCCTACATTAATGCAATGTACTATGGGGCAAATAAATTAATGAACAGTAGTACATCCAAGTGTTAAATGTACATGGAGGGGTAGGGGAGGAGGCAGGAAGAAAAATATGGAGTTCCTGTAGTTGAGATTTAGCAACAGTGGTTTTTCAGGCCCCAAGTCTCAGAAAGAGACCAAGCAGGAACTATTATGACATACTGTGTACTTTTCTTGGGACCGTGCTTTGTTTTAGGGGGATTGGCAGTTGCATCCAATCTCTTGCCTTATTATGGGGTAGTGAGTTTAGTGTTGGTGTCTGTTGCAGGGTGTGGCTGATTGTTGAGCCTGGGTGTCTCTTTTGTATCATAGAATCATAGAATCAACTGGGTTGGAAGAGACCTCTGAGATCATCAAGTCCAACCCTTGATCCAACACCACTGTGATTACTAGATCATGGCAC
>JAWWTY010000077.1:132353472-132387109 GCA_035222235.1 Margarornis squamiger
CCATTATCACTAAATCCCCAGAGGTAGCAGTGTAGATCAGGACAGAGGTACAACCTTGAAACCACATTCCAAATGAGACCCAGTGTTGTTACGTTCATAATGGCACAAAGCCAAAGTAAGAACTCCAGAATAATCGCAGCCATCTGACCTATAGTCATGGATCTATTAAGAGTGCTTATGCCTGCCCCACCTTCTGGCATGAATTTGTACCAACAAAACATAAATATATTGTACAGTACACTCTGTATCGATTGCAAACTGAATGTACTCACAAAGAAACAAGAGCTGCTATCCTTTTCCCTGTTTTTGTCTTCCTCCTGTAGTCATTCCCCACTTTTGATCCCATGCTTTTAAATACTGTTGTGCTTTCTCTGTGTTGTCTTGTATTCTGCTCTCATCTGTTTCTCTATCATGCTAATTTTTCTCTAATTAATCTACAATAGACGCCATCATTGAAATAGCAGAGGTCAGTACATGTACCGATGAGTTCCTGATGTGTTGTATTATTCATGTTGTGTACTTATTTCCGTCTTTCAGGAGCAGTTGCTGATACCATTCTCCTCATGTGGAAGGGAAAGGTATTCAAACGGCTTTAGAGAAGGGATTTTTATTTTGTGGGAACTAACTTTGTGTGTGGAAGATGCTTGGCAAAGATAGGCTCCAATTTAGCACATCCTCAGGATCTGCAGCAAACTCCATCTGATCGTCTACCTACCACTGTTATCATGATGTTCAGGGATACTCTTACCTGTGGTTATTTATGTTCTGCAGTTTGGAAACCTCATGCTGTATAGCACATTTAAACTGTGTCCACGCAGCTGGAGAGTATTTCTCCTGGGTGGCATGCTCACTTTTCTTTCCCTTCTGTAGCCTAGATTGGGGTGCTTTCAAAAGATGGCCTAAGTGACAAATCCAACCTCCAGTGCTGAGCCATTTGGCGCATAAATTAATTTAGCAGACTGAAGGAAGCAGGACATGAGTATGAGGACATTTGCTTAAGTGTATATGTGATATCACTCCATTTTTGTAGCTGCATCCATTTGTCCTTTTCTGAAGAGCCTTGCACATTGTGTATGTTTGAACTGGGCTTACGGAGAATACCACGTTGGTCCTGTGGAGTGCACAGAGCACCACTAGTATTTCGAGTTAATTAGAAGTTAGCTGCCATCTCCAAGTCTGTCTGTCTCCTGCAATAAGTGTAAGGTGTCTCCTACTTCTTTGGTTTGAGCCTCAAGAAGGTCCAGAGAGCTAAGGGACCAGCTAGAGGTTGTGTGATCTACTGCCAGCACTTAGGCTGGTGAGGGCTAGTGTTGCCAGGTTTAATTCAAACTATTTTGGAGGAAAGAAAAAGGGAAAAAAAAGGAAAGGAAGGACTCTGATCTCCAGGCAGCCCAATCACCCTGCAATGAGCTCAGTGTTTATTTTTGCTGTAGTCTTTCTTGTGGAGAGCGTTGTAGGCTGTGATTCCAGCCTAAGGCACTGTGGCCAGTGCAGCTAGTAGCTTCTGCTAGGTGCCCCTGTCTGGTTTGGTGCTTCAAGATGGATGGCCAGGTCAGTCTTGGCCAGTAGCCCAGGAGTTTCATAAAACAGGAGTTTTTTCTGGAGGAAAATAGTTTTCTTTCCAAATTATATTCCAGCCATCAGCAGCAATTTGAACTCTGTGATAAACAGAAAAATGAACCATTCTTCCAGTGTCTAATTGTATTGGCATGTTTATAAACGTAGATAATAGTTGAGCTGGATAAGTAGTGTGATTGTTATAGAAGGAGGATAATGAGATTTGGAAAGACGCATCAACTTTTTAGACACTGACAGTTACTGACTTCTTATTCTTATATGTGATTTTGATTAGAAAGTTAAGGAAATAGTGTTCATTTATAAGCTCCCAAATATGAACAGATTATAGTGTTTTCAAGATAATATAAGCCTAGTTTCTTCTTTTCCCTTGGTTGCAGAGAGACTATGTTTACACTTGGTTTCTGAATTTTGTGGTTTTTATTGGCATTAGTCCTGGACCTTTGCTGTGTTTGTTCTGATACCTCCACCACATTTTGAAGCATGGCCGGTGGATACTCACAATGCTCTGTCCAGTTCTGAACACTAAGAGCATCTCCCAAAGCTTTTTCCTTTGGAATTTTTAAGTGTATAAAAGTAATTATCTGGTCAAATTATTATTTGACCTAAGTTTAACATGGTGTTCACTATGCCCTTTCTTTTGCTTTTAAATTGGAAGTGACACTATTTGAATGAAGCTTTAACATACTTTGTGTCTTCTGCTCTGTTATCAATTAACTTTCTTACTGCTGAACTTTGTTGTGGTAGTGAACTGCAAAATACTATCTGTTGACATGGACTGTTTTCAAGTTTACTACTATTTCCTGAGTATGAACTTCTAATGTCATGCACTGTTCTATTGCTTAGGGGTCTGGAGGCTGACTAATACAAAATGATAAGGCGGCTGTGGGACTTGGATTCTTATTCAACCAGAACAGACATGGTCTAGAATACAGATATATGTAGGGCCACAGAATCTGTAGTAAAACAGACAGGGGGACAGAGTGGAGAACAGAGAAGGACTTGACACTGTGTAAGCCATAGCTAAAACACTGATGTGTTACCAACAGTTTCTCAATCACAAATCCAAAGCGCAGCACCATATGGGCTGCTGTGAAGAAAATTAACTGTATCCCAGCTCAACCCAGTACAATGTGAAAAGCTCAATATGCTGGAGCTTAAAGCTGCAATAAAATGGTTGCATACATAACAAAAGATCAAAAATACATATTTTTAATTTACCAGTCCATCTAATAAAAATTCGTCTTCCTATACATACAAGTAAAGTCACAGCATTTTTAAGCAATGTAGAAGAGCTTTTGAAATTTGCTTTAAGCAACTGCATCCTTTATTAGAAAATGTGAATTCAAGTCTGGATATAATGTATGTTTTTAGACATGAAAATATGGAAGAAATTCAAGTTGTCTAATTTTTTCTTAACTCATTATTGTCTTCTCAGTTTCATTTTGACAGAAGTTCTTTTCACAATAAGGCTCTACTCTGCCTTGTGTAGAGCCTTTCAAAGGCATTTACATTGAGCTAAATAGCCAACTTGGCATATATATTTTGTTAGAGAAAGTCATCTCCATTTCTACACCAACTTCATGCTGTAGGTCCAATAACAGGAATTATTTAATTATCCTGATGTGTTTATTTACTATGTCTTGGAGTTTCTGCAAAAGTGTCTGATTATTGCCTGCAGATTATTTAATTATAAGATTATACTTACACTTCAGTTGTAACCTTTCATACCACAAGTTTCTTCTTCAAAAATTGCTGACACTTGAAATTACAAAGTGGACCTAGCATCTTAGTGACTGGTTTTGTTTGTTTTCTTTGTATTAGAATGCAAAATTTTTATTTATTTCTGCAGTTGATCTCAAATAATTAATGTGTGAGCAAAATTCCAGACACCTTTCTTGTCATGGTTCCAGTTCCCTTATGCTTAAGAAGATTCGGGAGGTACAGACTTTCTGAGCAAGACCCTTAAGATGTATTGTGTACATGGCTGGGCTTTTCAGTGTACAGGAATGTTATACCCTGTTCAAGTTCCTGCTGAAGGGCAAAATGCTGGCATTTCCAAAATCAGTGAAATTCTTTTGCTTTTATTCTAGAAGTCAGGAATTCACATTTCCTAATAATGCTCTTCACCAACAGTATGCAAGATGAGGAAAATGTTGTTTTGTTTTGCTTTTTAAAAAATGCATTTGGAAGAAAAATATGCCAAGGTATAAACTGAAGGTCAATCTTGCTGAATGATGAAGTCAGTTGAAGGTACTCATGCCCCAGTTCAGTCATTTCTTCTTGCACAGGAAAGCATGAAGAAATTTGCCAGACAAGGATGAACTTTTCCTTGAGCTCAGATTTCATGCTGAGCTTGGGCCTCAGTGCCCTGCAGATATCTCCAGTTGGTGGTATGTTTCCAGTCTTAGCAGAACTGCTCAGCTTAGAGTCTGACTGTAAAAAGATAAGATTTTTCTCATTTTTAGAAAATGAAGTCTGTCAACTGGAGAATTAGCACTACTGCCACATGTGAAACCTACTCTCAGTTTGAAACTGCTCTAGTTTAATTCTAGCTTCAGTGTGAAAAGCACATGTATGACAATCATTACCTAACAGAGCTAAATGGCATTATCAAGCCTCTGCTGCATCTTTCACATGTGAAAATAGCTACACTGGTGGTCAGAAATACATTTGCTCTCAGGGGTTGCTTGCCAGATACATCTCTGAAGCCTTCTGAAGCAGAACTGGTACCACATAATGAGAGCAGTTGTGTCCTAGAGACTTTTTCAAATGCTTCTGGCAATTACATGATTTCTCAGATGTCTCCCTTTTTATGGATGCTTTTTTAAATTCCTGCCTACAATCCCATCACCGTATCAGAGCAAAAGGCTTTTCTGCCTGTCCTTTATTTCCTAACAAAAATCCCAATATCCTGATAAAATCCAAAGCTTGTTTTACAATGTGATGTGTCTGTGTCCTGCTTGTACGTGTATAAAGTCCCCAGGTTAAATTTTCAACATGGAGAATAGTAGATACCTGCACAAGTCCCATGCTTTACTAATGGGATTTGTTCATGCTGCTCCTTGACACCTTTTTAAACGCTCATACTGATTTATTATATGGTGTTACAGAAGACACTGTGGTAAAGTGTGTTCTGATTCTGTATTCAGCCATATGAACCAGTCCAAGGGAACAGGACCAACTAACCGTCTGTGTCTGTGCTGTATTGCTGCAGATAGTGGTCATGGGTTGTTAGCTCTGTATTTATATGGCCATAAATTGCCTGTTTTGCTGACACTTTAAAGTAAAGAAAGGAAAGCATCAGCACTGCTGGCTTTCTGGCAGGAAGCCTAAGAGCAAGTTGGTATGCCTTGTGTGTCTAGTGCCACTTCGATGGAAAGTTTTAATTAAGTGCATGTCTGCGTGTGCAGAGAAGAAATCAAAGGCAATTGGGAAAAAGAAAGTATATCTGCTCCAGAGTCATTGAAGAGTAATTTGGAGAGGGCGCTAAATGGCTTTCAATTAATTTGAAAATATTTTCCTAAATATTGCCAGAGAGGACAAGAAAAATCACTCTGAAGGGAAGACTATAAAGTTATTCTGTAGGTCTAATCCATTTGCTCTATACTGTTGTAAGATGTCACAGTGGTACAAATCAGTGGTATAGGGGTTGTGAAAATAATCTGATATGCTAGATTTCATTAAGCTCCCTAAATGTAATTATCAGAAGAATTCTGAAAGCTGGTTTGCCTACAGCCAGTATTTTTGATTTTTCATTTCTATAGTGGTTTCTAAGCTTATAAACATCCAAAAATTCATTGTTAATAAAAGTATAATTTTATAGCAAATATTTTATAGGTAGTGGTATTAAAATTCTAGGTATTGAAATTGCACTAATCACATGGGAATTTTAGCTCTACTTCTTTATTCTCATAGTTACAGAAAGAAAATTCACTCACTTCTCTTCAGACTGTCTAGAGGGATGGCTCTTTATGAAAAGAGCAGTTCTGAGGAGCAGGGATAATTTACCACTACAAATGGTTCATGATGTATTTTGGATAATGTTTGGTATATCATTCCTTGTTCTACCTGCAATATAGCAAAGTCAAAAGGGCCAACCCTTTTGTTTGTACAGGGGTTGTTATGCCATATTGTATTTGCCTTAATCCCTGTAATCTTTTTATGGTCTTAATACAGCATGGCTTCCACCTTTGAGGTGCCCCACTTAATAGAGTAGCATGGAATGAAGCTCTGGAGGGAAGAGGAGCCCAAGAAAGCTGGTTGCTATTCAAAGATCACCTCCAAACTGAGGAGAGTTGCATCCCAACAAAGAGGAAATCAGGCAAAAATGTCAGGACGCCTGTGTGGATGAATAAGAAATCCTGGACAAACTCACAAAAGAAACCTACAGTGTGGAAGCAAGGACAGGTAGCTTGGGAGAAGTACAGAAAAATTGTCTGGGAAATCAGTGATCAGGTTAGGATAACTAAAGCCCTGATGGAATCAAATCTAGCCAGGGACATCAAGAGCAACAAGAAAAGCTTCTGTAGGTACGTCAGTGATAAAAAGCAGATTAGGGAAATTGTGGGCCCTCTCCAGAAGGAAACGGGAAACCTGGTTGCCTGGGGTATGGAGAAAGTTGAGGTCTTAAATGCCTTTTTAGCCTCAGTCTTCACTGGCAGATGCACCAGCCACACTGCCCAAGTCATGGAAAGTGAAGGCAGGAACTGGGAGAATGAAGAAACACATGCTGTAGGAGAAGGCCCAGGACCATCTAAGGAACCTGAAAGTGCACAACCCCATGGGATGGGATGAGATACATCCTCAGATCCTGAGGGAACTCTCAGAACAGTTGCTAATCCATCATATTTGAGAAGTTGTGGCAGTCTGGTGAAGTTCCCACTGACTGGAAAGGGGGAAACGAAACGCCTAGTTTTAAAAAGGGAAAAAAGGAAGACCCAAGGAACAGGCCAGTCAATCTTTGTGCCAGGCAAGATGATGGAGCAGATTCTCATAGAAACTATGCTAAAGCATGGAAAGTAAGGAGGTGATTTGTGACAGACAACACAGTTTCATTAAGGGCAAATTGTGCCTGAAAAACTTGGTGGCCTTCTCTGATGGTGTTACAGTGTTGGTAGATAAGGGAAGAGCAACTGTTGTCATCTATCTGGACTTGTGTAAAGCATTTGACGCTGCCTCACACAACATCCTTGTCTATAACTTGGAGAGACATGGATTTGATGGATGGACTGCTTGGTGGATAAGGAACTGACTGGATGGTTGCACTCAAAAAGTCGCTGTCTGTGGCTCAATATCCACGTGGAGACCAGTGACAAGTGGCATTTCACAGTGGTCAGTATTGGGACTGGTGCTGTTTAACATCTGTGTCGGTGACACAGACAGGGGGATTGAATGAGCCCTAGTCAAGTTTGGCGATGACACCAACCTGTGTGGTGGGGTTCGCATGCTCAAGGGAAGGGATGCCATCCAGAGGGATCTTAACAGGTTTGAGAAGTGGGCCCTTGTGAACCTCATGAAGTCCAACAATGCCAAGTACAACATTCTGAACATGGGTTGGGACAATCCCAAGCACAAATAAAGACTGGGTGGAGGATGGATTGAGAGCAGGTCTGAGGAGAAGGACTCTATTCCTGCTGTTGTTAAGAAAATGTGAATCTGAAGACTGGAATCAGTAAGGCTACATTTTTTAGCAGGAATTTTGAGGTGCTATTTCAGATGTATAAGCAGATGGGGAGTCTCCTAGGAAGGGGAGAAATAAATGCAACGGATGCATAATAAGAGCAAAAAAGTTATTTATGACGATAGTTCCAAGAATTGAAGATGCCATTAAAAGGTTATTTACTTTTTGAAAAATCATTGGATTTTGCCTAACTTTTTTTAGTGTGGGAGATGAAAAATATTTTAACATTTATTATGAGAAACTAATTATAAACAGAATTGTCTTGTTTCTCTGGCTATTATGGAGCAATACTAGATGCCTCCACCACTCATGACAAAGACAGGAATCCTTATGGACAATATAGGGAAATTCCAGAACCAAGAAAAATAACATATCTCAGAGTATTCCAATAAAAGTAACGAATGCTGTGGTCTCAAAACCTTTGTAAGATCACCACTTCACATTAAGGTAGTGCAGTGATCCCGTGTGAAGTGTAGGAAGATGTGAGGAGCATTGCCCTTACCCATACACCAGGCTTGTGCTTGACTCCTCAGGCACTGCATAGGCAGGCTCTGGAATTTTTTGCAGCAGCACCTGAATGCTAAAAAGTTCAGAAAATGTCAGAAAAAAACTTTCTTAATGTGAAGGTTGTCAAACACTGAAAGAGGTTGCCACAAGATTGTGTGGTCTGTGTCCTGACAGATAATCAAAACCCAAGTAATCGTGGCCCCAAGATCAGCTGAGCTGGCTCTGAGCAGGAGGATCCCCAAGGGTCCCCCACCAGCCTTGGTGACCAGACTATGAAACAAAGGAATACCTCTACAATACAAAGCCTCTGAACCCCAAATTCCTGGAAGCAGTGAAGCTTTGTCCTACTGTTTGTCTTGCTGTTTACCACTGTCTGTATTGATTTCTACCTCAGGGCTGGTCTTGGCCACCATCCCAAAGGATGCTGAGCTAGGCTGACCATTGGTCTGATCCGGCATGGCTGTTTTTGTGAGTGTTAAGAGGATTTTGGGCTAGGCTGCAAATAAGGAGTAAGTCTAATTATGGAAGAGAGATTATTTAGGAGAAGAGGTTAAAGCAATGCAGTTATGCTTGTGATCCATGCAGGACAGCCCAGGGACATTGAGATTTTGCATGAGGTTTAGTTTTCTTATCTGTTGTATGATGTAAGGCTTGTGGGTCCTCCTCTTTGAGGAGGCATTGAAGGTCTTGGGTGCTTTGGTGGGGAGTCTGTGTAGCTGTGCAACAACAATGGGGATCATGCACTAATGCCATGCTGTGTTGGGGAGAGCAGGAGCTGTCAGAACATAGCACTAGCACTGGCATGAGGGAACAGGAAAATAAATTAACTCCCGTTAAACATGAGCATGACATTACCACTCTGAGGAAAGGGTGACTATTTCTAGCAGCAAACAGGTGGTGGTTTGGCTAGCAGTAAAAATACAGCACTACCTTTCAAAGGGGAATGTGACTTTTGCAACCGGAGCAAGACTTTGGCTTCAGGACAGGCACGCCTACAAATAAATACTATTTTTTCCAATAATTTGTGTGTATTATGAAAAGCACTAGCAGCAGAAAGAATAACAGGGTGCCCCATGTTGTGATGATGTCTGTCTGTAGGAGATCCAGGTGCAAGCTTGGCTTGCAGCAGGTAGCTTTTTGCCTGTGCTGTCACAAGGGTCTCTCTGCAATCAGAAACAGCGATGCGTTACCTTCACTTTCCAGGGACCTGTGTTTCCTCATGCCAGAGCTGCCCTTTGGGCCTGCCCCTCTGCAGTTCCAATAGAGATCCAGAACACCTGCACTGAAAGAAGAGCTTCTTCATGCATCATCTTTAATACAATGATCAACTTGCATTGTCTGAATTGATTCCAGTTCATAAAGCTGACATTTAATTGACACCAGAGTGAACCATCAATGTCCTCAGCAGAGTTAGTCTAGCTTTCATGTTTTGATAACTGTGAACAGTATGGAGTCCCAGGTAGATTCCTTTCAAGGTAGATTCATTAGGGCAAAAAAAATTATTAGCAGCTGATAATGGATTGTTTCTCAGTAAGATAAACGCAAATTCAGACATGCTTTGAACTGCCAGTGTAGGCTCACTTCAATGACAAAGGGAGCAGGTGAGCCATGGTATCCTGATTATTCCTTTCACTTCTGTTTAAAAAAGAATCTTTGAAGACCACAAAGTGTTGGAAGTACACTGTCCTATCCACTAATGAGTAGTAGAAGTAATGAGATATTTCAGAACACCCTCAGTGTCCATCTACTTAGCATATACTTGTCTGAACTTCATCTAATTCTTTTCAAAGTTATGTGTGGTGTTGGTGTCAGGAGAGAAATACTGAAAGTACTTTCAGTCATTTAGTCAGTCATGCCGAGTGATAAGGTCAGATCAGTTCTGAGTATCCATTATGCTTTGTGATGAGCGTATTGAGATGGTCTGTGTCACACCGTATTCTCCTCTAGTCCCTGGGCAACATTCATAAAACCAGGACAAGGAAAGTTTGCTGATAACCATTTGTTTGCTAGACAAAATTTTATCTGAAGGAATAAATACTATGTGACAGTATCCTCACATGTATGACAGTAGTAATGGCAGAAGCCCACCTTGGCCATAAAATTATCTATTTCCTTGAAACCCCTTCAAAGAGATTTCACACAGGATGTGGGGTCTGCCTCTGTTCTCTCCCCTTCGGTAATAAGGGCTCTGCTCACACACACAGCCTTGGCTGCAGCTGCTGCCAGGAAGAGGGGAATCCTTATTCCTCATTAGTGGAAAGGCAGTATTTAGTAGAGGCTTCCTGGAAGCAAACTGTGCATTTGGTAAAGCAGAACAGCTTTCTGTGGCTTTTACCTCCTGTTTGCATAAGCACCTTGAAATATGTGTCTTTGAAAAAGTGTGTAGTCCCTTTCTAAGAAACAAAAAAAAAAAAAAGATTTGCTATTCTCTCTATCTTATTTACCAGAAGCAGTCCCTCGTGCACCATGCCACAGAGATAAAAAATTTCTGAGCTCTCTGTTTTTCTGTACTTCTTGCCTTGTGACATTTTCTCGCAGGAAATATTCACAGCACATGCAAATGTTGAGAATTTGGTCTCCATCCTTGTGACTAGCAATGGCTAAGATGTATGCAGTTTCAATCTCAAAAAAAGTTGATCATGTGCTTCCTTCAATAATGGAAGTTATTTAAGTCTGAAGATCTTGTCTAGCTAATATGATCATTTTGGTTTTAAATTGACGAAAGAGGTGAACATATTCATATGAAGAGTTTGAACCTAGCCTCACTAAACAGCTTCAGCTTGTATATAAAAGAGTGCAGATACTGGTATGTGATTATGAAATACCAAGCATACATACTGATAATCAGATTTTTTTTTAAATAATTGTTTTTCTTTCCCTCAAATGCCTCTGCAGATTCTGTCCAGTCCATCTTGTGAAAGTTTCTGAAAGCAAATTTATAGGAAAAGACTTGTCTTCATAGAACTTCTTACTATCAGTTCATGTGTTTTTTGCCACAATTTGGTGGATATTTTTAAAAGTGACTGTAACCTACATAACATATTAACAATGGATTTGACAGATTTTTTTATTCTGTTTAGGCCTTTAGTTCAGGATAAATGATCTGCTTGAGAACAAGGAATTGCACAGGGATTTCTTGATGAAATGCTGTGGTCTTTGTTGTTTATGATGGCCCTGAATTTAACACTCCTTCTCTCTCTTTAATTTTGTCCATTATTATAAGTCTGTGATTATGAAAGAACTGGCTTGGCAGATGTGTTTTATTTTGTAATTATATTGAAAATCCAAATGAAATCTCATCTGCATATATAATTCACCCATTACAATGTGTTACTAGAAGGGAATGCTCTTAACTACAAGCTATGAAGAGCTCTTGGCTGCAGACTTTTTATCCCGTGGCTCTGTGCATCCTGTTACATTGCTGCTGTTTCACAGGAGATTTGCATTAGGGGATGAAATGCGAGGAGTACTGAAGTAACTTGTGAACTCCCACTAGAGTTAGGGTTTTTCTTATCCTGAATGGTGGCTGGAGCACTGTGCAGTTCTCTCTCCTGCACAAGGAGATTAAAGGGGGATTAAAGTAGGGTCAGTAAGGGACTGTAGAAAACACCTACAGTTCTGGATAGGTATTTGAATGCATAATTATTTAGTGACTTATTTAGTAGTTTTCTAGGATGCTTAAACCATCTCAAATACTGTAGGTACATCTGTTCTGATTTATATGGTCTCAGTATTAACATAATTGAAATGAAGTGAAGGAGGTTGAAGACTTCAAAGTTGCTTCTTTACCTCAGTTATATTTTTTCCTCAAACTTTAGCAAAAGTCTACACTATTAGTTTAGATCAAATTACTTCTATTAATGTTGTATTGATACCTCTATAAGGTAGATAATATATACTCTTGTAAATTGTGTTGGTGGGACTTGATGATGCTGATTTCAGGTTTCACCCAAAATGGATTCAACAGGAAGACCAGCCAGCCCTGCACACTGCAATCTAGAGTTCAGGATTACTGCTTTTGGTGGCTGCCTATTGATTTTATTGTGTGTTTGACAGATCAAACATGCTGGACTTGCTGTGTGTTCATATCAGGTAAATGTACTGCTTTCAGAATTCCAGTGCTGGTAGAATTGCTGTCAGGAGTGGGGAATTAAATACTGATTTAGTTTTAATGGTTCAGGAGATGAAAGAATCCCGCTATATGTTGACAGACTGTAGTGCTGCTTGCCTGGTAAGAACAGATGGGTTAACACCACTGCATGGGTTAAGGTTCTGGAGAAAAACAGGTACATATCTTCTGTACACAAGGTGTGGTAGATATTTTGTGTAGGTAAGCAACTCTACTCCAGGAATGTTTTGTTACCTTTGTCAGAGTCTGTGTTAATATGGCACTAAAAATATTAATCTTCCACTTCATTCATGTGAAGAGTGTTCTTGTGGCTGTTTTTTGTGGTCTTGTTTTTCACACTTTGTATTCCAGAATTTCACTTAGTATGTATTTAAATATGTATCATGGAAATTTAATTCATATACTGATACATATCTGCTTTTGAGAGGGTTTTAGATTTGAACAAATCAAGAACACAAAGTAATATCCAAAGTATTTGGAAGAGCAAGTTAAAAAAAACCCAAAACCAAAAAGCAGCTAGTTTTGAGCTGGAAGCTGTAGTATAGAACACATCTGGAGCCAAAATAACAACTCACCTCTGGCAAAAGGGGGAGGGAGATTCTACCTTTTCATGTTCTGCTCTGCTCACTCCCCTTCTCTTGGCACTTAAGCAAGTGCCAGAGCTCTCCAGGTGATTGCCTGGCAGGTAGGTTCCACTCCCTTAAAGCAGCAGAAGACCAGCTTGGGGCAGTAACAGTGAAGGTGGAGAGCCTGACATCCAGCACCAGAGCCAGTGCAAAAAGGTGGGAGGGCTAGTGCAGGCATGGTGGTGGGGAGGAAGCAGAAAGCCCACCAGATTTTGAGGGTTGCATTACAAACGGCTCACTGCTTTAGGCTGAAACAATTCGATCTTCCAATTTAATTTAAGACCGCACTTCTTAATTTTAGACTAGACTACACTAGAATGGAATAGTTCAGCTGGCAGGGACGTTGCAGTGATCGTGTAGTCCAGCTGCTTGACAATTCAGAGCTGACAAAAAGTTAAAGCAAGTTGTAAAGTGCATTGTTCAAATGCCTTTTAAAAGCTGACAGTCGTGGGGTATCGACTGCCTCTCTAGGAAGCCCTGTTGCACTGTTTCATCAGCCATCAGTAAAGAAATGCTTCCTACTACCAGTCTGAACTTGTTCTGGTGCCGCTTTGAACCTCTCCCACGCCTCCTGCCACTGCACAGCAGAAGGAAGAGAGAAATCAGCACCTTCCCCTTCCCCTCCTCAGTGAGATGTAGAGGGTAAGGTCGTCCCTCCGCCTCCTTTTCCCCGCTGCAGACAAGCCCCAAATCCTCAGCCGCAGCAAAAGAGCTGTCAGAAGTGGGATTCGAACCCACGCCTCCAGGGGAGACTGCGACCTGAACGCAGCGCCTTAGACCGCTCGGCCATCCTGACTCATGTGGGGTTGTTTTTGCTGCTGTATCATTCTCTATTTGTAGGTGTTTTTAGCGATGCAGTCCTGTACTATCTTCTACACCACGCAGTGGGTGTTAAAAAATATTCCAAACTAAAATGCATTTTGTGTTGTCTTTATTTTAACTATAATAACTGATGTTAATTTGACACATACAGCTGTTTTATTCTGTGAGTATCTAAGTGTTGGTAGGTTGAGAAAGAAGCGAGTACTGTTGCACATAAATTACATATGCTGTGAAGCATAAGTTTGAAGGTGTACAGAAATAAATAAAAACGTGGTATATTGCATAAGTGCATTGCTTAAGGCTGATTTGTTTCCTGTAACATCTATGAAAATTCCCTTGAGATATGTATCAGTTATTCATAGTGAGAGTTTTCTGGGATATTTGAAAGGGGACTGTGATGTGAAACAAGCTTTATGTCCCCTTGCTGTGGTTTTTTGTTTTTTTTTTTTTTCAAAAGAATTCATGTGCTTGAAAGCTGCATTGAGGAAGCTCTGAATATAAAAATTTGGTCAAGATTTGAGAGTAAAAGTCAATGTGAAAGGCCAGAGGTCTACTTGTTTGGGACCATCAGATTTAAAATCCAATGTCTCTGTTTGGAATGTAAACTTAATAGAAAAAAAATCCAATTTTGAAATGGGACAACCAGAAACTGACTATCAGAATTGGCAAGTGTAACCTCTGGCCTCAGAACATAATCATTCCTCAGAACCTTAGGAAGTAATATTTTCCAATGGCAAAAAAGGCTATAGTCTCTACCAGATTGGCCAAAAATTTATACTGATTTTATTTGGTACTTGTATTGAAGGGAAATGATTGCTACTGTTTGGAGAAACCCATTCTTCTGGTTCCAGTTTGACAATGCCTTTCTAGCACTGGGGAGCCCAAAGTGCTGGGCCTAGTATTTTGATGCAGTCTCACAGGTACTGAGCTGAGGGAAATAATGACTTGTCTTGGCCTACTGGCCGTGTCGTTCCTTGGAATATACAAGAGCTGACTGCACAAGGCCCTCTCTTGTCCTGACTTCAGAGTCAGATCTGTCTTCAAAGTTGACCTTGCTTTGAGCAAGACTTTAAAGCAGGTAAGTGCCAAAGATCCCCTCAAACCTAAATTGTTTTGTGATTCTACAATGATGTGCTGTAATTTTGAACAATTTTATGTTAGAACATTCTCATGAGTGTATCTTGGATATGCAGTTAATATGTCCTGGACCTTTGTATTTTTGCCTTTGTACTCATTCTAGGGCATCAAGTAGTCTTGTCTGGGCCTAACTGTAGGAAAAGACTGGCTTATGTGACCAATATTCTTGTTACATACTGGAAATGTTATGCTTCTTATAATGGGAGTCAGAAGTTATGCTGTAATGCATTTCAGCATTCCAGTTGTGGCTGACTTACTGGAAGTGATTCTTTGATGGGCAGAGGTGCAATTTTCTCATGTTTAGAATTAGTAAGATATTTAAATTTTGTGGAAACAAGGGCTTGGAACCACAGGTCACAAAACCTGTTCATGTGCACCCAAGTAAGGCTCTTAGCCAATGTGCTGGTGGTTTTTTGTTTGTTTGTTTCTAAACCATAACTGATGGAGTCAACAGAAGTAGAGTTTTTCCAGCTTTGGTATATAGCAAGATGGCCAGAGTCCAATAAACAGAAATACAGATGGCAGGGGTTTGACCATCAAAGACCACTCACGGGGTAGCAGCTCCAGAAAGAGCTGCGGTAGCAACCTACACTCTTTCTCCTGTCATCAGATAACAGTTTGGTTCTTCAGCCTGCAGCTCCAAAACCTTAAGTTCCCTACTTCAAGACACATTGATGATGTAAAGCTGACTAAATATGTCTCGAATTGTTGGGAAATTAACTAAAAAGGTCTTAATTTAAGTCAAATCTAAGTCATAAAGATAACATTACCCATTGGCTTAAAGACTTGTGGAATGCACAGGAAGGCAGAACTAAGTGCGTACCAAATATACAGTGACCCTGGTGAAGAATCTGCCTAAGCCAGTTCTTTAACAATGGGCATTTTTTGGCCCAGAACTTCAGCTGACCGAAGAGTTAGCACTCAGGCAGTTGCCTAAAAATCTGCAAACCTGGCTAACTTGCTGGTCAAAATGTAGTGGTACTAGATATGCAGTTGTCATACTGACTGAATTGAGCTCTAGTAAGTGAACTGGAAACCTCACTAAAATTGTCATATTTAAAAGATGTATGTATTTCTCACGTGCTTTGGCACAGACTTAAGTAACTGCATGTCCATCACACATTCAGACTTATTGGACTGAGGCTGAAGGTTGTTCTGTTGCAGGATGTTGATGAGCTCCAGCAAATGTATTCCTCAGCCACTGAAAAGAAAGTCCCTGGGATGAGAAGTGCACTGGTATTATTCATTGGAAGGGTTTTCTCTACTGGTTCCTGAGTACATGTTCTGATGATAGCAGGTGAAGAAGCAACTCCTTGGCAAGGGTGTCCTTGTTGATAGACTCATTTTGATGCTAGTGCCCAACCTAATCAGTGATTTGCACTGAAATCATTGTACAATAGCAGTCAATCTATTTAAATGCAGGGTCCAGTATCTCCAGCACTGGAGATAAAACACATCACAACGTCCCTGGATATGAAAGGCCTCTCTCCCACCTTTGCCGTCCCTCGCGTTACTTGATAGTCCTTCCTGGGCCATTTTGGGTTTGTCTTACTTTAAGAAAAGCATCTCGCAAAGTGAGAGCATCTTTTGTGCTGTTCTTTCTCTGAATAGGAGAGTTGTTTTCCTCCTTGTGTTTCAGGGCTCTCCCTGTGGAACTGAAAGGAGTACTTACTAATTCAAAAAGAATGGCTGAATCCTGTGGGACCAATGCATCTCCTTCCAAAGAGAAAGGGGATCTTGTTATATGGGTCATAATGAGGTTAAACATGGTTAAATGGCCTTAAATTTATGATGCTTTTTCAGTATTCTTTCAGCTTCACACTTTGCCCCTAGTTCTGCAAAAGCAGATGTGCTTGACTTTACAGGTATCACTAGTCCTATTGTCAGGCCGTTTTTTTGGTTGCACAAACAAAAATATAAAGAGATGCATAGACTCAAAATGTTGTCAAGAACCTGGGAAACTCTCTTCCTGCCCCCTGAAATCTTTAGGGACCAGACCCACTCATTTATATTAAAAATATATTTACATCAGTAGAAGCAAACCGTAAGCTAGAAACAAGACCGCTGTGCATCAGGACTGTGTTGTCTCAGCTGCCAGCTGTCTTTGCAGCAGAACTTCAAGTGTTGTCGTGGTCACAGGTAGGAATGGGCTTGAATAGTAATAGAGGCTTTGTCCTGGGCATATTTCCTCTGTTCTAATGGGAATTAGAGTGAGGGGTGCAGCTAAGAAAAAAAGTAATCATCTTACTCTATTCACATGGGTCTTCTTTATTAAATAACTCATCCTCAAAACACTTTTTAAGCAAGAATGCTCAGAAACCTCCTTTGAATTAAGTACATTCCCTTAAATAACCAAAATAAGTGAACTACTTTTGCAAAGATAAATCAGATTAAGTGTGTGGAACCCTGTGGTGTTTCTAGGAGATCAGGAATACTACAGAAGGCTGGCATAGCATGTCTGCACTCTCTGTGATAATGACAGAAAATGCCTCAGGAGCATATGTTATCAGCAGGATCCAGAACAGATACAACATCCGTGTGTGTGGCAGGGGAGGGAGAATTCCCTCTATCCCCTGAAATGGATGCCGAGCATCAGCTTTTCTTTCTTTCCTTCCAAATCACTATTTCTTCATGAATGTGAGTACCAGCTGGAGAGTTCATTGCTCTGTGATTGCTGTTTGTTGAGCTGGAATAACTTTTTTCCTTAATACTTTTAATTCCAAGAGAAAATGAGGAATTCTTCAAAAAATTGAACTGCCTTTATTTTAATGATCATGTCTTCTGTTCACAAGTCATGTGTTGGGGCTTCTGTTCCTGCTTAGAGTAAGTCATTACTGTGAGGATAGTCAGTGGATTTCTTATTTCTTGTCTGCTTTCATTAGAACATACTCAGGTGAAGAGCTGAGCTCAGTTCTGTTCCCAACCTGTCCTCTTCCTGTCTAGTAACCCTTCCGTTCCCACATATGGAAACAGTTACATCTAAGATTATAAATATAGCGAGTGGATAAGGGTGTATATTTAACGTGGTTGCAATAAAAAGTAACTTGACTGCTGACACTGGGGCAGAACTTGACCTGCAAAATCCTCATTACTAATTGATGAGTAAGCATCTAACCTGACTTTCAGCTTTCAGCTCAAGTGTTCTGCAATGAAAAATATCCTTGTGCTTGTTTGGAAAAGTGAAAAAAGAATCTGTAAATCATTGGAGATGTGATAAGCATGGAAACTCATTGTGACAGAATAACTATTTTATTGTTAACAGTGCATTTATTTTCATTTTTAGGTAACAAATTCCTAAAATATTTGAAGCAAAACTGCACATTTTTACTCTATTAAGTTCTGTACTTATAAATAAAGGCAATAGCAAACAAATCAGTGAACCTAAAGGAGCCTTGGTAATTAATTAAAAGAATCAGATGATGTTCCGTTTCCCAGACTCTCAAGGGGAAAAACCAGTGATAAAATTAGTAACCATCACATAACCTGTGATGGAGACCCTGTGTCCTCTTGGTAGTTTCCAGAAAGGCTGAGGCATGGTAGAGAAGTTTTGGCTTAAACAGTGCTGAACAGAGTTTGGCTGTTAGACCTGGCTCTGGAGGGCAGGATGCAGCTAAAGAAGATTTAGTGAACGGGGAGTTCAAGAAGGGCTTGCCTCCTGCTAGCTAGAGGAGGGAGAACCATATAGGATTATCTAGAGTGTTGCAGGCGATTGGCTCTTCCAGATTTTTGGCAGGGTAATATACAAGCTTTGAATAAAGGACAGTACTTGACTGTGGCTTGGTTTCCATTTCCATGTGATAAAGCCACCTCCTACTTACTAAAATTCTGTGGAAACAGTAAATGCCAGGACTGTTGGTACTGGATATTAGTTGTGCTTGGCACCTCCTTTTGAACATTCCATCCTTTCTCTCCTCTCCTCTCCAGATGGAATAGTTGGGCTCTGTGGCCATTTGCTCTCTCATATGCAGGTGATTATTGCTTCTGAGGTGCAGAGGACAAAGGCAATGAGCTTCCAGCTGATTTTGTATGGGCCTATTTGCAATAAAAAGAGAGTGCAACCAGTGGAGCACTGCTAATTATCACACAATAAAGATAATGATAAATAACAATGATATTATATATATTATGTAATAAGAACACTAAAATATTGAATCATTAATGATTAGCATATTATAAAGTGTGGAAGGTTTCTTAAGAGTGTTGTATGTTTGGAAAGTGGGGTTTCTTAGTGAGGTTGTCAATACTAGAGTTTTGTGGCTGTGTTATGCAGTATGTAAAAGCAGTATGTTAAGTGCAAGATACTTTGCCCTTCACTGTCTACAGAAAACAGTAACCCAGTAACAGGCAAATATTGGCCATCTCTTAGACTTCCCTCATTTTCTAAAAGCAGATATTTACATGGTTACTTATTTTATCCCAAAGAGAGATAGTATATTTTTTCTTTCCCTCAAAAGGCTATTTGCATGATTAAGATGTTCCTTCCATACTGTGAAGAGAAATATCTGTTTCACTTTGATACCCATGCTGACTCCCCATCTATTGCTCTCCTAATTAACATAAGAACTATTTATGTTTGTAACAAAAAGAAATCATGCTGATTTTGAGTGTGGTTTTCATGTTGACATTTTAGAAACTGTTTCAGGCTCTTCTTAATATTTAGACAAACAAATATGTTTGCTTTTTGTGGTGCTGCTGTTGACATTTCCTAAGGGATTTGCTGAAGATGTTAACAACTTCCCAGCACAGGCATGCTGTAATGGAATAGTTCTTTGCTTGTGGCCCTGACACAAATTCCTTTTAACTGATGTTTTTGCCGAAAGTAATGTGATTGTGATAACTTATGTGAGTCAGGGTAAATGTGATTCAGTCCTGGCTATTTTGGGGAGCATAGATGTCTGCTAAACTACTTAGTGTTTTGCTTCTTGCAGATATAACAAGCAGAAGGTGCCAATTTATTGTGTGCCTCAGAGCCTTTGTGCTGCACAAACATCTGCAGTGCAGAGAGGGTACAAGGTCCATGCAGAGCATTGGTAATTGGTGAAGCCTGGCGGCCAGGGAAGCTTGTAACTCTACAGCAGAAATTGGTCAGTTAGGGGCTTGGCTAATTTTGGAGCCAGTAGCCATGAAAAACAGTCACATAGCGGAATGTGCCCTTGTATGTGCAGGGTATGCCCCAAGGGTACTCTAGGTTAGACATAGATTGACCTTGTTGTGAGTCTGCTTTTATAAGCCATGTTTCTGAACCTGTGCATTGCCTTAGCTGTAATATCTGGTAGTACAAACAGTGTATAATTACATTAGCAATTAACCTGGACTATCCACTTAAGTTATTTAACCTTTTATGGCTGAAGGTTTTGAAGACTCTTTAAGCAGATAGGGTTTTGTTCTGGGATCCCTGATTAAAAGTATGCAACCAGACAGCTGTTTTAGCCTATGTCTGTGTTAAAAATGCCCACATTTGTACTACAAGGATTGGCTATAGCTTACAGTCTTTTAGAACAAAAGTATCTTTTTATGTCTGATCACCATGTATTGTAGCTATGGAACAGATTTTCCTCAGAACACATTGCTGTTTTGAAATCTTTTCAAGTGAAAAGCATTCCTGTTTCTGGGATTATCCTAACCTCAGCTGCTAAACCCTCTGCATTTTCAGTGAAATTGTAGAGAAACTTGTTTCCAAGATGGTTGTGCAGCAGCATTTTGTCCATGTTGTTTGTTCTGGTTTTGAGCCCTTCAGCAGAGACTTGGGGAGAGGCAGTCTTTGTTGGTCTGTGACTGTTCCCCTGCCTTGCAAAAGAAGAAAAACTGTCAGGAAGAAAGATATTCATCCTAAGGGTAGACTCCAGTTACATTAAATAGAATAGCAGCCACTTGGAGATGGGACTGGAAGGCAGCCAAAAGGACACTGTGAAATTTTTCAATAGTCTGTCCCTATGCCGGTCTCCCAGTGATCAACAGAGAATGTAATTTCAACCTTCAAACTATTCACTGCAACCAAAGGGATCTGAATGCTGTTCTGGCTCTATTTTAAAGAGCTTTGTAACCTAGATGAGAAGATGCTCTTCCCTCAAATGTGCATGTTGTTCTACTATTGCAGTAAATCATCACAGGTATTACTACTTAATGATTTAAGTAAATCATCCTTTTGACTGTCTTCATAAGGAAAAAAAATAAGGAAAAAATTGGCCTCGACCAGGATGTAGAACATATTTTCAATTAGTGTTTTGATTAAGGATTTCTTAGATGGCCCTTCCTGATTGTAAGCAGGAGGTGGTCAGCCAGGAGTCGACAAGTGAAGTCATGTTTTGAGGTATTAGGGTAGTGAGGAGATCAGCTGGTTTCCTTGTAATGTCTGTAAGAGGGTTTAATTATTTGCTGTAACTTCTTTATGAAAACCTTTCAGATTTATGTATGTAAGCGCAGATGGCCTGTGACTTACAGCAAGATTGCAGCCTGATGAATCTCCAGAAATCTCATGTGCATATTTGCCATAATATCTCTCCCTGCCTTGTGAGACATCTTTGTACTCTCATATCATTGTACATGAGGCATCATGAGCTGAACCTGGTGGGTCATCTCATTTGAAGTGAGGCCAGGACTGGGTCTGCTGCCACTTGGTTTTGGGCACTGCTGTTCCCTCCCCAGTGGGATCTCCACATATATGTCCCAAGGGAGTGGAGAAGCTGAGGCCTTTTTGATTTTAAAACATTGCATTTTAGTGAAAGCAGTGATATGGGGATATAAGAAAAATAAGAAATTGTATTATGTAGATGGTTCCTTAATACAAATCTCATTCCTACTGTAAAATACTTGGGACCTTTGTTAAATTATGTGTGTTCTAATATTCGTGCAGTACAGTGTTTTTGTTTGCTTTCCTCCTGAAACGTAGAGTTGTATTTGGAATGCCACTTAAAAAACATAACACCCTGTCCCTTTTTTCTACACATAGTGGTTGCATCAGTAAATAGGAAAGCAAAGAGGTGGAAGGTGCCCTCTGTGAGTATTCTTTGGATGTAAAGAAGTGGAGATGGCATTTGGCTTCAGAAAGACTATCTGTAGATTCAGGAAAATCATAGGTACAATAAATATACATTCTCAGCTTCCCACAGGGTAACCTGCTCTGTTGTACAGGTAGGTGTCAAAGTAGACGGGAGGTAAATGTTCTGCCCAAAGCACTGTAGTCCCACCCAGGCCGTGGACAATCCCTGAGAGTGCCACAAAGTATGGCACTTATTATGAGATATATGGAGTGTTACACAAATGTAGAGTCTTGTCTGAAGTCCCCAGTGACTACAGCTAGTAGTTATGAAGAGCAGCAATTACTACTGTGAATAGTCGATTAGCCTCAACAGCAACTAAGTTGAAGCATTTAAGATTAAAATAATGTCCTTCAATTTTTTCATTAATGTAGGAAGGGCAGCTTTCTGTGGTGCTGAAAATCTGGAGTTATAACATGTTCACAGCTAATGTGCTCTTTAAGCCAGATAGTTATACCCAATAAATTTTTTAAAATGTTTGGCAGATAGAGGAGAAAGAGAAATCTAATATCCACCTTTAAATCTGGTAAACATACTAGAATCTAGTGTTTGGCTCAGATTTCTGTCTCTCACTGTGCTTGTGCAGTCCTTTGCTTCTAAAGACCATGGTCTGTGAGATGCAAATAATGACAGATGTTTTCTGTAATGTGGATGGCACGGCTTGCTGGCCTGGGGATCCTGGTCTTAAAATGGACACTGTTAGCCATGTCCATCCCAGGGGTTCTTCAGTAAAAAGGGCATCATTCAGCCAGAGATTCATCTTACACCTCTCACACCTCAGCAGATGCTGATTGCTTCCTAGTCTGTTTGTCATGAAATAGCTATAAAATTTTTCTATTATTACTCCTTTCTGAACACAACTAATTCGTTATAAATACCCTGCTTTCTTTTTTTTCTCTCTCTGTGCAAATTATGGTAAATAAATGAGGACCAAGAACAAGACTGACTGTCTGACTGAATGAATAAAGGAAGGAGACAAAGAAAAGAAAGGTGAAAGGAGGGAATGAAAATAGGGGACAGAGAAGTTGCATATGTATAAATATTTTGATGGCTCTAGGAAAATGAATAGCTTCAGGATTATAAATTAAGGAAAGACATGGCACATCAGAAATTGCAATTTCTAAAATACAGGGAAAACATTCCAGGTGTCTTACATCATAGTAATAGGTTTTAGTTGCTTCTGGCGCATTTAAATGTAGAAAATAAAATTTAAGCAAAAAGAGGAAAACTGAGTAGTGTACTGCAGAATTAAGATGATCACAGAAGCAAGAAAAACAAAGAGGAAAGGCTGCCTAAATCCACTTTGCTCTAGTGCATCTTATTCTCTGAGTCATACTTAGGGCCCCAAACATTTTCAGATTGCCTCTCCTAGTAATGTTTTGGTGTTTTTGGGGGGTATTTTTAAGAACACAAATGCTTTCTAAAATCACTTTGTCTTTTTCATTCTCTTTGAAGTATGATCAAAAATAAATTAAAAAAAAAATGTTTTGTAAACATTGCAACTGTCTCCCCTCAATCCTCTCTCCCTTCACAGAAACAATGTGCTTTCTTACAGGGGGAAAAATAAGATTATTTTTTCCTTTAGGAAAGGGTGCAAAAGTTAGTGTACTATAGGCAAGTGTGGACTAGCAAGCTTGAGAGTTGCAGTAGCTAATTCTGCAGTCTTCTTATGGCACAAGGTACTATAGTCAGTTTTGAGGTCCCCAGTACAAGATATGAATCTCTTAGAGTGTGTACAGGGGGAGGCCACAAAAATGGTCAGAGGGATGGAGCTCCAGGGAGACCTTATAGTGGCCTTTCAATATATAATGGGGGCCTATAAGAAAGATGGAGAGAAAGTCTTTAACAGGACCTACAATGACAGGACAAGGGGTAACGGTTTTAAGCTGAAATACTTTAGATTGGATATAAGGAAGAAATTTTTTATGGTAAGGCTGATGAGCAGTGGAACAGGTTGTGGCTGTCCCATCCCTGGAAGTGTCCAAGGCCAGGCAGAATGGGGTTTTTAGCAACCTAATCTAGTTGAAGATGTCCCTGACCACAGCAAGGTTGGACTAGAGAAACTTTAAAGGTCCCTTCCAACCCAAACCTTTCAGGATTCTGTTAGTCTGTGATCCTTGTAGACCAGGAGCTCTGACCTCTTGAACATCAAAAAGTTTTCTCTATTAATTAGCTAATTAATTTGTAGACCTTTACCAGTTCTGTTGATGTTTCGTTGATCTGTTATTTAAACAAAACTGCTCCTTAGTATCTCCTCATTAGTAAAGATTGTACTGGAAATACCATCATTACCTTGATATGATGTGATATCACTGCAACACAAAACGAGTTGATAGAGGAACAGAAAATAAACCTGTAACAGAACTCCTCTAGCATGATTGTTGTTGTGGAGTTACACTAATGCTCTTTGTATGTGACTCTTGGGCTTTATTTTTCTGATATATTTTCTGCATTTCAATTTTACATCTAACGCTGCTACATTTATGACACTGTGAAGAAAATTACAGAGTAATTGAAAGAAAACATCTTTTAATTTCTTTCCATATCACGTTTGTTGTTTTCAGCTTATAAATGCACCTGAGCATTGATTTTCTTGAGTATGAAGGGAGCCCGGCTTAGGGTGATACTGCTGATTCTGAAGAAAATGTTTTTGCAATTAGGCTTACAAGGAAGTTTCTTGATTGATATTTGCCTTTTTTTTTTTTTTTGTCATAGTCAAGAGTAAGTGGATTCAATGCCTTCAAGAGCTCGAA
Organism: Margarornis squamiger; assembly: GCA_035222235.1. Lineage (NCBI taxonomy): Eukaryota > Metazoa > Chordata > Aves > Passeriformes > Furnariidae > Margarornis > Margarornis squamiger. The sequence continues at coordinate 132,377,742 of JAWWTY010000077.1, forward strand.
TTGCAAAGTTGGTATCTGAGACGATGCTTAAGAAAAGTTCCTGCTAGGTGTTTCATCATATCGTATTATCTGGTGAAAGCAGGAGTTAAGGAACATCCAGAGTTGGTTAGCCCCTGGCAGGATAAGGCTCTCTAAAATGAATCTCTTCTTAACCCCTGCTTCTGAATCCATTTCCACTGACATTTTGAGTAATTTTCTAACATGGTAGCTAGATAATGCTTGTCCTTGATTCAGTGAAAATGTTTTTTCCTAATGTGAAACTTTAAATGTGTATTCTCAAAACTGTATCTGTTTTTTATACTAGCATGAGATTAATCTTCCTCTTAGGTTTCTCCTCTTCTTAAATTTGTCTCCCACCTATAGCCATTTTTGCATTTATATCAAATTTACACTGTTTGATGGTTCAAAGTAAGTGGTATTTTGGGTGAAATGGAACAGAAATCCAGTGTGAATGAGCTAATTTGAAAATATGCCAAAAAAATAATCAAGTTATTTCATTAGAAGCATTGCAATGCTGCTTTCCCTACAGCAATGCTGCATTTATAGCCCAGAAAGCCAACAGTATCCTGGGCTGCATCAAAAGCAGTGTGGCCAGCATGGCGAGGGAGAGGATTCTGCTGCTTTGCTCTGCTCTGCTGTCTTGACCCCACATGGAGTGCTGCTTCCAGCCTTAGGGCTCCTAATGTAAGAAGGACGTGAAACTGTTGGAGTGAATCCACAGGGATCAGAGGATCAGAGGGCTGGAGCACCTCTCCTATGATGACAGGCTGAGAGAGTTGGGACTGTTCAGCCTGGAGAAGAGAAGATCCTGGGGAGACCATATAGCACCTTCCAGTATCTAAAGGGGTACTATAAGAAAGCTGAAGACGGACTTTTTACAAGGGCCTGTAAGTGATAGGATAAGAGGGAATGGCTTTAAACTGAGAGTAGGTTTAGATAAGGTATTAGAAGAAATTCTTTACTGTGAGGATGATGAGATACTGACACAGGTTGTCCAGAGAAGCTGTGGATGCCCCATCCCTGGAAATGTTCAAGGTCATGTTGGATGGGACTTTAAGCAACCTGCTGTTTGAAACGAGGTGATCTTTAAGGTCCCTTCCAACCCACATTATTCTGTTCCTACAGGCTGTATCATTTCAACCAGTAGTGTTAAGAACAGAAGATAGAATTAAAATATAGGTCACCTATTAGTGAAGATTTAATTTCCTATACTGAAATGAAATTATTTTGTGCAATACCAGTGATTCTGTCTGTTGTGAAAACATATATATGAAAACGAAAACATTTTCATGAAAATGTTCATATATATGAAAATATATGAAAACATATTTGCATGTATGCTATCTCCATGTTTAGTGTTGCCTTCACAGTAATTCTGTAATTTGGAGGTTCCTTACATAGTGTGTGGCTTTTCAAAAAAATGTATCTGTCTAATTTTCCTGATCAGACCTATCTGTCTGATCAGCTCCATTAATGTGTATTTGGTTGCTAGACCCTGATTTTCAATGCCAGTTTTAGATACCTGACCTGGATGGGAAAATAAAGTTGTGCCAATTCTTGATGTTCACGATGTAGAAGGGGTTGATGGGAAATACAGAGAATGATATGTTTGTTTGAATCACTGGACGGTGGAAGAGCGGGAAAAGGATGGCATTAGAAAAGATAATGTAAGTCTCATACTACTTTTTGTATTCTAGGGCAGCATGTTAATTTAAAAGAATTTTAAAGGTGATTATTTTATGCCTACCCAAAATATATGGGGTTTTTTGACACAAAAAGTTAATTAACCTGTGGAGCTGATGCCACAGAGACAAAATTTCTAGGGAGTTCAAAAGGGACTTCACATTTGTCAGGGGTAATGAAAAACTAAGCATTTTGTGATGACAGGCTGTTGGGTTTTTTTCAGAATTACCAGGAAAATCCTCATTGCTCAGGGAATGAAACTTCTGGCTGACAACAGTCTGGAGGAAGCTGTTTTTGTGTTCGGCTCATGAGTGCTGGCTGCTTGTTAATAATAGGACTCTTGTTCTTACTCTAGTTTTCTACACTGGTTTTTATGGTGTTTCAATTCTCTTTATGTGGTGAGGCTAAATCACACATCTCATGCTAGAAAAACGTGGGCATAAAGTGATAGAGCATTCTAAAAGCTTGGTCTTCTCCCAAGGGTACTTCTGAGGTCATGGCGAAGCAAAGAGGAGATTACAGACATCACAGTTACAGCCCGGCACTCCATCCGCTTGCCATTTCTGCAGTGAAAGAAAAGCTTATTTAGATGAAGGTCTGATGAGTCACATCAGCTGACATTTCATCTGCCATAATAATGGACCACAATCATATTCTTGTGTGAGGTGTTTACATACCACTGAATGAAAATTTACTTGCAAGATGAAGACATGTATTGCTATTATTGCCTCTTTGGTCTTGTTTTAGTTTCTCTTGGGTGAGAAGGAGGGTGTGCCTTTTTATTTCAGCACAAAACTACTTTATCTAATGGAATGTTGTTTTGTGTTTTCTTCCCTAGTTGTTTTGTTTTGCCTTTAAACAATAGGTAAGTGTTTGCTTCATTGTGCTAATGATAGGAGAGTTCAGGTTTCAGTGCTAAGTGTTGCTGTATTACTGCCTCCTGCATATCCATCTCCATTATCTGTTTGCTCTTTAACTTGCCACCTATTTTTAATGTGTTTCTTTTACGTGTCACCATGAGGCAGTTCCAGTTTTCTTGATTTCTCTCATAAAATATACTGACTTTTAAACTCTCTTTCAGAGTTTAATACCCACTTGTGATATAACAACAAAAAAGAGAGCCTAGACTTTTAAGAATATTCCAAAGAGGCTATAAAACAGACTATCAGATTGCTGTTCACTTGAAGTGATCATAGTGATAGAGAGTTGAAAAGAAATTTGCATAACTTTTCAAGCAGGAGAAGAAAAAAGACAAGATTGATATCATTATATCATGTGTTATGCTGAAGAGTATTGCATTTATTTTCTTACAGGTCGTTTTGGCCTGCTGAGTTAGTGGAGAACACTAAGCCATGCTGGACTCACTTCTTCCTCTAGGTTCTGATTTTCAGCTGGAGAAAGGATGCTTGAATTGATCTGATTATTTCTTGCTTGCAAACAATGATTACTTAAGAGTATGATTTTCAGCTAAGAACCATAATGGCACTAAATTTAAGCAGTCAGAAAATTCCTGGATTAAATAAAGATAATATCACACTGGAAGAGGCTAATTCCTGATGGACTATTGAATCTTAAATTCACTGTGTAACGAAAGAAATGTATGCCAGAATAAAAGAAGAATGAAACCACTACATTTCCTCCTGTAAGCCAGCTATCAGAGGAGTTCTACAACATGCCTTCCATTTTATGGCTGAACTTAAAATAGTCACATAAAAATGTAAAAGTAATCAATTATTCCATATAGAAGATGAAATTCGTATGTCTGATTTTTTTCTGACGGACAGTCTTCTTTCTATATACATTTAGTAGTGTAGAATAATTCCCTGGAAGGTACAGGAAAGAACATGAAAACTGATAAACTGAAGAGAATTCAAAGAAGGAATTTGAAGAAGATGGATTGGCAAATTTTGAAAGTAATTTTGGTCCATGAGAATATGGTAATTCTTCTCAGTGGTTATACCCTGAGGATACCAAAAACATCTTTATTCCAGTTTCTGGTCCCCACTCTCGCTTCCCATTCATCACCCAGTGAGTTAACAGTGGGCTTTCTGGTCAGGAGATCAGACCTGCATTTATAAGTTACACAAGCTTAATGCTAAGTCCCAGCTCTGAATGGTTTTGGGTAACACAGGCAAGGGAAATCTGTTCTCTGTGTAGGTGAAAGTTCTTTTAATTTTTTATTTTTTTTTTTATAAGAGGAATAACTTGAGACAAAAAAAAAAAAAAAAAAAGCCTAATTGCCAGATGAAATTGCTGTGGCATCTGGTTTGATAAGGAGGCTTTTCATTTTCCTGCATTGGATATCATCTTGCAAAATTGCAGAGAATTTTGATGCTGATGTCAGGAGAAGCAAGTTCAGTGCCTGGATGATTCCTTTATTAATTGATGTTAGTGTTAGGAATTATCTCATTATTTTAGCTTGACTTCATTCTTTCTCTTGGGTTTTTCATCACAATTTATGATAACAAAAAGGCTTGGAAGAGCTTATTAATCTGTCCCTCTGCCACTTTAAAACTGTTACCCATGTTCCATTTTTATAATGAATGCTTAAATACCCTTTTCTTTCACACTCCGTTTCTAAGACTTCTTTCTATATGGACAAATAAAATAATTCTAAGGGAATGTACAAACATATTAGGGGAAGCTTTTCTTTTCCTCCTCAATATCTCCCAGAAGCCAGCCCCACTTCTGGAGCAGGAACACTATGATAATATATCACAGGCTTGTTATATTAATTACTGTACAATATATCACAACGTTCTAAGGTCTGGTTCTACAAAAAGGCTACCAGTTGTAATGGCACATTGAGGATATTTAATAGCACTCATGCAGAACCCACTTCCTCACTGCTTTATAGTATGTGAGATAACAGTTCAATAAATATTCAGTGCCAGCCTAGATGAACTGAACATTGAATATGAAATTTAAAATACTTCCTTGGTTTCTTGCCAAAGGTATTGGACACATACTGTGCGTTTACAACTCCGGCATGATCAGGATTCAAGTTTTGTTACTTAGACAAATATTGTGTTGCAACATTAATTGCAAGTTGACTTCAAATTGTTTTAGTATAACTATTATTTTTGCAGAGTCAGGTTTAAAACAACAAACACGTGATTATTTATGGCTCATGGAATATGATTAGAATAATTATTAGAATCACTGGAATATGGTACAAACTTAGCATTCCGGCTTCAAAAGAAATTGGGCGTTTAGGCAACTCTATATTTTCTTAAAGCCAAGCTAAGCTGATTCCACATGACAGTGGTTTTAATGAGGCTCAATAAACAGTACAGTTTGTGACCTCAGGCCAACTGCTGAGCAGAAGCCAAGAGCAGTAGTACAGCTTTAGTGAACCCATTACTGTGAAAGATGCTGGATCCTGAAGCAGCCTGAGTCATTCATTGCACAAGAGATGAAGCTCCAATAAATAAAAATGAATATCCAAGGTGACGGGTGACAACTTCATGCATACGTGATTTTCTCTGATTTGACAGTGCCTTGATAAAGTCTTCAGGCGTGTGGCTTACTAGCAACCATTTCAGCCATTGAATCTTCTGTTTTACTTGCAGACATTAACATTTGGGGCTTGTGGTTTCATATAGATATTAAAAATTTGCTTTACTTATGTATCGGGCCTAATTCTCAGAGATACTCAAGATCTAGAACAGCTCCTATAAACTGCCAGGATAGTCAACAATGCTGAAATGATATGTTTTCTCTGCCAATTTATGCTTATTTTTATTAAATTCTTTTAAAGGTGCACTGATATAGGTTATTTCCCATCCTTGGGTCTCATCTCAGACATTATTTCCCCACCAGCATATCCACTGGCCTGGAGCCCCATGAGAGTTCTGCAGAACACTCTGCATCCCCTGTGAACAACGGGAGGAAGCAGTGGCTAAAAGCCCACTAGAGGCAACATAACTCCTATTTTAAGGTGTTATGGCTCTCCTAGTCTTTATGAAAATATTCTTAAAGGGTGTCCCGAAATACAGTATAAATGGATTTAGGGACTCATAAAAAAAACAGAAAAGAGCAGAACTTTGGTATTGAGGCTTGAAGTGAACAGGGATGTTGAACCAACTCCATGACTATTTTTATGCACCAAAGGCATACAGCAAATTAAACAGAAAAGCTGGTGGCACAGGATAAGACCAATTGTTCTTCTACAAGAAAAAAGGCAGAGATTTGTTTACATTGGTGGGAATAGTATATAGTGGTTAATGATTAGATTCGATACTAAATGTTTTTTCCAACCTAAATGTTTCAAGGATTCTGCATAATGTGCTGGACTGTTTATTCATATTTCCCTAAGGTAATCTTCTCAAAAACCCTTAAGTCTGAGGAGTTAACCATGTGTGTCAAGTCTGTGATTCTTACATAAGTTTTACCTGTCAGCTTTGCAAAGGTGCTGAATCACAGTGTAAGTGGTTAACACTGAAGTAGAGGCTGATAACAATTTTGCCATTTATGTTTTTGATCTTCAACCTAGTAAGACAGCAGAAAAAAATGTTAAAATAACACAGAGCTAGTGCAAAAAGATTCTGCAATCAGATGCTGTTCCCTATTTAGAGCAGTTAAATTTCCGAATGGCAACAACAAAGACTAAGCTGTCATCTGCTGACATTTAATTCAGTGGAAAACAGGAAAAATGCACTGTTAGAAAGTGATACCAGAATCACCAGGGATTTGCAGAGATGTAAAGAGACAGATAAACACAACAAAAATCAATATGGTTAGTGTCCTTGGCTTTATCACCACATCCCCAAATGATACAGTTTCTATTTACAGTTGGGAATTATGTACTCAAACAGTGGTGGCATTGCAAGAAATGGTCTGCGGACCAGTCAACATCATCACACAGACCATGACGGGAAAAAACACAGCTTTTTAATCACTGGAGGAGGGAAATGAATTAGACTAGTATATTATTTTTCCTTAGAATGTGCCAAGCATGGTACAGTGAAGACTGAAATATCTGAGCCAAGTCACAAAATGCACAGTGAACTTTGACTGGGTAGATCAAACATTTGGAGTTCCAGGCAGCAGTGTCTATAAGCTGAGATTAAACAAATGTTGCTAGTTTGGTTTTCCAAGCAGATTTATAGTTTGTATTTGGAATCATTTTATAAGTGGCCATTATTGCTGGTTATCTTCATAGGAACATAGAGTTTACTTCCAAAGGAGACTGGCATGAAAACAGTTTTGTGTTATGCAGGGGTAATTTTATACTGTCACTGCCTGCTGAATGTCCCTGTCAGGTGAAAATATGAATCCTTCCGAAAATGCTTATAGTCATCTTCCTTGCGTGTGGTAAGCCAGAGGTTTTATAGGCCTAAAGCTATTAGAAAAATAAAAAGAGGGGAAAAAAAAAAAAAAAGTAGGTAACTGATCCTAACATATTAATTGTGATTAATGCTAGACCTGAACTTTAGATGATGATGTATTCTGAAGAAATTGGCATCTAATGCCTTTTCTAGTGTTGCTGTTCCTGCACTCAAGAGTGTGTGATTTCTGTCTCAGGGAAAGGAACTGGGCAGCTGCGCAGGACTCCAGAATTTCAGTGGTTCCAGGTTACAAGTTGCTGGCTTATTTACTGAAGCAGAATTTATTGAAGTTCCCCATCTCCGTAGAAATTTAAAAGGACATAAAAAGGACATTTAAATGGACTGTAAATCCAGAATGTAATCCCTTCTGATTCATATATCTGTAGGTCCTGAGGCCAGTTTTCCTGAAGGTATCCTATGGGGAGTCAAGGATCACTCCAACTTCCCTGTTGTACCTTGTGATGTATTGCTGCCACTGTGGTAATAAATCAAGAGATGAAGTAATTTGTTTTTGAGTGGAGATAGATGAGGCACATATAATGAATAGTCCATGCCAGGCTCAGACATTTTCCTATGGAAGGAGAGCTCTCTGCTATCTGTTAGAATCCCTTACGATTGTGGTGTCTGGGACGGATTGTGGATGGGTGGGGAAATTTTGCTGCTGGTGGTCTCATTATGTTGCACATATGATCATAGCCATCCATGCTTGAAATCCCCTACTTCCTGCCAAATGGGGGGTGAGCCACCCTTGTAGCACTCTTCCCTGTGCAAAGGCCATGCAGGAGGATATTTTAGTGATCCATCTTTGGCAGATTGATGGCACCAGGAATGGAGGGTAAGGAGCAGTTGCTGTTGACATCCTTATTGGTTCATTCTCCCTTTGCCTTGAGACTCTCAAACTCACTTCTGTGTACTTCAGTTGTTAAAAATAGTGTTCTAAGTCTCTAACTGCCAGCAAGTTTTTGAGTGAGTGCTGTAATTCTTGTCATCAAAGCATGAGCTGTATTGTTTTCAAAATTATATACAAGCATCAATGAATTGTTCCCATGTCTGTTGAAGCTTCTCTCTCATTCTGAATATCAGAGAAAAAAATCCCTTTTTTCTTCTCAAACAAGATTTGCTCTTTGGTTGATATTCCTTTTAAAAGGAAGTTCACATGTGAAAGCCTAGGGGCAGTGATAATCTGGAAAAAGATATTTGCTATCAGTTTCTGTAGACTTTATTGTTCTGGTTAGGACTTTATTTGGCCTGAGCAGCCATCCTGGGGTACTGCAAACTGGTAACTGAGTAAAAAGTGAGTATTACTTTGTTAAATTGTCAGCTGAGTCATTATTGTTGTCATAATTATTTTCATGACATACTCAAAACAGTTTACTGTTATATAGTCTAGCTATTGTTCTGCTGCTGTTGTGCTGTTTTTCTCAGATAAGGAGGTTTATTTATTAAGAACATGATTTTTACATGCAATAAATGACAGACAGCTTTTACTGCTAGATAAACACAGAACTTCAGAATGAAATCAGGTACTTTAAACTACTTTTAACTTTAGAGGTTCCTTTTTAACCAGAAGTTAGAAAATGCTCACAGGGAAGGTTAGACTGCAAGAGACCTAAACTCAAAACATTGTACACAGGAAGTATAAGACCAGAAGTGCTCATGGAAGTCAGCACCACCCTGTTGCAAAGAGGCACAAGTTCAATTTAAGCAGAGAATCTTGTCTGTAGGCTTTCTGCCTTAATCTAAATTTACTTTTAGGGCCTGTTTTAGCCTTTAGGCCTTTTTTACCCTGTTTTTTTCATGGGTGGTAATGGCTTCATCAGAGACATTGAGTCTGATCATCAATTGTTAATTAAATTTCTAATTATTTCTAATAAGAATATAAAAAAGAAAAATGTCATAGTAAAAACCCCTGTCATATTTTATTAAAGAAGTTGACCCTCTAATTTTCATGTTTCTGCAAGAACTGTAAAAATGTCACTTTAAATTAGATTGCAGCTTAAATTAGATTGATGGACTGCTAACAACAGTAACCATTCCATCCTTTCTGTTTTAATGCCAAAATTTCAAGCTATATCACAACATCTTGATGAGCATTTCTGCTAAAGCACAGCCTTTAGCACTGGTCTCTGCAGTGAGAGTATGGATTTAGAATCTCTTATGCATGCAAATTGTCTTAGGTTTTTCTTAGTTTTCTTTTCTTTTTTTTTTATAAGAGGAAGATTAGCTTCTGTCAGAAGTCTCTGGAAGTTTCCCTCCATCCTATAGAGCAGAGCCAATTAGGGCCAGCTCTGAGGAAAACTTCCTGCTTTTGAACCATTAAGTTACGCCCCTGCGTGAAAACATATTTAAGAAGTT
>JAWWTY010000077.1:132387209-132592020 GCA_035222235.1 Margarornis squamiger
GCCCACAGGAAAGCCCCCTGAGACAGAACTGCTACTTAAGTTTTGGACTTACATCTGCGAATGGCTGACCCAACAACGACTGACTGTAAACCTTCCATTTCCCTGTCTCCCACACCATTGGGGGAAGGAGGGGGCACGGACAGACCGAGGGGTGGTGGTGGAAAGGTGTTTCTAACCTGTTTCTATTTCTTATTTTTAGTTTTTAGTTTGCTAGTAATAAATTTAAGCATTATTCTAAGTTCTGCTTTGCCCGTGGTATTAATCAAAGCTCCTCTTTCAGTTGTTATCTCTAGCCATAAATTCCTAGCTGTTTTTTTTTTCCCCTTTCCCTCTGGAAGGAGAAAGGGGTAGGGGGGGCGGGGGGAGAGGAAAAAAGGCCTTGAAAGAGTTTTGCTGGACACCAGGCATTTATCCAGGGTCAAACCACCACAAAAATTTACAACTAAATCACTACAAGATTGATTAGCTCAAATGCTTTTATATGATGTTTTACACATGAAAATTTCTGTTGTGCAGTTTTGGTGCTGCCCTTGCTGTGATGGAAAAGGACTGTGCTGGGAGCCTCATGGTCTATGTCAAACAGAGCATGTGTCCTGCACTGCAGGGTCCCAGCAGCAGCTGACGTGGTACCTTTGCAGGAAGAAAAAGGTCTTTTTACCCACCCTTGGTGAGCTAGTCCCTGCAAGGAGAGGAGAAGGAGCCAGTTCTGGGGGATGCGGGCATCACTAGAACAGGCCAGCCTGTGGCTCTGTGAGCAGAGCAGTTTGTCCAAGCCTTGCAGAGCTTCACCTGAGGAGTGTTGTAAGACATGGTGTTCCACAAAACTTTAAAATAAAGAGCAGTGAACAAACATAATGATTGCTCCCTTCCTCTTCCCATCTCTTTTGAATGTGAATTAGCTGCCAGCTAGAGGATCTGAAGAAAAAGGAATGGAGAAAATCACACCAAATAGAGTAGAAGTTACGGTCTTGTATCCTGAAATGTGTAGAACCAGACAATCCTCTGAGGTGACTCAGTGAAATGTTGAATTAATTTATTTTTGAAGGGGAACTGAAGTTTTTGATACTTGGGTTTGATTTTTTAAAAAAATTACTCTCTGGTCTTCTGAGTCCTTGCTGCTGACAGGAAGCAGAGGAGCAGCAGCAGCAGCATGGCTGAAGGGGGCAGCAGTTCAGCATAGGGTGCACTTGCTGCTCCTCACTTCTGTGATTCACTGCTGTGAATCCTTGAAACTATTGGTTGTAATATAAAAAGGAGGGTGAAGGTGCTTGGCCGCCTGTGTAGCTCAGCCTCTGACATCAAGGGTGGTGCTGAAAATGGCATCAAAATGACATTGGCATTATCTGAAGGAAAGGAGATGTACAGTAACGTTAAAACAATGAAAGGAAATAAAAGGATAAGGGTCACTGTTAGAGCTCTAGATGTGCGTCCATTTGATGGAAGGTGGAAAGGAAAGAGGTAGGGATGGAGGCAGAGCTGACCCTGATAAACCCAGAAACAAGGGCAGTTACAGCACTCAGATAATGAAGCAACAGAAGTGATGGAAAATGTGTGGCAGGTTCACAGTCACAGTGCTAGCTTTGTTGCCACTGTCTCCCAGTGGTCAAAGGCACTGTGGAGAGCTGTCCCCTTCTCCTCCCCTGGCCAAACATCAGCATCCGCTGAATTAGTAAAAGCGCGAGTTGCCTCATTCCTGTGTGAGCATCGCTTTGACAGAAATGGGCTTGGGGGAAAAAAGCTAAACCAACTAACTAGTAAGGTGAAACAGTGTCACTAATAAATTATAAGAAACCAACTGTCCTTGGCAATTTTGAGTCAGGTACCCGCACCAGCTCCTGTTATTTAAAGGATGTTATATATGCACATTCGGACTTTGGAAAATAAAAACAAGCAGTGATACAGGAGCAGTTGCAGTTGTGGCAGGAAGTATAATAAGTATGAATACATTTGGTCTGTGTTTTCAATAGTGTCTCTCAGTAATAGGAAGGAAAAAAGGGTTTCTGGAGTTCAAGACTGCAGCAGAGCTTATTGTCCCCAGAACTCACCTGTTGTAAAGGATATCAGATATGCTGATAAAGTGGTTACATATAAATATGTTACTTATAGCTATTCCATGGATATATGAAAGGACAGAGGGACTTTTGGAATGGGCTCCTTTTAGTACTTTTGCTATCAGGTTGTTGTTTTTTTTGTTGTTGTTTTTCCCAGTAGTAGCCTAAAAATAGTTTGAACTATTGTGGTTCAATACAGATAGCTGGTTCAGGTACATGGTAATAAAATTTGAGTAGAAGCTCTGCGTGTGTTCTGTCAGGAAGGTGTTAAGGTACTTAATGACTGTCTTTGCACACTGCTAATTTGGACTGGTATTTTTAGTTGTACTCCCAGTAGGAATGGCACTGAGGTTTTTGACAGCTTTTCACAGGTACAGCTTTGATAGCTGAATCCTGGGGGAAGGGGCTGCTATGGAGCTGCACCAAGGTTGATGCCTGCTTTACTCTGATAAATCAACTTTTCAATTACAAAAAATTTCCAGAAACAAAACAACCTCCTAAAACTTCACATCCTGTTCTTTCCAGTGAGATGCTGATACTGTTTTCCCTGGAAGTTCAGGGGAAGGGATTCTGAATGTATGTTAAAGCTGTGTTTATACAATTTATGAAATGACCTACTAGCTGTAACCTGCAAGTTCTTGATGCTTGTTGTCTTGTTAGTTTTGTCTGAGGATTGTGATATTTTTCTTCTTTTGTTCTTGTAATAGTGGGTAGGTAAATGAGTGAGAAGTACTTCACAGAGCTTGTGATAGACTATGCAATGGACTTTATGAAAATCTGCAGAGATGCTCAACAAAGAGTTCTTCAGATAAATTATAAAAAGAAAAAGGGGACTTAAAAGGATGTGGGGGTTTTTTCTAGTTTATTTTACTTATTAAGACTGCATATCTGAGTATGTAACTTATTAAATAATTCAGCAGACTACTAATGATAGGAATAATCTGGCATAAAAAAATAATTTGTGACATTGGAAATCATAGCTTTAACTAGCTATTTTTTGTTTCTCTAATATTCCTAATCAGAACTACTGTTCCGTGAAGGGTTGTGAATCAGTCCTGTTTGGCATACAAGATTTCTCATGAGCAGTTCCCAGAGTTTCTAAGGTCTGACTTTGCTCTTTTACTAGTATTTGAGTCTTAGATGGCCAAAGCCCTTGTGATTAGAGCTGCCGGGAGGCCTCCAGAGTGCTTGGCTTGTGTGCTGGAAAGACAGAAGGACTGCTCTGATGTATTGGTAGTGGATTGCGACTGATGTGCTGAGTGGATGCCTGGATTGTTTTGAAAAGTACATTTATTTTTTGACTGTGGTTTTGTTTTTCAAGCCCTGAGGATACTCAATTTTTAACTACGGTTTCAGGAACACTTTTTTCTATTTCTGAAACTTCTTTGTAATTGTATTTTTTTTTGAGTGGTAGTGTTTAGAGAACTGAAATAACCCCAAAATTGAGCACTATTTTGATTTTTCTCCAGTAGTTTTTGTCACAAAAAATTCTTATACTACATCTCTGCTGGACACTGCAATTTGCATATTAATCCTGTTTTTAGTGTCTACTGCCTCTCCTGGCTTTTATTTCCAAAAAGTGCCAGCACTGGAAGTTGAGTGGGGGGTACAAAGGACCCGCAGCAATATGAAATATGTGGGCTGTGGAGAGGCACAATGCAGACGCAGTGGCTGGACAGTGACAAATCCAAGAAACTTGAGCTCTCCGCTAGTGTGTAGACCTGGGAGACTTTGAACTAGATCACAGGTAGGTCCTGAATTTCTGCACATTGCTCTTCGCTGTTCTTTAACTAAAAATATTTTCTGGAACAGAGAGTGCAGGCACCTTGCTTTGGACTTTGCTTAACTCCCACTGTGTTCAGTGCATTTTTGTGTTGATGAAAGCAGAGCAGGTGCCACTCGGTGAACAAACCAGGCCCTTTTGTGCAGAAGAATATGGAAACACTAAATGTCAGGTGACTGTGCTGGGCAAAATATGGGAAGGTGCTCAGATAATGCCTAGAGAGTGTTAGCAGATATTGTTTTTTCTCAAAGTAGAAGGTAAGAGGTGGGTGACATAGAGGAGGACTCTCCTGAGGGCTGTGTGATAGCAACATGCATACATTGTCTACAAAAAGAAGAATTTCCTCAGTGTAAGCCTTGTATTCACATTGGGTTTTGCCATCATTTTACATTAAGGACATAATATTGACTCTGGATAATGTAGCACCTTTCTAATTTCTTTTCTCTGCCTCTAGTATAGCCAGATGTATAGCAATAACTCATAGTAAGGCTTGGTCTTGCAATATGCCGGTGCTTATGATTTGGTGGCACCAACTGAGCACAAATGCAGCATCACCAGGAGGTGCTTTGTTGGAGGGGAGAAAAGACAGGCTGCTAGTGAGGAGGCCAGTGTGGTGGCCATCCCCATGTGAGCAGGGTGAGCAGGGCTAGTGATGGTAGCCAGTGCCAGCCTCAAGTCTGGGCAGCCACTCCAGAGGCTGGTGGCAGTGGGTGGATGTCTGTCTGTCTGTCTGATGGCAGGCTGTGAGGCTGGCTCACAGGTAAGGGTCTGGATCAGTCAACAAAAAAGGCAGGCATGGGCATGTCAGCAGTGCTGCTGCAAAGTTGCTCATCTGTACTGGATTTCCCTCCAATAAATTATTCCAAAGTTTAATTTCTTACTGTCAGGAAATTTCATCTTTTTAAGGTTTTGCTCATCTAAGCTCTGTTTAGAGCTATTGAATCTTATGCCTTTTTTTGCAAAACTGGAAAGTAATTTTCCTCTAAGCATTTTCCATATGTAATCATATAAATTCAGTGACAATTCACCTTTTATCCTTCCCTTCTGAGCAGAGTAGATTGAACTCCTTTAATTTAACATCGTGGGGCTTATTTCTCAGCCACAGGGTTTTTTTGTTTTCCTTCAAAGTTTTCAGGAAGTAAGTGGAAATAATAAACTTTAGCATCAGAAATGTCATTCTAATTGGGTACTGTCTTAATTCAATCATATACAAAAAGAGAAAGATTACACTATTTTTACCCCAGCAGACCCAGATTTTATGAGAAGGCAGGCATGGCTTTAGATAAGCAAGTCTTTTTTTGAGCTGTTTTCTTCCAAGTAAAAATCTTTTAACCTTACTTGGGAACATGTTATCTTGGAGAGCAAAAAAAGAACATTGAAGTGACAAAACTTTTTCCAAAAAAATCTTATTGACTGGCATGAATTAGTTTTCTTGCATCTAGTTATTGATAATGACTCTGATGACAACAGTGAAAAAAACCTTAGAGGTCTTGAATTTTTCTGTGGGTGGTAAGGATGTGTTTAGGTGGCAGTAAGTACTATGACATTTTAATGAGGACAAAAAATTTTGAACTAGCTTTTGAATCTAAATGTAAAGAATTACAGTTAGTTTTAAAGTGTCGGGGGGAGAGGAGAGGGAGGCCTTTTACCCCACGTCTCTCTAAAGCAATGCTTGGTGTTGCTGCATTGTTCACTGGAGAAAAATACTGGATTGGGCCTGATTTGATATGCGCATTCCTTTATTGGAATTACTGAACAAAAAGATGAGTTGGTGACTCTGGCAGAATTGCACAATAAAGTCTAGTATAAACTAGAAATCAGGTTTTGTTAATGCATTTGATGCCATTCAGTGTTCTATCTTGCAAGATTTAATTTGCAGGGTGGTTCTTTGGGCACACATACTGCCACGTGGATAGAGAGCTGTCTCACAGGCTGTCAGCAGAAAAGGCTGACTGTCTCTGCAGGGAGCTGGTGCCAAGCCGGGCGCTGCAGGGCCATTAATTCCAAACTCTTCCACCATCTGTTTTCAGGAAATAGAGAGGGGAACGTCACTGACCTTCGGGGTGTTTTTGCCTTTGGCTATTAAACAATCTTCGATAGTACTGAGCACTGGCTCTGAGCTCTGCCTGCAGTCCCTTTCTCTCACTCCAGTTCCTACAGTGAGCTTGAAGGTGTCCAACCCATTAGAAACTTCTGAGCACATTTCGTCTGAGTGTTACAAAACTAGTTAGAAAATGATAGAAAGGGTAAATCAACCTTTTATACCTAGTGAATGTGGATTCAAAAGCAAATCAAAGAATGCATCCAGACATTTCTTTAGAAGAGTGAACATATGTCCCAGCTGCCCAGTGAATCCTGCAGGTTCGGGTGCTGTTGCTGCCTTTGCAGTGGTGCCATGTCTTGCTCCTTGTGTGCAGTGCAGGTCTGCACTAGCTACATATTCCCATGGAGCTGTAAAATGGTGAAGAACCCTGCCTGCTTGGGCACAAACTCAGCAGTACTTATTCCCCATGTGTGGCACTGAGCTGGAATAGTCATCTGGCTCACTTTGTGTCCCCAGGAGCGGTGGAAGTCTCTGTTAGCTGCAGCATCTGATATCTTTATATCAGAGTCTGATTCCCATAGTCTGAGGGGTTCAAGACTGGGAGGGATAGCTAAAGCACTGGCAGAAGAAACAATGTGGGATAATGCTTAAGCCAGAAATTGTAAGAATTTGGAACTCTCAGGCTTGCAGTTCCATGAGAGGCTTTTTTGCAACCCCCAATATCCTTGCTTGAGGGCTGATCTGCTTTGAGATGTCAGGGCACAACCATTTCTGCCTTCTGTACAGATCATCCGGCCATGCAAACAAATTGTGATGAAAAAAAAAATAGCTGCATTACATAAACCTGAATGTCCTTCCAGCTGGGGAAGAGGATGAAGCTTAGTATTATCAGTATGGTGGTATCAATGGCCTTTTTTTGTTGGACACATAAGACTGTCAGCATGGGGAATGAAACGCATTTGAGACTCATGCACATCTGCATTGGCCTCTTGCACTTGTAGGATTTATTTTTGACTTCTTCCATTGTGCTTGGAGTGCTTAAAGTGTCATTTGCAAAATTAATCCTTGAAATGGAGGAAGAATACTCATAACATTTGCAGAAATTGAGTCAGGACTAAAATCCTCATTCAGCAAATACTGCAGATGTCACATTGTGCTCAAAGAATTGGCAAAAATATTAAGAGTGGTTTTAGTCTAATTTTAAACCCACATAAAATTAATGAATAATGAACATCTGTAACCTTTGAGTATTTTGAAAACAAGAGAAGCTTCAAACTGACTATGGTCAGTTTGAATAGCAGAATAGTTTTTAACATAAATATCGAAAAGAATATTTTATGAAATTTTAAATTCTTGTTTTGTTCTTTTAAATGAGAGTTTAGGCAAGTAACACTCACATTGCATATTAGTTTGGTAGCATTTCTACTTGAAAAGGAGAAGAAAAGAAGTCTATTTGTATTTAAAGTAGCTTTTAATGAAAAGTTTAGAAACTCTAAAACAATTTTTTTTTGCCTTTTTCATGAAAAAAAGATATTTTAGGGATATTCTAACAGTTATTTCAGTCTGTGGTTTGTTTTTTTTTCGGAAAAGCGTATTTTTTTTCATTCTCAGGTGATGTAAATTTGAGATTGATGGTTTAGGGAACTATTTGGTGTAGCTATTTTGTTAGTACTGATAGCTAAATAAGATTCAAGCAAATAGTGGCAAAAGTTAAAGCCAAACACCTCCCTGAGTGATTTAGAACTTTATCACTTTATTTTTCTTATTTTTTTTAAGTCAGAGTTTTATTATGTCAGGTGATGTTCAGCATCCAAATAGTGACTCTCCCACCATAAAACTTCTATTCAAAACTAGGAAGCAATAAAACCCCTACTTTTCTGGTGGCTGAGAGAGTTATTAGTCTTAGAATAAATGTCCTCGTGTGAAACAAGAGTTTAGTGTTGAATTTTTCTGCAGTCTTTTGTCAAAAGCATAAGGAATAGCAAAGAAGTTGCTGCATCAGTCCTTTAACTAGTCTATTCTGGAAAGAAAAGTGCTTTCTACACATCACACGTTTACAAGTCTGACACAAAAATACTATTAAAAGGAATTGTCTTTAAGGCTTCTTTGACCAGTTTTGTCCTCAAACATGGGTGTAAATGTGTGCAAATAAAATTACTGCAGCATCCTATTCTGATTCTCCTGCCTTCTCCCAGAGGCAGAGCTGCAGGGGCTGAGGCATCTGCTGCTGGTCTCCAGGACAGAGTTAATCATTATATTGGCATTCAGTCTCTCCCTTGTGTAATCCTTGTCCCTTCCCCTCTTTCCTTATTCCTTCTGTAAATATTAATGTGTTGTCTTGTTTGAATTTTAAGACTGATCTTTTTCCCTTAAGACCAATTTATGCTATTACCTATTTCTGAAAGATTTGCTTAAAAAAATATAAACTCAGTTTGGCGATATAAAACAAAACACTTTTCCTGCCTTGACAGTGAAGGCTGATGAAAGCTAGAAATGTTTGTTTATTGAAATATTCAAAGTTATTTTGAATTCACACAGCAATTCCTGTTTGTTCAGACAAATATTTGTTCTTCCTGTGAGTGTGGTTCCCAGCGCAATCTGGTATGACTGAGTACTCATGCCAGTCTCACTTCATCAGTGATTTAAAAAGCAACAAAGTGAATATTTTGGGCAAGATGATCTTGCAGGTAAGAAAGAACCTAGAAAATATCTGTAAACTTCCACTGTTGTGGTCCCCTCCCTTCTCTCCTTTCATCCCTCAACATAGACAAGACTTCCACCCCGCCCACCTTTGGTGTACTGAGAAGCCAAGTACTCCAATGGTAGCAGCACCCATACTTTGTTTTAGGTATTAATCTCCTTTCCCTACTGTACGTTGCCACAGAGCAAAACTGGGGTCCTTTTCTCAGCTTCCCTTCCTCTCTTCTTTCTCTTTCTCTTCAACACTTAAGGTGGCATAGCACTCAGGCTGTGTGTGCAAAACCTACTGATGTTTTAGTATTTATCTTCTTTCTGAGCTGTCTGGAGATGAATAATATAACACTTGCATCCTTAGTTAGGTACTGATAATTTGGAGCAGATGCAGCACTGCTGTAATTCTTACCAGGGAATCTCACATGTCTCCTTCTCTCACTAGGCAGATGTCTGCTTTTGCTTATAGTAATGTATGGCCCCTAGAAGAGATTATACAGTAATTAAACTAAATATTTATGTTTTCTTTTGTTTCCACAGTAGCCTTAGTGGTAAAATAGGTTGTAGATTACATTAGCTGTGTTTCTGGGTTTGGGGTTTGTTTTTGGTGTGTGGTTTTTTGGTTTTTTTTTCCTTCTGTGTTGTACTAAAAATCTCTGTTATTAGTAAGGCACTATTTTCTGAGGGAAAATAAATACCACTTGACAGTTCGCAACTGCTTTTATACAGAAGAAACCATTACTCCAGTAATGTGTGATGGCAGACAGAACAATCCTGACATAGCGTGCCTGACTTTCGCACGCTAAGTGTTGGTCCAGCTGTCGTGGTTCCTTCTGTCAGTCATGGCTGGGCTCTGGCAATGGCAACGCGAGTGTGAAACCCTTGCATTCAGGAGGCTCATATATCCTCTGCCTTTGTGGTGTTCAAATGGTTGTTACAGAAGACAAAGGAAGGCCTGTTTGGAGAGGAGGGCTGTTAGAGACAAACTGGTTCCCAGTCTGTTCTGCATGTGAATAGCAGGACACTGCTGCAACAAGAGCATGAATGGGAAATTGGTTTATTTTTCGCTATGTTACAGCAGTTTCCTGTTTGTCCATTATCTTGAATGTAAGCTGCAGGCGTCTGTGTCCACATGGGCCCTAGGAATGCACATAGAAACAAAATGTACTTAACGAGCAAAGCTAGAGAGGTTTTTTGCAAGAATGGGCTAACCTAGAGAAACTTACTTCTATGCACTGATCATATATTTGCTTGAATATTTTCATTATTAGCCCTAATAGAATCATCCCTGTTTGGGATGATGAGAGTCGTCACCTTTGTAACTCCTTCCAGTTTGCATTGCTGCTGTGAGCAACCTTCTCTTGTGCTGCGGAATAAATGTTGTGCATCAAGTACAGTGAACATTCAGTAAGAAACAATTATTTTATGTTCTTTTCATCAATTGTGCTTCTCCAATTACAGGTTCTATGATTCATGGAAAAACCATTATCAAAATATTACTGCATGGGAAGGATGCATGGATATTTCTGAAACTGATACTGCTGTGGCTATTTCTCATCAGGGAAAGTTGCTTTTTTTCTCAAGAGTCCAATACAAGAAAAGAATATGTGCAAACTTGAAATGAATGGTGGGATAGAAATCTACTCAAACAACATTTGCAACTACAGCTCCCACTTGTTTGGACTAGTTGGATTTCTGTGGTGTGCAAAACAAGGTGCAGAGCAATGCTTTGCTCTAGAAGCCAGCTGCTGAACCTTGCTGCTGAACTTGTGTTTCTTTTTTTTCTCCCACTTCTTATCACTGCTTCTTTATGTTGGCCAAGGACACTTTGCCCAGCTTTTATACATGAATTCTCAGATTTGATTTAACAGATTTCTATCCCTTTGTAATTAAACTGATTTTATTCACTGTGTCACGTGGTAGGCAGTGACAGAAGGCTGTAACCAGCAAGAATCTGTGTTTTTTTTCCCTTGGGGAGACCATTTGAACACAGAATGCTTGTAGGAGACACATGGTAACCAGCTCAGCACAGCATGACAGTCTCCTCTGTTCTCTGGGGATGTATTGGTAGGGCAAGTCAATGATTTCCATCTGAAATGAGTATTTTTGTAGGAGCAGAGATGCTGCATTAGTACAATAAAATGCCTGAATCACCAGTACTAGAGAACTGAGAGAGAAGGGCAGCAATAAAGGTTAGTTTCATATTCCTCAAATCTGACAGATTTATATAGCACAGACTTAAGATCTGGCTATAGATCCCAAGATGGAAGAGTCTACATCGACTGCTTGACGGTGAAATGCGAAAATTCACATTTCTAGAACATTGCTCTTAACTGCTACCTGGGCCACATGGAAGTTGTCAGAACAGCTACAGCCTTTTAACTATCAGCCTCTGAGGGAAGGTCTACATATGTTAGTTTCTAAATTAATATGGTCTAAAAGGAGACCAAGAATCTGCTATGGTGCATGCAAATAAAGAGGTGCTTACGTTGATGCCCAGCCACACAAGTGCCATGCTGATACATGCTGATATAGATCTAAGGTTCCCAAACTGAGCTTTCTGAACAATGGCAAGTTCATTTAGCCATGTGTTTCTGCTCTGTGTTGGAATAGATACAAAACCTTCATATCAACACCACAAATGAAATTGTGTGAAAGTATCTGTTTTCAGATTGGAATGATTATTTTTTTTTATTTGGCATCTTCTTTTGGAAGTGACAAAAATGGACCATGAGTGACAAAAATGTACCATACAGAAACCTTTCCACTGAAAATGATGCATCCCTGTGAAACATTGCACCCCTGATGGAACAACATAATTCTGTGGAGGAAAAAACCAAAACACTATAACACCAACATTTTGTCAAGTTTTGACAAGATCTAGTTTCTTTTCAGAGAAGTCTTGCAGTAAATGGATTAAATCAAACTATTTGCTTCTCTTTTTTTCTAATAATAGAAAAAAAAAAGGAAATTAAAAAAAAAAAAACAAACAAACAAAAAACAAGCAGCCAATTTTGCCATAAAGGCATTTTTTTTAGAAATATACCACTTCCCCCAGCCTTCTGACACAAGTGTGCATCTAGCACTTCCTGTTAGGTGATATAAAAAATTACAGGCCTGGAACCAAATGTCTTGTTAAAAAGTAACATGAACAAAAGTGTCAGTCAGACTTAAAAGTGTTAGCTAGAAAAGCTAAAGGCTTCTTATGTGTCTTTATCATTTGTCTTTTTCAAATTTGGCAATGGATGCTAGCAAAGTCTGTTTCCATATGTTCCTCAGACTACAGACCTATGTATGAAAGAACAAATTGATAACACTGTGCTTAGTCCAAATGCATAGTAGAAAGGGATAGACAAGACTTGGTACTAGTACTGGTGCTGATCAGTGTCTGAACCAGGGGTTTGGCTCATGAAGAGTTGCAAGTGGGCTCACTTTCAAAGATGATGAGCACACAGGAAAATGAATCACCTGAGATGCTATTAGATATAAGAAAGAAGTTTTTTAGGTGTAAGGAAGAAATTTTTTTACAGTGAGGGTGGGGAAACACTGGCATAGGTTTCCCAGAGAGGTGGTGGATGCCCCATCTGTGAAAACATTCAAGGTCAGGTTGGATGGGGCTCTGAGCAACCTGATCTAGTTGAAGACGTCCCTGCATATTGCAGGGAGGGTTGGACTAGATGACCTTTAAAGGTCTCTTCCATCCCCAACTATTCTATGATTCTATGATTCTGTTAGTCACTCCCTCTGCAGAGGACTTTTATATGCTTATGAGTTTGCATCAAATTTTGAATGTTCTGGTTTTCAGAGAAATGATGTTCCACCTTGATCTGCAGTAAGTAGAGCCTGTATTTAGTATTGACCATGTGGAAGATGTTTTTAGGAATTTCAAAATCAACAGGAATAGTAAATTATTTGACTTAAGATTGCAGGTACTTGATTTAATGGAAGGCTGATGAGCCATCTTCTATCCTAGGTGTCTGTGAAGTTCCCCAGATAGGACAGCTGTTGTCAGGCTCTTCTTGTGAGCTCCCAGAAGATTGCATTTAACTCTTCAGCAGCAGCAAAAATTAGGTGAAATAGTTCTTGAAACTGGGAAACATTGCTTGAGAATTACAATTGCTGAAGAAGGAATCATGTCCCCATCCTACCCCTGGGCACACAAAGTGCGGAAGGTTTGGGTGGTGAAGGAAGACGTGATCCCATCCCTCACAGCTGTCTGGCCATTACATCCAAGCTCTTCCCCACTCTTGCCAGTGTGGCTGTCCTGTATGTCAGTTACTTTCTCACCCCCACTGATTAAAATCTACTGCCATCAATGTGAGGGTGAGGGCTTGAAGTGTTGCCTGGGAATGTTAATTTGAAGGTCCCTGAGAAATCTACTATCATCTATAACAATAATTATTTTAAAAAGTAATTCTTATCATCAAATCAGTGTAATTTTTTTTTTTTCAAATTACAGCAGTAGACTGTATGTTCACTGCATGCGGTTAAGGTTTCTTACTTCATGTAAGCTTCCCAAAATTGTGTAAGGCCTTCTCTGGAGTGGAATCAGTATCAAGTGTGATGTTGCAGGACAGACACTGCTAACAAAGGTGGATTCTGAGGAATAGAAGCAAATAATCTGTGAAAAAGCAATTTTATTAACCCTCCGTCTGTGGGTAGAGAATTTTGAGAATTGAATGAAGCATCTGCACACCCTTTCTCTTTACATCTGCTTGAACAGAGCTACTCTGACTTCAGTTGAAGAGTTTCTAGCTGTAGGTCTTAGTATAGTCTGAACAAGCAGACATAGGACAGGTAAGCTGAAGAATATGTTAGCATGTGGGTGTAATTATATTTTCTTTATTCAATTACAGGTGTTTCTGATACAGTCTTTTTTGTATGAGAAATATATGAGTGGATGTTTCTTGATCCCTTTTGGGGATTTGACTTCCTTTCAGGACCATGCACGTGAAAAGAGGAACCTTGCTGAGTACTTGCTGATGCTTTTGAGGACCAGATGTATTGGCATGTGCAGTCTGTTGCACATATTGCAGTCAGAATTCTGTCCCTGCAAACATTCCTTCTATACTCACAGGAGCACTGTGGGGTGCACATGGGTCCAAATGGTTAGAGCTTGTCAGCTAAAAAATACTCTGTTGCTTTAATAATGTTGCAGTGACTTCACACTGCTTGTTTGAACATACCAGGTGATACAGCATGAAAAATTTAAAATTTAAAAAACTGATATGCAGATCTCTCATAAGACACCACTAGAATACTGCATCCAGCTCTGGGGCACCCAGCACAGGATGGGTTCCAACCTCCGATGGCAGGGGGTCCTTTCCAACCCAAGCCATTCTATGATTCAATGCTGCTGTTATTCTATGATTCTTGTCCAGCTTCCTTGTAGGATCCTTTCAGGTACTGGAAGGCTACAAGTAGATCATCCTGAAGCCTTCTTTTATCCAGGCTGAACAATCCCAATTCTCTCAGCCTTTCCTCATAAGGGAGATGCTCCTTCCATCTAATCACCTTGGTGGCCCTTCTCTGGACTTGCTCCAACAGGTCAATGTTTTTTGTGTTCTGGGAACTCCAGAGCTGGATGCAGCACTCCAGGTAGGTTCTCACCAGAGCAGAGCAGAGGGGTAGAATTACCTCCTGTGTCCTCCTGGCCACACTGCTTGTGATGAAGCCCAGGACAAATTTGGCTTTCTGGGCTGTGAGAGCCCATTGCTGGCTCAGTCCAGCTTCTCATCCACCAGCACCCACAAGTCCTTCTCCTCAGGGCTGGCCTCCATCTGTTGATCCCTAACCTGTATTGATAGTGGGGGTTGCCCTGACCCAGGAGCACCTTGCACTTGGTTTTGTTGAACCTCATGACATTCCCATGGACCCACTTCTCGAGCTTGTCCAGGTCCCTCTGGATGGATCCTATGTAAAATGTTCAAGGCCAGGCTGGATGGGGCTTTGAACACCCTGGTCTATTGGAGGTGTTCCTGCCCATGACAGTGAGGTTGGAACTAGATGATTCTCAATGTCCCTCCCAACCCAAACACTTCTAAGTCATTGCAAGTCACGGGTAGACTCCAGCAAGCTGACTTACTGTTAACAAACAAGCAAAACCGTCAACACTTTATTAGGAAACTAAAATTTATTTTGGCACTCAAGACTAAACCCAACCCAGAGCGCCGCCGGCGGACTGTAGCAGGGGATGGGACACGTCTGTGCGGCACAGGCAGACCCGCTCGCTGGGCAGATCCTGCCCGCAGTGTCGCCGCTGCATCACCGGCTGCCGATGGCACCATCCCGGGTCCCCAGGGCCCGCTGGAACCCCCCTGTCCCCGCCGGGGCCGGGGCCATGGACCGGGGTCCGGGCGCGCTCTCTCGGCCTGGCAGCGAATGATGCTGAGAGCCGGGAGCTGTCCCTGCGCCAGGGGCAATTACGGAGCCGCTGTCTGAACCCCTCCCGTGCCCTGCCGGCTGTACAAAATGCTCTGAGAGCCTGACGTGCCTGTGCTTCAAGCCCCGCTCCTCCGCAGTATAAACTCGCTCCTCCGCGGGGATCCCCCGGCTGTCCCACCGCAGCGAGGGAAGGAATCCTGCAGGGATGGGATCCTTTGCAGTGAAGCAGCCCGTAAAATAAATTGTTCCTCTGGGCAGCAGCTGCGAGTTCTTGCCTGGGTGCTGCCCGGTCCACAGGCTGAGCTGCTGTCCCTGGATACCGCATTCCTGGCTTTGGGGGGTAAAGGATGCTCCGCTCTGCTCCAGCTCAGAGCGGCTCTTGTAGTGCCACGGCGGACAGAACAATAGCACAGACAAGAGACTGACTTCTTGACTTTTTATGGTCTTTGTATGTGACTGGACTGTCTACAAATTTGCATAAGTGCTGGGAAGGTGTGGGGCAAAAAGCTCTGCCTTGGAATTGGAATAAAAGAGTCTGCATTTTTGAATATGTAGCATGAATATCACAAGGGAATGTGTAATTATCATAGGCCTCTTGATAAGGAATGGTGTTTCCATGGGTTCACTGAGCATATTTGTAATTATGTGAGAATTTTACATGTTCTCATTTCTTGAAGAGCAAATATATTCATTTACTGAAACTGTTCTGAATGTAGAAGGTGCTTAACGTTTTACAAAAGTTGAAGTAGACTATTACATATGCCCAGAGAGATGATGGATGCCCCATCCCTGAAAACATTCAAGGTGAGGTTGGATGGAGCTCTGAGCAACCTGATCTAATTGAAGATGCGTTGATCATTACAGGGGTGTTGGGCTAGATGACAACTAAAGATCCCAAACCATTCTGTGATTCTATTACCATACTCCTAGCTCATATGCCAGTGGAAAAGTATCTGTACCTGCAGCAGACTTTGAGAGCCGATGAAAGATGAATATTCTGGAAGGAACATCAAGTGCTTTTACTTGGGAGTGACTTGCAGAGGGCAGCTCCTTCTGGAAGCTGCGGTATTGTTAATAAACCTCACAAAGTGACAGCAGTTGTATTTTCAGCCATACAAATCCACACAGTGTGATTTTATAGCCCTCACATCTCTGCTCTCTGAAGAGCTCTGTGAAGGTAATTGGTGAGTGATCTCCGTTTTCTTGTCTTGACCCATGAACTTTCCCATCTTATTTTCTGCCCCTATCCTGCTGAGGAGGGGGAATGAGAGCGGCTGGGTTGGCACCTGACAGCCAAGGTCAGCCCACCACACACAAATGTCTGGTGCCATTAAGAAGATCAGATTTTAAAACATAGAATTTGGAATGGATCTCTGAGATTTAAAAGTCAGACAGAACCCCATGTCTAGCACCACTTTTTGTGTCTAGACTCAGCACTAAGACTTTAACCCTTGTTTGTATTGAAGGCATTGAAGAGGTTTAATTTTTCAGAATGGAGAAAAAAAATCCAAAACCTCTGTGTTCTTCATTATGCTTATTCTCTTTATTTTGATAGCCCATATAGGGTCAGCTTTAGAAACTTTGGCTCTTTGGTTGTAAATAAGCTGCAATGTTTCATGGTCCATTGTTTAACTTGCCTATAGAACTGATAAATACATTACTAAAACCTGGAACCATGTCCCTTGAAAATACAACTTGTTAGGCCAGTGCATCAGAGCTAATCTTCGTATCAAGCAATGAGAACTCACAATCACTTTGAACAAACAATATTCCCATGACATGGGTTTGATTTGATGTAAAATATTTAATGAGACAGAGACTCCAATGTATCCTATACCTCTAACCACCTTATATGAAGAAAAATTGTGAGAAATTTCTCAGATAGTAATATTGTGTTATTGCTGGTCTTTTTTTTTTTTTTTTTTTTTTTTTTTTTTTTTTTTTTTTTTAAATTTCCTTGGCTTTAGTGTGTGGAAATAGTTTCCTATGCACCCTTTGCAGGAACCTAAATAAGGACTTAGAGTGACTGGGATGAAATAAAATAGCTATCTGCTCTGGTTACTTACTTGAACATTTAGAAGAAATTATGCTGGTCAGAAAATTGCATGTAGCATAAAAGCCAGGATTTGCTTTCACAAAATCCTATTACACTCCAGGTATCAAACTGAAAAAAAGTTCATCCGTTGTCCTCCGCTTGCTTTTTGGATTTTGTTTTCCTGCATGTACTCTATACAATCAGTGTAGACATTAGGAAAAACAGGTATATGTGCTTATCAGCATTGATGTGCAGAGCATATGTGTGCACGTTAGCTCTTGACTGCTAGTTTTATTAAAGGAGTTCTTGCTTTGTTTCATTATGGATGTTTTCCTTTCCACCCTAGCTTCCTCTACCCTGGAAGTTTTTACTCAGTGTTTTGTTCTGGTAAAGGAAAATCCATGGAATTTAAATCAGAAGAATACAAGTGATAGTATATTTCATCAGATACAGATGTTTGATCTTCTCACAATTCCTAATTTCCATTTTGTTGCCATTTGAGAACAGTTCTGCCTTTTGAGCATTTCTAACAAAAGCAGCCTAATCCCCAGTGTGCAGTGTCCATTCATGAGCTCTCTGCTTGAATCCAGAGAACGACACAGTGCCTGGCACACAGAGTTGTATTCATTCACATCACACTCTGCTGGCAAATTTTCCCTTGGTTTCCCTCTCATCAGTAGAGAGATTGAATCACCCTCAAATAGGTAAGGTCAAGCTAATCAGTAGGCAGGTGCTGAGACTATCTCTTCATGTATAAATATGACAGTTAGGGACATAGTTTAGTGATGGACTTGTCGATGGTAGGTTTACAGTGAGATTCAGTGATCTTAGAAGTCTTTTCCAACCTAAATGATTCTGTGATTCCATTTCCCAACATTTGAACAAATTCACAGAGGCTGAGCTGTATACTATATGCTTCATAGGGTATGAAAATATACATACTTGATGTGATAATGAAAATTAGCTATCTCAATAAGGATGTGAATTCCTAAAATACAGACTTGGTACTTGGACAGCGCAAAACAATATGCTATTTACAGGGAATGAGGGGCTCTCTAATGTATGTTTGCTGAAGGAATATGTTGACTGTTACCCTTTTAAGATGTTGAGGTAAAGAAAGAAAGAAAATTACTTTAATGAGAGCCTGACCCAAATTTTCACAAGATTCCTGAATTGAAAGAAATTATTTATCTGAACCTATTTCTAAACAGAAATTAAGATAGTTTTCCCTAAGTAACTGAAACTTTTTCTAATCCTGTAACAACCTTAATCAACAAGTTTAAAATTACTTCGACATTATTGCCACTAATCCAGTGGTACAATTCTTAGTGACATCAGTTCAAAATAACTTCATTCTCATACCATCACATAAGAGCATGCAAACAATATGAAAATGTGTTGCAGGAATGTGTTGTGTTGTTATACAGTATTGTACTTTTTTACACTCAAGGCCCCTTATTGCTACCCTGAAATTAATCAGAAGAATCTGTGCTATAGCAGCATTCTTGAAAGGATGCCCAGCCTAGAAGGTGCCCACTGGGACCCTGGGACCCCTGACTCAGGTTTCAAGGAGCTGTGCATCCCCCAGGCCTCCTGTGCAAGAACCTCAGAGCAGTCATGCCTTTCTGCAGCCACTCTCCTGTGATTGCCCCTGGCAGTCTGTAACTTGGGCTGTGGTTTGGGAAGGGTGAAAGGGAGTACTGGCTGCAGCAGGGGACAGCAAACACTCTGTAGTGCTGTTATACTGTCAGCAGCACTAGGCAGCCCTGACCACGCAGAGATGCAGCTTCTGTCTACCAGCCTCTTTCAGGGAGTGTGAACTTGTTTCTTTTGAACCTTTTCGAGGTCATGTAATCCTCGGTGGCTGCTTTGGCCAGAGGGCTCCCACTTGGTTAGAAGTGGCCAGTGCTGGTATACTTGCAGTACTCTGCTGAGCACTGTGGGTGATGCCCTTTTCTCCTGAAGGTGCTGTCAACAGGCGGAAGAATGTAGGCAAAGTCTCCCGCACTAAAATTGCCCCTTCCCAGCAGACAGAGGCAGCTGATCAGGCAAGATGCTGCATTATGCACGTAAGAAGGAGTGGTGTGCCCTGCTAGAGTCAGTGCTTTCTATTATGGTATGCAAAGTAAGAGCCCCAGGGAGCACAGCATGGTCATGCAAGTTAAGCTGTCTGGATGTGCTTTGACAGACTTAAGTGATTTATACAGGACTGTTATGGATCTTACAGCTTCTTGGCAGCAGTAGCCTGAAGGGCCCTCTTTTCTTGTTTTTCTTGGGCTGTTCTGAGCAGATCCCAGAGACGACTACAAAAGTTAGACATTAGCTGGTGAGAGAATTAGGTCTCAGTTACACTTGGGGAGACAGACCAATAAGGTTGACAATGATGCGAAACCGATGGGCTCTCTACTTCCAAGGTCTTCTTGACATATGTGGGAGCTTTATACTGTTGTACTTTCCTTAGCGACTAAGCATGATTCATACAAACTTGTCTGCAATAACAAGTCCCTGATATATTCAGTGCACTCCTCAGTACTCCTGCCTTTTAGAAATGAAAGGGTTGTTATTTCAATTTACAGTGGTTACACTATATTTCTTATTCTTCTTTTAATCTGGGTTGTACTTTTTGCATACTTGTTCTAAAAGAATGGTGATGAAACCACAACGTAGCTCTGTATTTCTTGTTCCCTCCTGCCCCACCCCCCTTTTCAAAAATCAAACTATGAATGAATCTGAAGTTCCTAAATCCCTTAATATTAACAGAATCAAATTCTCAGTGTGACTGCAATTTTAGGCTGAAACTAAGTATTCAGACTAGCATTTGTAGGAAGATTTTCCATTGCTGAGTAGTTGATTCAAATTTTATTTCTTTCCATTGGTGTTTTTAAGATGACAGGTCTCTTAATATCTAATATCTTCCATATCTTTTACCTGGAGACCCAGTGGTTCTCTTGCTGGGCTCATCTGGGCATCCTTAAGCTAATTAGTTCCCTGATAGCAGAGGTGCCACAGGTGCTGGTAGTGTCTTGCTCATTCCTGTTGGCTATTTACCTTTTCAGTTTTCTTTTTAGTGTCTTTAACAGGAGTATTTGAATTAAGTAATATCAAGCCTGAAACTGGAAAATTGTGATGAAAGAAACAGGAACTTGATCTAAATGGTCCAATATTTTGTCTAGTAGCCAAAGTCTGAGGCACCTCTCCTTTAAGACAGATTTGAAGGAAGAGAGGACTTTTTTTTTGCATGCAAGACATGTTCTGTGTGTCTTTTTTCTAAAACGTAAGGATGATCTTTTAAAGGCTGATTCTATCACTTCATATCAATATGCATCTCTTTTCAAGATCTGAGGAGCTAACACTTCTCAAAAGGCCAAGAGTGTAGTTTGACCCCAGAGATGCCTGGATGGGAGTACTGTCCCTGCAGCAAAATGGAGCCTGTCCTGGGGTTTGAGATCCTTTTCTATGTCATGTTGCAATAAGAAGTGAAGTGTCCTTCCTTACGTGTGAAGCTGTGTAACTCACTCCTGTCCAGAAGCGCTCAGTTTGTTTGAAAATTAATTTTGCAAATTCGTGTCTGAATCATGATGTATTCCTTTTGGGTAGAGCAGTATCACAGTCTGGCAAGGAACCTACAAAGTTTGCTGGGCCTTGCATTACAGATTTATTGGCAAACTTGGCACTATGACTGATGGCCCTTTTTAGATTGATTGGTGCCTGTCTTCCCTTTTTGATCTCTTCACTGTCCCAGATCAGGACTCAAGAGGTACCATTCCTTCTCACCCACATGGCTTTCAAATAATCAAGGTCTGTCTGAGATCATTGCTATGTGGCTTAGTCTCCAGCTAGAGAGCTCTGTGGACCTTCAAAGTTTTCCTTTGTTCACCTACTTAGAGGTAGTGGCAGGTTGTGTGTTAAGTTAGACTTGAAAGCAAGACAGATGCACCTTTCTTGGTGGTTGCAGAAGGGAAAGGTCGTGATAGAACTACTCCTTAGAGTTCACTAAAGATTTTGTTTAGTTTGTAGTGTGTTAATGGCATGTCACATATTTCTCAGGGAGTTATTTCCCTTTGTTACACCTAGAAACACTGGGAAAAAAGAAACAATAAATAAAATGGCTGTCTATCAGTCTACCTATACTTGGAAAATGAGCAATTTGGACACCCATTTAGAAGCCCAAGGGCTTCTACACTGTATCCTGAAGGGGCAGATCTTATTCCATGGTGACAGAAATGGCCCTTCCAAGCAGGAAATGTAGGCTTTTGCTCACTCTCTGGCTGTGTACACTGAGTTGTAGCAGTTTGTTAACCAGCAGACAGACCCACCCTGGGTTTCTGCTTGAGCACTGCAGGCGGCTCCAGAATGCGTAATTGTTACCAGTGCTGGAACTGGTGTTACAATTTTTAGCATGCAACTCAAAGTTAACATTTTTATTTCACATTATGCTTTCCAAAGGCAGCTTTATGTTCAAAATATTTAATTCATTTGCATTTCTATAATTCATCATGCTTACTTTGAATAAGCAGTATCCTAACATTGTTTCCCTATATATAGAAAGCAACACATGGAAGTATTGTAATAAGTAAAGTGAATTTAACTGAGTTTTCTTAAGCTATTTCAACTACATCAACAATTCAGCAAAGATACAAACCCAAATATTTGGTACAGTGCCATCTTCAGCTGTCTGTACGTATGTGGAAAACTCCCAAGCAGTATTTCATGTTTGCTTTGGTATGTGATTACCAGTGGGTATGAATGGATGCTGTACATAGTAAAATTTTGGCATTAGTTAGAGTTTTGTTTGTTTAATCAGTGTTTACCAGAAATAGACAGAGAAGGGAGATGAAGCTGCTCAGAGCTATGATATGACCTCCACAGAACAAGAGAGTAAGCAGGGACTCTTCAGTTCCAATATATGTATATATGTGTATATATACACACACACATATAAAATCTGTGGAGCATCCATCAAATTTAGCTGTCAGTAGGTTTGAAATTGTCACATGCAGGTTCTTTTAGGGATCCTTGGCAGAATGAGGACTGGCCACAGGGTTGTAGTTACAACTAGTCCTTATTATTACATTAAATTTTTAATAATCAGCATAAGTTATTATCTACTATTTCTAGCAGTTAGCTTAGTTACTCTTAGCATAGCTTATGGAATACTCTTAGCAATTATCATAGCTTTCAGTTAAGCAGAATTTCTAGTAATTAGTGTAGCTTTCTTACTGTCCGGAGTTTTTAGTTACCTGGACCCTCTAGAGGTTGGGTCAAATTCTTAATAATCGAGACTCAGACTTTATCTAATGCAACATGAGTCACTAAGTCTCAGAGGAAGCAGATGATAGTTGGTGTGCTCCAGACCTCCAGGGGATCATGGATTTTCCTGTCCAGCAGCAGTTCCAGTCTGTGTCCCACTTAGGACTTGCAGCTGCTGGATTTTGTAGGCAGTATCTCATGCTCTGGTATGCTTCCCTGTTCCCTAACAGGTGTCACCACATCCTAGAGACAGTGCTTGGTGGGCAAATGGTCCTGTTGTAATGCTGACAGGAAGGTTATCTATTTTATAATGGGAGTCATCATGTCCTGGTGACAACCACAGTGTTGAAAAAAGGAAGAGAGAAGGGGTTGGTGCATGATCAGCACACTGACATACTGTGGCTGTTTGTCTTAGAAAGTGGTGTTGGTTCTGCTAACCATATTACCAGGCTCAGGAACAGGGGGTACCAGACACACAAACAGAGGAACTTACTTTTCACCCAGATGGTAGTAAATTGCCACAGGTTCCCACAGGGACCAAAAGCATAACTGGGTTGAAAAAAGGATCAAACACAGTGGTCCATACATGATCTCTTTGATCTGTTTAGCAAGTTCCTAAGCTACTAATTTTCAGGAGGAAAAATACAGAGGGATAGTATGTTTGCCCTTTTTCTTATGTTCTCTCTGTAGTTCCAGTTTTTGGCTGCTCCTGGGAATAGGATGGAGGAAGAGAAAATGAGTTGTTCAGGCTGGTGTTGCAGTTCCTGCACTGTCAGAGTTACACTGGATATGTAATGGAAAGCGAAACAATATTTAAACAAACATACCTGCTTGGCTGAGCTGT
Organism: Margarornis squamiger; assembly: GCA_035222235.1. Lineage (NCBI taxonomy): Eukaryota > Metazoa > Chordata > Aves > Passeriformes > Furnariidae > Margarornis > Margarornis squamiger. The sequence goes on from JAWWTY010000077.1 coordinate 132,410,292, forward strand.
GCCTGCCTTTCTCTTTCTAAGGCTTTGCATGAAATTAGGAGGGTCCATGTACTACTGATCAGTCTGTGCATTGATCGTGATGAGGAATACAGGAGTGCTGCTGGATCTCTTTGACACCAGGTTTACGGCGACTTCCTGGTGGATAAAATGGGCATTTTTGTAGTAGCTGGAAATGCTGTTGGTGTTTTGATTGCTCAGCTACACATACTTGCTCAAAAATAGAAACGTAATAACAAATACCTTCTTGCATGCTGTTGGATGTGTGGAATAACAAACTACCAATTACAATGCTGTTCAACATTAATGTTTGGAAATACCAATTCTGCTGAAGATGTCAATATATTTAAACATTTTGCAAGTGGACAGTTTAAACTGCACATGCTCCTCTCTCTCACAGCTGTATGTCACAGAGTTTGCATAATTCATGGCAGCAAGGTGTATAATTGCTGTTATGAAACTTGCATGAAAATCAGGATTTTTAGTATTCAGAAACTGTGGGTATATGTGGAGTATCCAAGAGCTTTTACATGTAGTTGCTTTGTGTTTAGTTTGACATCAAATAAAGCATAGATATTTTAGAATTATTTGACATAATTTTAAGGAGATTTGCATTAGCTGCCTGTAATATCTTTTACATCAAGATTGATAATTACTTATCTGCTTTCATAATGCTAGAAATTACTTTTGTTCAGCATATTGTCTCCTAAACATTTTAATGTGTTTTCTTTGAAAATCATATCCTGCAGATAGAGTAGCAAGCAGTAAAGCAGGTATAATGTGTTCTTGCAAGTGTTTGAAATGACCAGTGTTCATCATGTGCTGGGTATCATGGGAGTTGAAGAAATTGGTTTCTCTAAAGTTACTAATGCCAGTTAGCCTCTAATGTGGAGAAATATTTTATTTTTTTTATTTTAGAAATAATACTATTTTTAAAACAGAACTGTCAAAAACTTAGATTGTACAACTACAGAAGAGAACCAAGAGAAAAGTGAGATTTCTCTTTTTTGATTTTCAGTGGGATGTTTTCCTTGGTGTGTCAGTATCTAATCCAAGAAATTCTCTGGGTCAGGCCGTTTAAATCAACTGTACTCAAGGGAGCTGAATGTCAGCACGTTTTGGATCAGCCCCTAGGAGAGATAGAAGCTCAGAAATATTTAGTTGTTAAATGTTGTTTTCTTCACTGCTTTAAAGACGGTATGTATATTATAGGTAATTATCTCTGGTAGCTGAGAAGAAGGTAAAACAGAGCAGATAAAGCAGTTATTTAGGAGCTGGACACCTATTTTATTGTTCTGGATTTGTCCTTCTGGACAAGTCTGACTTTACCAAACACTTGACTTTGTGAAATAAGCACAGAACATTACCAGAAGGGAAACTACAGCTTGGAGACAAGGATGAATTCCCAGCTGCATTAGGAGAGTGAGAACAATCTATTTTGTCATTTAAATCTCTTAATGAGAAATTAATTCTTATTCCATGTGCGCCCTGAGATATGAAGCTCCCCAAAGCTGCAGGCAGTGCATTTTCTGAAGCCACATCTGCTTCACGGTTGCCAGACTGTGCTGCAGGACGGCTGCCTGCCTGCTGCCAGTGCCTCACCATGCTTTTTATAGCCAGCCATAGACTCGAGATGGTGAGTAGCATGCTGGTGTGAGACAGTCTGCTCACTGCAGATAGAGAACTATGAAAAGTGATCTACATGTCTGTGCTTTGCATAGACTGAAGAAGTGTCTCAGCAAACAAAACAATGAACTTTCAGCTCTGTGCAAGAAAGGCTGTGCTAAAGTTCTTTTCCAAAGGGGCTGTAACTCAGAGCTGCCTGAGTATCCAGAAGGAGGGGGGAGGAAGGATGCAACTTGTGATCCAGCAAGATACGTTGAATTAAGACAAACTGGGAAGAGCACTCAACCTTGCTTTACCTCCTGGCATATCGTAGATTTCTTTTCCATGGTCTCTCTTCATTTAGGTTGTCTCTGTCACATATCTATGCATATATCAGTCACCATCATCGGTGACTGGGCTCCAGGGATGGCCTGCAAAGCAGCACTCTCCCTGTCCTGAACTTTATCTTCAAGAGTAATCTTTTAAAATCCCACATCCGAACACCACAAGCCTGTGATGTTGAAAAAAATCTTGCCACTCTGTCTATTGAGTGTCTCCCTTATCATGTGGCCACCCCAGAAGAATATTGCCTGTATGTTAAAAACCTGACTGAACAGAGGTGGTCCTGGCCTGGCTTTGCTTATTCACAAGTCTTACGATGAGCAGCTGAGGGAGCTGGGGTTGAGTAGGTTGGAGAAGAGGAGGCTCAGGGGAGACCTTATCACTCTCTATATCTCCCTGAAATGAAATTGTAGCGAGGTGGGGATAGGTCTCTTCTCCCAAGTAATGAGTAATAGGACAAGAGAAAAAGGTCTTAAGCCTGCACCAGGGGAATTTGGATATTGGAAGAGTTTTTTCACAGAAAGGGTTGTCGAGCACTGGAACAGTCTGCCCATGAAGTGTTTGAGTCGTCATCCCTGGAGGTGTTTTTAAAAGACATGTAGGCGTGGCACTTAGGGACATGGTTTAGTGGTGGACTTCGCAGTGCTGGGTTAACAGTTGGACTCAGTGATCTTACAGATCTTTTCCAACTGAAATGATCCTGTGATTCCATGATCTGCAGCTGTCCATGAACCTGCTGGTCAGACCTGCTCCTGCTGCTCTTTGGAAGCTTGCACAGAGCCCACAACCAAGCTTGAGCTTGGCTTGATCTGTATAGTTTAGACATCACATAGGAACAGACAAGCAAAGGCTTAACCCATACTGCATTTTAGGGCTGAAATTGCCTTGGGTGTCAGTTTTGAACTGTAAGGTGGGGATATTTCTTCCTTGCCTTACAGTAAAGATGATAAAACCATTACTGATGATGAGTCTCCTTGAAAAGCAGATTAGTGTTGATTTTTATAAAATCTGATGCATATGGTATTGAAAAAATGTTAAGGGATGGATATGTGTGTGTTAGTTGCACCATATCTGTGACAGAGCATGAACCCCCTCCTGACAGCTGATCTAATTAGAGAAGGGTTGACTACAATGAGATGTGTTCCAGAAAATTAACTAGCTTGTCCAAGCTAAAACCCCCTCATCTGATGGCTGGATGTTAAGGAGAAATATTCCTCTGCAATATTACTTAAAGCACAGTTCTGGGATATACAGATATAAGCAAAGAATTTAATAACAATATCAATATTATGTTCATACTTCTGCTACAGATAAAGTACAAGTAGGTATCAATAGAAATGCAAAGGCTTGGATATTGTTTAAATGTAAAATACTGCAGGGCCTAGTTTATATTTTCATTTTTAAATTAAGTTTTCATTTTAGATTAGATTTCATTTTGGATTAAATTTTGTCAGCTTTCCAGATTCACCGATATTTTTTTTTTTAGCAGGAACAGGTTGCATTTAATTGGTCCTCTTCTATCACAGGTACAAAAATCTTCCTGTAGTTTTCTTCTGATTTTATCTTTCTAGGATTGCCTTTTTCAGTCTGCCATCATCTGACTTAAGCTCATTTTAGCATATACAAATCCTTTGCTTTTGACAGTTGCCAATAGTATTGACAGATTGGTGTCTATTTATTGAAAGGAATACTTTTTTTTAAAATCCCTTGGTTTCAGATGCCAGTAGACTTGTGGAATAAACAGTTCAATTTAAAAGAATGTTAGTTTGAGAAGTTTTGGGTTTTTAAGACTTTTTGTCAGATTCTAGGTTTGCAGCATTTTTGAACATGTGGTTTTAATCATCTTGTAAAGATTAAAATTTTAAAATATGAAACCAAATGGTGCATTAATAGAGTGTTAGAGAAGAGTATTTTATTAAAGAAGAAGTATAGCATACAGCATAACCCACTAGTCATAGTGATGACCTCGTAAGGCAATCAAGGAAAAATAAAAGGCCAATATTTGAGGTCAGTCTTCCTAAAGGAAAAGATTTATTGAACTTCTCAGTAATCTCTTGCTCCAACACAATAACAGAAGATTGTAAACTTTTGGAATATTAACAACACTCATCTTGCTGTAGTAATGAAATACTCTTGAGTAAAAAAAAGTAAATCTAAAATCCCTGAGGCAATCCTGACTCCTTCTGATGGTGCTATGCAACAAGCAAACACACCCACTACAATATAGTTCTTTTAAGAGGCAGGCATACTGGTTGTCATGCAGCTCCTTAGTGTGCTGTCTGGAATTCAGAGCAAGGCAAAATGATTTCTGTCTGTAATTCTCCCTGATGGGGAACCACAGAAGATTCTTAACCTGTCTCTCGATCCTAAGTAAAATCAGTGTTGCGGTAGTGTGTGCCTCTGCTGTCTCCACCACTGGTGCGGTGTTTAGGAAGACTAATCAGTCTTACATACTTTGTTTTATCTGTGGGGCAGGCAATCCAAGTGGAAGTGAAAGGAGATGGCCAGCTCATCATGTAGTGGGCACTACGTAATGACCAGCTATCAACTGCTAGCTAGGCTGGTATCCAGCCAGAAAGGAAATTGTTTCCTTATGAGACAAAGTCATTCAAAATATTGCTGTCCCCTCTTCTGAAAGATATGAGTGTTTGTGATCTGTTTCAGTGGAAAGGAGGATAAATTAGTTTAATGCAGTTATGAGAGTGCTGTGGTGGATTATCAGCAGAGGAGCAGCTACTTTAAATCATTGTTTCTGCTTGATAGGTGAACATTTGACCATAGATTGCTATGCCAAGAACATGCTCTATAGACCTTTTATAAATTTAAGCAAATGCATGAATTCTTGGTTGGCTTGGGGTGGAGAGAACCAGAATCTGGTTTGCAGTTGCCCACCCTCCAAGGTTGTTTAGTGCTACTTCAACCAATGGGCATACTGAGTTCAGTGCCCCAAATTCTAACTCATATAATGTGTACCCCTGTCAAAGATTTGCTGAAATTAAAGTCGCTTAAATATTCATATGACCCAGCTTTTTAGACTAATTACAGAGAAAGTAAAATAAAATATATAATCAGATCCTTGCAGGAAGTACTGGAAGAAAGCTTTGCAAAAATTCCCCTGAGAAGAAAAAGTCAAGAAAAGTTGTGCATAGTGCTTTCCAGTCCCTTTAATCTTGAGAACAAGTTCTTTTACTTATAGGGACAAAACTGTGCACATTTTAACTAATTATCCTCTGATTAGTTTGTTTTTACTCGGCTTTTATGAAGGGTGGGTAAGAGGAGATTTGTCTCAGGGTGTGCTGTGCATTTGCTTCACTTTGCCTCCTTTTTGAGGAGATAGGAAAAGAAGAATTGGAGTAAGACTCAGTGAGACCAAACAGTGAGTAAAAAGAATGAACACTGGGGCATGGCATAAAAAATTATTTATCTGTCTTATCTTCTGTCGGTTGTTGGCACTGTCCTGAGTAGAGACCATCCTCAGAGACCAAGAGTACCTGATGGTGGATCGGATTTCTTCTTCTGCCCTTGGTACACAAAAAAGTTAAGTAGAGGAACCAAAGCTATTAATGATAATAATTTAATAATATCTGCCACTGTATGTGGTAGGTAAATTGTGCTGCTCTTAGTGGAAGTAGGAAACAACTTTTCTTTGGGTAATTTGAGCATTATTACATCAATCCTATGGTCCTATCAGCCACTGTTGTATGTCTTTGCTCTGAAATGGCGATGCTGAGGTGCCATTTTTAAGGGTGTAATGTCAAGACAATCCATATGAGGTTTTCTATGTGTTTAAACACTGCATATTTCTTTATAAAACTCTCTTCTTTATATTTAAAAGATCTTTGTTAGTTAGAGGTGTGCACTGACAAAATGATGAAGGGAAAAGCCAAGTGACTTTGATTTTAGTGCTCAACTAGCTGCTCTCAGAAATTAATACATTAGCTCTCACTTCACTGCACCTTCAAAGAACAGTATTTAAACCTTCCTGACATTTTTTCCTAACATCTTCCTTAACTGCACGTAATTTATAAACATCTAAACAAGCATGAGTCATCCTGCTTTTAAACTCAGTGACTCTTCTGCACTGAATAAATAGTGCTGGCCATGAAAGGAAATTTCTTTTCAAAGAGAAGATGGAAATGTTTTTAGTTTTATGCTGTCATCTTCTACGTCAGCAAAGCCAAGCTTGCGTAAGTCTGTGTTCTAGATGCCTTTTGTTTGTAGCCCATGTGCGTGTAAACCAGTTGTTGTAACAAAGATGTGCGTACCTCGAATAAGTAAGGCTGGACTGAGCTCCTTGTTTGAGGTAGCCCTTAGGAAGGAGCTGGTGACTTTGCTGCACTTCTTTTGGTACTTTTGGTAGAGCTGATCTCCTGGCAGAGGAAAGATAAGGAGGAGGAGGAGTTATCTTGGAGTTAAGTCAATAAGTCCTCCTTTCACTAGTGGAATTTTGCTAATCTGCCTGGTCCTGGCTGACATAATATATCATTATGCTGTCTGGGCACATGCATTTGTCACTGCTAGTGTTTTATAGCCTTGTTTGTGTTGCTGCAGTTGAGGTTGGTCGGTGCTGTGGTACTTTCACAGTGTCATTTTCCTATCCTGAAGAAGTGCAGATGCCACTTTTCTCAAAGCTATAACTCTGTATGTAAGACATGTTCGTATCAGCTGCTTTTCAGTTTTGAAGTCACTGGCAGTAGATGAGGGAATTTCAAGAGCCTATCTCTGAACACAGTGAGAAATGGGGATCAGAACATTGTTCTTAAACATACTGCTCAGTCCAGCTGTGCTGCAGGGTTTTTTCAGTATGTTTGTTATCTTTTTATCAGCCAGGCCAGACCGGGGTGGAACCACTGGTGCTGAGCAACAAAGAACCAAGAACATGCTGTAAGGTACATTGGAGCCTGCCAGCATATCCCATGTGTCTCTGATCAGAACTTGAACCTCTCTGTTAGCTTCAAAATCCTTGAAAGGCCTTGCTTGAGTTGTCTGCAATACCAAGTGGTGGTAGATATGCCTCTACCTCTGGCTTTATTCCTGCAGCTGCTGTGGGGTGCTCCAGCCTTTGGGAAACTGTGGAGAAAGTCGTGCACTGTTGAAGCACACTTTGGTGTAGGGATTCACTGCATCTAAAAGCATCCCAACCAATATCTGAAATGTGTTCAAGATTTGTGTTCTGCAGCAGTGTGTTACTAGCAACTAATTCAAGGCTGGTATGAAATGTTATATTTAGGTGTGTGTGGGAAAGGTAAGCAGCAGGTATATTATTAAGACTTTGGTTTTGTGAGAGAAACTATTTGCAACTTCATAAGAACATAAATCACCTGACCCCTGAAATCCTCTGGAGTTTGCTTTATTGCTAGATAAAGTAGCTCTAGTTCAATATCTGGAGTCTTCTGTTGTCATTTTCAAACAGTACTTTGGAGTGTTTTCACATTTGCTTTCATGCCTTTGATAACTCATGTCAAATACTGTCAGACAGAGTATAGCTTGACTGTATCAGATTTGCTGGACGATTAGGTTATTGCAGGAAAAGTTTCCCACAACTGTTTTTTTTACTTGCAATAAATATCAAGTAGAGTTTGAAAATTCTTTGATCTTCTCCAAAACACCACCAAGTGGTGTATGCAAATATTGAATGCAGCAGGAACACATATTGCCTTTGAACTCCACAAGAAGCCAGTAAAAAAACTCTGAAAGAAGTACCCTGGAGAGCCTAAAGGTTTGTGGCCAATGCACCCCATGATGTCTGAAGACTTAGGTAGCAACAGCTTCATAGGGCTTTTCCCTCCCCTTTTAGATGAGTGTAGTAATTGGAAGCTGCAAGATAAAATTGGAATAGAGAGGGGGGAAAAGAAGACTTGACTGGGAAAACTATTTGTTTTAGCAGCTGTTTCTCAATTTTACTTTACAATTTTCCTAAATAGCTCTTGACCAAAGCCATCAACTACATTTATCTAGAGTTTTTCTTCTGCTGTTAATTATGTATTAAAGATAAAGATAAAAAAATAGCGCTATATAGGAATATTTAATGATGTATTTACAAATGATGTAAAATTTTCCTCTTTTTTAACAAATTTTATCAGTAGAAATCTAAGAAGTGAAAAACTTATAGAAACCTTATTTTCATAGAAAAATAGTGATCCTTCTCCAGTTAAATATAAATACAATAAGCAATGGATTCACCAATGCTTTCTGAGAAATTCACTTCTCCAGACATAAGCAATTGGTTGCAGATTAATAGCTTTTTTTTTTTTTTAATATTCCCAAGTCTATTGGATGCTGAATTCTGTGAGGTGGGTTGTTTTGTTTTTTTAAAGAAGTGAGGCCAATGTGAGTTTTCTACCACTGCCTTTCTTTAAATACTGAAGATCTAGTTTTGCTCTTTTTGAAACCACTAGACCTGTAGTCACAGACAGTAAATGGTGGGGTATAATACTGTGCCAAACAAAACTGTGTTTGTGTATGTCTAATGGCAGTGCTTAATGTGAGGAATCTTAGAAAATGCATTTTTATCTTATTTTCTCGGTTAACTGTTTTTATTATTTCTAATAAGATCTTTCTATTGCATTGTTTTTACTAAGGTAAATATTTTACATTGTTGAGAATGCAGCATGCTTTTTAAAACTAACCTCCATGCTTTCTGTTTACAATTACAAGACCCTTATTCCAAATGTTTTAAATAATTAGTCTGTTTTACACTTAGCACTTGTATCCAGTGTCCACGGCTAGGCTTTGCTGGAAGGGGGGCTTTGGGGATGACCTCTGTGAGAAGAGGCCAGAGGCTGCTGGGGGCTCCAGAATGGATCCACCACAGGACACAGCTGGGCCAATCAGGCAGCCTGGTGGCACCTCTGTGAAAACAAGTCTGATAAAGTACACAGATACAGAGAGAAGACAGAGGAACCAAGGGGAAGACCAAGGCCAGAGCAAAAGGAGGTGCTCCACAGCAAAGGAACTGTGGCCCACAGACAAGCCCATGCTGGAGCAGGTGCTCTCCCAAAGGGACTGTGGCCCATGGAGGACCCATGCTGGAGCAGAAGAAATGAATTAGAAGGAAGGAGCAGCAGAAGAAAAGAGAGGGAAGTAGAGGGTGGCTGAGACAAACTGCTGTGGTTTGACCATTCCAGCATGTGTTGGAGCTCCACTATACCTTATGTTTCAGACTTCCAGGGAAAAAGAGGCACCCTTTTTGTTTTTTCCAGTGATGCTCCATTTGAAATTGACTTGATCTCTTTTGGTCTTAAAAAGTGGAAAATGTAACACTGACTGGAAAGGGAAATATCTAACTTGTCCAAAAATTAAAATGTTTGTGCTGGCATTTATATGTTTTTTAAAAAAATATAAATTCTGTCTTGACAAGGAATAGGCATAGAAACGAGCCATTTTTTTTCTGTTAAAAAGCAATACTTGGAGGTATTTAAAACTGTGTAGATGGAGCAGAATAAAGCAGCCCTAGTAGTGTAATTAAGCTAATTAGACTATAGACAAAGACATTCCTTGCTCTTCTGTTAGGTATCCTTAAATCTTTTCCAACAGAGATGTTTCTGTGAAAAGCCACTTTTCCCTCCACTGCTGAATACAGCTGACATTTTAAGCTTCTGCTTGAGTGCAGCGCTAACAGGCTGCCAGGTCCAGTTCTGGTTTATGTTGCTGGTTCGTTTGGAATGAAGCAAATTGAGAGGTAAGCTGTCAATACATGCCATGGATAGGAAGGCTTTGCCATTGTAATGCAGCAGAATGAGAAGAAAAACATCTTTGTCTGCATATATTATAAACTGTTGCCCTTTCTTTTATCTGAGCCTTCTCCAAGTTTTTTCTTTGAAAATGGTTCAGTTCTGACATTATCAATACCCAGTTTCTGTGGGAAAGTGCATTCCCACAAGATTCTTCTAGACTGTCAGATAGAAAAGACATGCGATGAGTCCTGTAACATCAGTCTGAGCCCTCCATGCAACTCACTGCTGCAGGCAGAATTCATCCATGTCCACATGATGTTCTCTGACTGCTGATTATGCAACATTACGATGGCAGGACATAAAAAAGTTCCTGCAGAGAAAAGAGGTTCAAAAAAATTCCTTCAGTTGAGAATTTTTATTATAAAGCAACCCTAAAATAACATTAGTACACTGTAAAACTAAAGTTCTTGCAAACTTTTTTTTTTGCAGTCTGCTGAAAAATGAAAACAGAAAGAAATAAATGAGATGCAAGAACAGGGGGAAAAAAGACAAAAGAAGAAGTAAGACGTAGGATATGTAAGAGGAAATAAAACCAAGACTGAGAAAAGTGATAATTCACAAGTGCTAAGTGCTAAAACGTAGTATTCTATTGAGAACCAGTATAATATTTGTGATCACTTGAAACTTGTGGAAAATATCAAGAGCAACTTTAAACTGAAGAAACATGGAAAAACATCAGTGGAAAATGCAAGGGAAAACATAAAATGGAAAGGATTCATTTCACATCACCTTACAAACAAGGACATATAGCTTCTGCCCCTTCTTGCAATGCAGTGTGGAAGTCTTATGTTCCCTTGATGTATTGACTGTTTTGAGAATTTACGGTACATATCAGGCAATATTCTTCACCAAAAGTATATCTTCTGGCAACTAACTGACCTGGTCGAGTACACAGGATAGCAGAGTGGACCCGTTAGTCTAAAGAAAAAGCAAAGTTTGCCCCTTGCAGGCAGATGCAAATGTTGGGTTTAAATGTTTTAAGTGTTTAAATTGTGAAATCTTTAGAGTTCTTCCAAATAGCAAAGGAAACAGTATGCCTTGTGGTGCCATAGAATGAATAGTCATATTCACTTTCCACATATTACAAGGTGGTGAATAAATAAAAAACCCCTAATTGTTCCAAGTTTTCCTCAGCTAATATTTAATTTTACCCCTCAGTTTACAAAGGCAGATATTTTATTAGTTGCATGTCTTTTTTTCTCCAATATAGAAGATTTATAAGCAGTAGATAGATATAGTTATAGGCAGTTCTTTTAGCAAGATTCAATGACAAACTGAGAAAACTTTCATTCTAATTTTACATTCCTACCTATGGCCAAGCTTTATTTCTCTGACATAGCTCTACCAGGTACCAAGACCCCACTGTTTGGATGAAATGAACCTGATTCTCTTTCTTTCTAGGAAATGTCATGAATAGATAAAGGGATGTTAGCCAGTGCTCAGACAGGGCATAAAATCCTGGAAGTCCATGATTTTGACTCCAGTTATATACCAGTCTCGTATTCCTGGCAGAGTGTAATAGTGGGATTGCAATGGACATTTCTGGCTGCCTGTAAAGTCCAGCCTTGGTCAGAGCAGGTCATGGCAGCAAGGGAAATGTGCCACAACCTCTACTGGCACCTGCTGGTTTTTTTGTGTGCCTTTGGAAATGCAAGTCTCAGTTCCAGCCTCATGAGTGCAGTGCTGGATTAGGAAAATAGTTCTGTTTCTTTTTACACTGATACAAAAATTTGGCCTTAATGTAGACTGTGGTCTTCATGTCATCATCCTTTACTTGCACTAAAGGAACCCCTAGTGAGTTTGCAAGCATACTTCTGGGGTTTTTTTCCGCACTGGGACCTTAGTTTCTGGATTTTTCTATCCCCTTTCTTTGTGGCTGCAAGTCAGGGTTTCTTAAAGAGCTTGTTTAAGATGGGAGATGGCTGCTGTAATTTGGGACTAGTTCTTTTACAATCATCTTTAGAAAAAGAAATACAAAGTTGACAGTTAAAACCAGTGATGATTTGTTTTCATTCTTATATTTTTCCTTTGCACTAAGAGTTTGGAAAACATATCAGCTGAGGTACATAACTTGATGTACACTTAGGCCTTAACCACTGCCAGTGAGGCTTTGATAATCTGAATATTTGTCCTTCAAGGCACAAGAGGATGCATATACACTGAACATGCAAGGAGAAAAACTGTTTATAAATAATAAATGTCTGTCGACCATCATAGGTAGAAGGGATATGTATACTTTGTGGTATCTCTGCCCATTCAAAGGAATGAAAGGTCATATCTACTGTCTGGAGGAGCTGCATGGTATTTACTATCTTCTCAGAGGCTTTTGAGGATGCAGTTAGTAGATAACACTCCTACTTTTCCGCAGGAGCAGTGGTGGAAGCTTCAGAGATTTCATAGTACCTGAATCCTCCTCCATACTGCCATGCATGTTCCTTTTTGGCTGATTCCTACTTGTTTTTTTTGAGATGGATGTTCTGCAAAGCTGGAGGTAACAGTTTCTCTGGTGTACACATATCACTTCCAATGAACAAAGTGATGAACTGAGATGAAACAATGAGCACTGGGAATGAAATACAGCTCTGATGAAGAAGGGATCAGCTTGGATCACACTGTAGTTTATTCCTCTCCGGAGCCATGGAGTGGACAGGCTCCAGGTTTGGGTATGCTAAGATACCATTCAGCTCTGGGTGGTTTCCACCACATGAAGGATGACATTAGAGGATGCTCTAAGGAGCCGATCCTGTTTTGGGAAGCTGTGAGTCAAGTGCAAAGCTGTCAGCATGGGAAAAGAGAAAGTTAAAGAACAGTGGCAGGAAATACAAGCTTTGTGAAAATGACTGCAGAGATGCTGGCATCTTCTCAGTACTGGTGGCTTACTATTAAATAAGAGCTTTGTTACAAATGTGGCTTGTTGGGGAGTGAGGAGGGGTATGGTCTTCCAAGGAAAGTTTGGAAATTGGGTGTCGATGTACCACATTCCAGCCTCTGTCTCTGCATTGACAACTCAATTTGTATAATTAGATAGATCACACATTCCATGGCAAGGGGTCCTTATTTAATATCGTAGCAAAATCCCAAATTGGTCATAACAGCCACTAGGCTTCAGTCAGAGAGAGCCAGTGTTTGATGTAGTGGCAGTGGGTGTTACTGTCCAGAACTGCTGTGTCCCAGTTAGCTGCCTTCACCTTTGCATGGCTGGTGGCTTCTGGTTTGTTTTTAGTTTTTTCCCATTGTATTTGATGGTGATTATAAGCATGGAAGATCAATGGCACTGGCAGATGTCATAGGTGTACAGTGCAGGGAGGCTTTGCAAAGTAGCCTTCCTGTGTTCTACCTGGTTTGTTAGTGATTTTCATTTTATTACTGATTTTCATTTTTATTACTGATTTTCCACTCACAGGTAAAGGTGTGAGCAACTGTCTGGTAAAGATGTAGGTGAAGGCATTCATTCTCTGAACAAACCAAACTTGAATCCTAGAGTTTGGAGATTAATACTGAGTTAAGGTACTGGATGCTGAAATTAAACTCCTCAATCAATGTAAAACATTAAAATTAAATATTAGTTAGCTTTGGTTCTGAGCACTAACTAGCTCTAATTTCAGTAGGTGTTCCTTTCTGACTTCTCGGTGCTTTTGAACACAGGATGTTCCTCTAAACAGGAATAGTACAATTCATGGCCGAAAATAGTAATTCCATTATACCGCTCAGCTTCTGATTACATTGCCTTTCAAAGCAGAGAAAACTGCTGAAGAGAAAGATTTTTGCTGGAGAGAACAGAACGGGGAGATAACTTGTACTTTTACAGCAGTCGGATTCTAAATGTTTCTCCTGAATGCACAGGAAACATGTCAATGTAAATAATGAGAAAGAAATACTGTGCTTCACTTTTTATCTACTGAAGTTGGAAAATACCTACTGAGCTGGTATACTTGATAAAGCTTTGCTTTTCAAAGCAGTATGGGTACAGTATGTAGACTCATTTTTCTGAGAGGTTTATGGTAAAACTGTTGCTAAGACAAAATTAACTGTAGTGTCCATGCCATGAATATCACAGCCCATAATTTTTTCTCTTATTTGCTTATTTGTGTTTCTTAGCCTTTAAAATGCTATATAATTTCCTAGCACACAATTTCCTGCCGCTGGAACATCTGGAATTTGAGCACAGCGCAGTGACTGCATGTTTCAAAGAAAGGTGCTCCACGCACTTACTGGGTGTAGGGGAGTAGGGAAATGTGGAGAACTAGTGGTAAGCACCGGGAAGTAAACCTGTAGTTTTCAGCTGGGAGAATTCTGACCAGTGATGCAATTCTGACCTGGGAACCTGAGTTTAAGCACTGCCTAAACTACTGGAGAGAGATCATTGCTATATCAGTTTGCTGATGTGTCTGCATTCATCAGTAAATTTACAGAGAATGAAAATTTTTCTGTGCCACATTTCTAGACATTAATTTCTGTCCAAGTCTATTCTTCTAGTTATGGCCTTGTGCTTTAGTGTCTGTATCTTTCTGTACCTCTTACATTATGAGGGAACAAGAGAAATTGCAATTGAGCCTTTTTCTAGAGGGCACTGAGCATTGTAAGGTTGGGTTTGCAAGCAGTGCTGTACATATAGCTTCTTAGAAAACACCAAACTGAAAATACTGCAGCATGAGTGTTCTAATCTTATCTCCCCTTTTTTTAAATAGGTATTTCTTATTTGGTTTGTGGTTTTTTTTCCTTTAAAGTCCTTTGCGTAATACAGAGAAGGATATTAGAAAACAATTTACTTTAGGAAATTAACCTTTCTAATGAAGTACTTCTGTTTCATAAATTTCAAGATGAAGAAATTTGATCTGACAGATTGCATGGTGGAAGTGAGGAAGAACAATGGACAGGGCCTGTATCATTTACAAGGCTGTCCATGTATTCTCCTTGAAAGGACAAGAAGAAAGAAATTATTGGAGAGGAACAAAACTGTTATAATAGCGTAGATGTTAACACCATGGGCTACATAATGTGGTTTGGTTTGTTTTGAAGGTGAACTTAACGATCAGTGCTGTTTCAGTAAAGGAAAATGGTGAAACCTAAGGTCATCGGTGATATGAGTTCGTAAATTTACATTCAACCTTTTAAAAGTCTGTTGAAATACAATATATGCCCCTTAGATGTCATTTCTAGAAGGAAAATTTAGACTAGGAGTCAGCATGTTCCCTACTGAAGCCTTTATTCCAAGATGTAACTAAGAGGCCAAAATGATTAAACAATCACTGTTATGATTTTACTCTTTATTTTACTGCTATGGCCTTTGGAACATTAATTTTATTACAGGAGCTGGGAATCATAACATCAATAGAAACATAAATGTGGTTTTTATTTTATTATTAAGCTTTGTTTTAAAAGGCAGTTGTCACAAGATGGTTCACTCTTACATGATGTTAAATGTAACAGATTTAGGTGTTGTCAATGATACATCATTTTATGGGGTAAATAACTAAATTATTTCATACTTTTATATTCATTCTTCCTGTAAATGGCAGCTAAATGAGAATAAATTGCCTATCTGTTTCCAAATGTTGCTTTTACCCACCTGCTTTCTGAACTTCAGAGATGCTTGCTAACAGCCCTACTATTGCTTTGCTTCCCTGCACTATTTATAGTTAATGTCAATGCAAGAAGTTGTTTATATCTCAAACTGGTTTTCTTCTGGGAAATTAGGGACTTATGTCTCCTTTCCAAAATGATCTTCAGTGTTCCTGACCTACCTATGATCAGAAAAAGAGACATATTGTAGTTCCCCAATTTCCAACAGGATTAAAGCTCTGTTGGTCTCTAAAACTGCCCAGTGTGGTTCATGGGGTCCATAGGGCAATGATCTCTTTTGCAAGGTTTCTTTCTAACTGCGGTTTTGCAAGCCTGTTATCCCTGATAAATTTTGTAGTTTCCTATCTTCTCACATCTCATGTGTCAAGATGGCTCTAAGAACTAGCTGGTACAATCTACCACTGCTGGTGAAAATAAAGAACATGAAAAATAAAATGTGACTTGCAGAAAAGCTGGAGAATTCCTATTTATACGATTGCCCTGGATGAGTCACTGAAGTAGAAGTGAGATGGCTTGTGATGAGGGAAGCTTGCTGGCTCCAAGAGTTTTCATTTCAGTCTGTCCCATGTGGCCTATTTGGTAGGAGGGACAGGAGATGAGCTGAGAGGTAGGGAAAAACAGTTACTTAAGGCTTTCCTCCTCCACAGAGCATCTAGGGGTAAAAGAAAACAAAACCAAATGCTTGATGTGATTCCTTGATGAGCTTAACAGTTTTGATGAAGGGAGTTGGCTACAGCAGTCACCTCTTTCACAGTCTTAATTCATAGGATAAAGGGAGATCGAGACACTTGCACCTGGAGAACGAAATGTTCAACCTTCTTTTTTATTAATTTCCAAGCTGAATTGCATTTTAGATCATAGCACTAATTAAACATTCTCCTGATTTGGCAGTCATGAAGGCATTAATAATTCTGGAGTGACAAGAGAGAAACCCTCATTACGACAGACAGGCGCTGACCTGAGAATATCTGACGTCAGTGTCATGGCAAGTGGTTGCTGAGAAAGCCACTTAGGAAATAAATTACTTTTGCCAAGCATTCCTGGTATTAGAGGAATCCCATGGAGAAATTATTTTTGAATGCTCCTGTCATTTTTTTAATGCAGTTCTTGTTTTGCTGGGAATAGGAATGTGTTAAAAGCAGCTTTTCTTTTTGGTATATGGTATATGAAACAGCCCACAGTTTCTGAATGGAGCAGGCTTTTTGCTTTAAGACTGCTGACGGCATCCTGACTGACAAAGGTGCTTCCAACTTCATGCTTTGGTATTAAAAATCTCTCATGTTCTCATAAGCAGGCTAACAGATAAAAGGATTACAGTCGGCTTATAAAGACAGATGCACAGTATTACCGTAACAGAGGGGATACCTCTTGTTTGAAAGCTATTTGTGGGGAAAAAAAACCCCACCAGCAACAGAAACCCCCACAACTAGGCCATGATCATGCAAGATGCTACATGCACGTGTCTCTGTTGACCTCTTTGGGGATCTGGAGAGCCTGGGGTGAGGCTGTACTGAGGAGTTTGTGGGGCTGATACTTCACTGGGCACTGCTCCAGGATCAAGCACAGCATCTTATGTTCTGAGGTGATGGGGATGTTTCTTTGGCTCCACCTTTAGGAAATCTGCAGTGTGATCTGCAAGTGAGAGGAATGAGAGGGCACTGCCTTATTAATTATGCCTGTTGCATTTTATTGCTGTACAATAATTGTTCACTTTGAAAACTTCCCTGTATAACTGTAAATCTTTCAAAATAGCAATGGAAGGTCTTTCCCATACAGATTTGTTTTTCTCTGTCCTCTTTTTTTGGGTAGTCTGGATAAGGTGGTCGAACTTCAGAAAATAAAGTGTAGAGACATCAATAATCTCTTTGTGTGTGTATGTGTGTATTACCTCAGCCTACAGAAAGATTTAATCTATTCATTGGATCCTGCTTTGCCCTCTTTACTTATGGGATCTGTCTCTCCTTTCCTCTCATTGCTCCATCAGAACAGAGCAGATGCACGAGGGGTACTTTAATATGGACTAACACAGTGCAATCAGAAAAACACTCCCAGAGGAAAAAGGAGCCCTACCTCTCAAGAGGGAGTAAATGGATATCCATGTCCTGCAGTTCATTGCCTGTCAAAAGAAGGAATAAGAAAGGGAGGGAGGAAAGAAAGAGAGGAAGGACTGAGGCTGCAGAAGGCATGAGACTCCCAGAATGGACCTTCAGGGTGGGATAGCAATGTGCTAGAGCAAGAGAAAGAGAACTTGAAATGAAAAGGCAGGGATGTCCCAGCTCTATTGGCCACATCTTTTGTGACAGAGCCCAGCCTTCCTGAGTGAGAGCCTCTGTCAAGGGGTGATAATTTTAGTCTGCTGAGAGACTAAAGGCCTAAGAAAAAAAAAGGAAGTGATTTCTTATCAGAGTGTTGTGTGCAGCTAGTTTAAATGGATTTTGAGCTATTATTTATATTCCTGATTGAAATGCACAGGTTACTGCATCTGCAGTAGTTTCCTGACATTTTTGCTCTTGGATGCTTTCCAAAATCTGATTGCTTATATTTTTCCTCTATCCATCTTTTCTTCTTTTAAAAAATAATTAAAAAAAAAAAAAAACCAAAGAAAAAAAAAAAAGAAAAAAAAACCACAAAACAATCCTGCAGAGGGGAGTCTGTGCAAAAATAGCTATTGAAGTCGTTTAGCTCACTTCTATGAATTTTCTTATCTGCTTTTTCTTATGTGTTCCTTTAGTGCTGTACTCGGGGAGGAAGTGGAGCAGTATGAATGGAGAAGTATTCGAGAGAAACAAGGAGATTAAGATGGGGGTAGATCTTCGAAGTAGTGCTATCTGCTTGATGGAAGGATGAGGAGGAGTCAGAAGGCAGCTAAGTGTGGGAAGCAGGAGACTTGCTGTGGTTTTACTGCGTCCAGATGAAAGGCAGCACTTGCTGTCTGCTGAGCTTACATACCCTGAATCATGGGTCCTTTGTATGGATGTAAAGATAGGGAGATGAGAAGAGCTGTAGTGAGTTAACAGTGTCTTTATTTGGAAACTTTCTAGACATTTAGTGATAGGAAGATGTGAAAAAGACAGTAAGAGGCAAGATTATTGTTACTGCAATTCTGCGTTCTCTGACAGAAAGCTGTAAGCAGCAACATGAATTTTTAGCTTTGTCACCCCCGGTGAAACACAGTTTTATCAATGACTCTTCTCTGAGCAGTGATGAGTGACTAAATAATCTTTTCTTCTGTGTGAGTGGTGAACTGAAGCACTGATGAATAAACGAGAATGTCAACTGTGTGAAGACAGAGATATAGATAAAGTGCTTCCTGACAGTCTCTTTTGGGAAGTCTTTAAGTTGTAAATGGGGAATGAGTCTCAAAAGAATAGTCAGTCCAGCTCTGCTAATGACTAGTGAACAACATGAGAGGAGAAAGTCAAATCTTCTTTGGACCAACATGGCTGTCTACAAATGTAGCCTCAAATACCTACTATCAGTAAAAGTTTAAGATCTTAATATTTGGCTGATGATCTCCTTTGCAGTACAAGTGCGAACTTCATCCTAAAGCTTTGAAAATCCCTTCCCTGAAAGCCTTGTTCTTTGTGGAAAAAGCAGCCCCTCAGGCTTACGAGGGGGTCCTGTGATACATATTGAATGCATGCAGGCAAAAGGATTTCTTGGCATCAAATTGATTTGTGTTATCTCATTCCCTGCAGCCATTCAAAAAGACACTGAATTTGCCTTCTAGTGACGTGAAGGTCTCAATTATACCTTTAATTCCTACATGGAAGACACTTTGGCAGAAAAGTACAGTGAATGTATGGGTATTTTAAAATGCAAAGGCATTTTGGTTAAAAAGAAGGAAGTAAAGAAAGTATCATCAGGTGGCAGTGGAACCCATTTGGGAATTCTGCTTTTGGTTAGATTTTTCCTCGATATTGTAACTATAGAACTTGATTAAGAAGTTCTCAAACTTTTTTTTTATTATTATTTTTAATTTTTTTACTAATTAATGTCTGCTAAAAGCCTCATTTTAAAGAAATCTCTACTGGCACTGTAGCAGATTTAGAAGATCAGACTTGCAGTGAAGGAAACACACAGAAGTAGTGATTTGCTGCAGTACAATTTTCTCTTATGCCACTGATGCATTTTCCCTGTCATTAAAATTCAACTGTTGTTTGAGTGAGGGAAAATCCTGAAATGGCTGAAAAAATGCAGTGAGCATTTTTTAATCTTTATGCTTCTAAAAGATATTCTATAAAATGGTGGGAATAAAAAATACTGTTATGAAAGCATGTTTAGCAGATGCCAGGTTCAGCTGGCAGCTGACCCAATCACATAGTTTATTGGTAAAATAAACTGCTCTGTATTTTCTGTAGGAAGCGTTGTGCAGGTAGTGCAGGTTATGTGTTTCACCAGCTTGCTGTGCTCCAGAGTCTCAGCCTTGATTTTGTAACAGACCAGTGGATCAAAATGGTTGTAGTTTGCTGATGGTGATGATCAAGCGAGAGTTTTAACTCTGCATTATCCTCAGTGCAAGGTTTTCCTTTGCTAGCAGTGGTGTCTTTTGTGTCCACGTGGTTGTGCAGCTCCCACCTTTGTCCACAGGACTAGGTCCAGATGGAGTTCTGTGCCTAAGCATATGAAGATCTTGGTCTGGTTGCCATCTTCAGCAGATGCTTAATGGAGAGGAAGCAACTTGATTCTAATTTGGCACTCATTCAGTGAATTCTCTTTTCATGTGCTTTGGCTGTATTTTGAATATGCTCCTTTTTCATCCGTTATAGCCATTTTACAGAAAATGTCTTCCTTTGCTTTCCTTCTCTAAAAGCTCACTCTACTCTTATATAAATCGAGTGAGAATTAGCAGATTTTTTTTTTTTCCAGGTGGCCTATGTTTGAATGGATAAAAGATGAGATTGATAAATGCAGGGGTTAAAAAAATCAATTTCTGTGAGTTGTAGAGATTCTTTTTTGGTTCCTGAGCCACCCTTGTCTCTTTTGGTTTTTCTTCCTGAGCCAATTGAAAAGTAAATATCTCTTGACTTTACCTAATCTGCCTCCAATCAAAGATGGCTCTAAATCCTTTTAATGGGACTATTTTCCCTTAGCAAAGTGCAGACTGATCTAAGTAGGAGTGTGTTGTGTTTCCTGATTGAAGAAGCATGTACTTTCCTGGAAAAGTATAGAAGAATTCTTTGTCTTTCTGGTACAAATTAGGGTCCATGTTGTAAGTTGTTATTATGTTACCTATTCACTATTTAGCATAAGGAGACTCAAAAGACTTCATCAAAATAATTAGTCTTTTTGCTTCATCATAACAGCGTCTTGAAATGATCTGATTATTCTGTTCCTTCTCTGCTCTGCCTGTCCTTCCACTTCCCTCCCACACTCCCTTTTTCTTTAAAGTTTTATTGCTCATTTTTATTTTAAAATGTCCATATATAGGGATATATTATGGGATGGAGATTTTGGTTCCTGAAGAGTGTTTTTTTTCTTTTCACATAGTGGGATTTAAAATGTCACTGGCCCTATCAGCATTTCACTAAGTTATGTAACTTCTTGGTTTCTCAGCACTCTGTGAAGATGAAATGCAGTAGCTGCAGCACAGATGAAGATGTCAGTTCTCATGCATAAAATACTGTGTCTACCCTTTTTCACTTGTATGTTAACGTGCTATTTTTCTATAGGAGCAGATTACTAATTTCTACCATATTAACATTAAAAGCTTTATATTCTCAGAATATATGTACTTTTATGATTTACTGAATTCCAAGCCATTTTTTTTCTGCAATACATGTACTGCAGAATTAATGTAATGGAAGGTCAAGGAACTCTGTATTTTGTTCACATAAATTATGAGTACTACAGTGTTCTAAATATATATCATCTGGGCACCCAATTATCTTGGCAAAGCTGTGGGACTGGATCCGCAGGAGGTCACTGTAATGATCAGTACCAAGACAGACACTGGACTGGTGTATGTAATTCATGTTCCTGCTGCCAAGTAGGAACAAGCTTTCTGTCTGATTTTAGGTATGTCCAGATTAATCTGTGTTGATTTAAAATATTTCTATAAAAATACAAACCTGGCATTAATCTTACAGCCAAATTAAGTCTGTTCAATCTGGAGTTAGTTTACCAAAACCATGCATTTTTCTAGAGGAAAGTATTATTTTAGACAAAATTTGTGAAGCATAAGAATTTCCTAATCCAAAGATTGACTACTTCTGAGTTTTGACTTTGGTGGAAAGTTGGGGGGTTTTTGACCATAAACTATTCTGAAAGTGGAAATCTTGACTGCACAAAACACTGTGGCTTTCAAGGTCTCTGTTGAAGCAGCTGGGCGCAGGTATTTATGCTGAGAGGGTTTCAGGGAGAAGACACTGCCTGGCACATGCAGCTGGAGCAGAGCCATACATCCATTCACCACCACAGCAGGCAGGAGCAGGGGGTGCCTGTTGGTCCTTTCCTGCCTGTGCTCAGTGAAGGCAGGTACCAAGCAGTGCCTGTGTCCAGTCTGGATGGGCAGGAGAGTGCGGAACTTTATTGCCTCTTCTTTTTCCTATTCCTTTGAGTTTGTTGTAAAGACTTACAGGTTTTAATAGGTGTGTTTTGCAGGCTAGTAATATAGTAAGAAGCTATTCCCAAATTTACTGGGGTATGAACTAAGTCTATATATATGCAGAAGGCTATTGAACTGCTTGGAGGGAATAGATCCCAATCTTTTAATTTTATTTCACGTTTTTCACATGTGAGTGAGAGATTTTACCTTTCTGTTCATAAGAACAATTAGTAAGGCTTAGCCATAATATTTTGATTTTCTAATAGTTGCTTTTCATAGAATAGCCGAGTTAAAAACCACACATTGTGAGATTAGTTAAATACATCTTGAAATCCTGCCAATGCTTCCTGAAAAGAAAATGTGATTTACTGATTCTCATTTTGCATTTAGACGAAAAGCCTCTGATTTATCTGGTAGGACTTCTACAATCTTGGCAGTTTTATTACATGCATCTAAATGCAGCGTCCGTGTTTTAGCCTGTATGCTGTTTCCTTACAACTTCTGATCAGGTGGTTGTTTAACAGTTCTGCCTTGGAGCTGAGCTCTAGTTAGGAAGCTAAATACACAAATGTTTCCAAACTCACTCGCCTCATTTAACATACTGTGGCTTCATTTGTCTCCTGAGCTCTGGTTTTGCTCACTTCCAACTGTTTAACCTTCTCCTTAACTTCTTTTTTTTTTCATCCTGTCAAAGACTAACTCCTTGTTTCCTGTATTTTCTCTGTTCATCCACCCATCGAGGCTTATGTCTGATCATGGGGATCTTTAATTGGCAAGGCCAGAGTAGCCTTGAGGTGCTCTTTATTCTGGATGGGGGAGAAAAAAAGCCTCACTGTGCTTTGGAAAGTGACAGTATAGTGCTTTTTGATCGGATTCTTCTTCGATTAATGTCATTTACTGTGATGCCTATAGATTGCCAGTGTCTGGCAGTGGGTGGAGCTACAGTGCTTATAGCAGTTCTTCTCTCCAGGCTTATTGATTTTAAAATTATAATAAAAAATGCTGCAGGACAACTGTCTTCTACAAGCTTTTTTTTCTATGCTTGTCCAACTCTATTTTCTGTCATTGTGAACAGGAAACAAAAATGGAAAAAGATCGTTGCTTGTCAGAGGCATAAATCTAAATGGTGGTTCAAGGGAAACTTACCCTTGTTTGCTGATGAGGACATGTCTTTACTTTAGCGTAAAACTGAATTATGGTTTTAGACTGTCTTCTTGAATCTCTGTATGTGCTGCCTGCAAGTCCCACCTGCAGAAGGAAAAAGGAATAAGCAGTGGTGAGGCCCTTTGTAGTGTGCAGGAACGGGAGCTGCAGCCTGGGCAGCAGAGGTGCCAGCTATTGCTGCCACTGCACAAGCGTCAGTGGCTCCCTGGGAGTGCTGCTTGTCTGCCCCTTCCTGTTCGTCCTTTCTCTGCCTCACTGTCTCCCCCAGTCTGCAGCTGAGAGGTTAAGAAGATACCCAGTCTAGGGATAAAATTTAGTGCCCTCTTTCAGACTGTTGCAATGTTGCTGGAGGGTTTGTGAGGAAGGCCCTTTGGGGTGTCTTCTCTCACCTTCTTGCCGGGAATGTGTTCCTTCCTGCTCGATTCACCAAGACTCTATTGGTAACTGTCCCTAAATGTCAAGCAGCTCATCTGTAAGGCTCTGAGAAAGAAAGAATAAAACACTTGCCTTATTGCAATGTGCAGACCTAGAAGCCCCGGTCCCAAAAATCCTCCTCACGCCCCTGAGAGTGCCATTACTGAAGACACAGCTACTCAAACGTCACTGACCCAAGACAGTTCATTCAAGCACAGGAGCATAGATGCAAGATACATCCTGAAAGAAAGTAAGGAAAAAGCTGAGAGGGATCATTTCTCTTTGGTGTTGCACAGGAATGTTTTGCTTTCTATGAGCTGCGCCTTAAAGCAAGGATATGAACAGGCTTGTATCATCCTGGACACTCACTTGCCCCTCAGGCATCAACTTCTTCAGGTTTATTAATGCAGTTTCTTACTAGGCTTCTAGATGCTATGCAACATAAGTAGAGAGTTTTAATATTTAATTGTTTTTATGGTGTAGTGGCTTGGTAGATAACTACAGAAGGATGTGAGCTGTCTGCTCTCCACTCTGCATGTTCATGTTTCTACTGAGCTGACTGGTCTTTGGCAAGCTGTGACCTTCTTCCAAAGATGGTTCAAGGAATATGGTTCTGCCATACTGGGATGCTGAAAAGAGCCCAGGTACCCTAAGTCCTGCAGATTGGATATTTATTTTTACTATTGACATAAAAATTGACAGCTAGAGATTTACACTGCACAGGGATGGTATCTCTGGATAAGCAATGCTGTGAATTAATGGTCACCTCCTTGCTGGTAGTTTTAGCATCAGACCTAAGGAAGCTGTGGAAACAAGGCCCCTATCAGGAAGCAGGAAGAGACTCAGAAATACACAACTGGTTTATTAAAGACTAAGCAGTAACACACTTCAGCGTGCTGCTCTCTATTTTAATTTAATTGAATGGCAGCATTTGTCAGGAGAAAGTTCAGCTTCTGAGAAAATGCTGACAAACTTGATAGCTGCAGTACTTAATGTCAAGTTGGGTTTATTAAACACACAGCTTAAGAATTAAAGCTTCAGTCTGTAGTTAACAAAATTAACTTTCCTCTATTTTTAAAAAAAAAAACAAAACCTTTTTCAATATTTATTGACATCATTGCTATGGATATAAAATAAAAGCATCTCCTCCTTTCTTAAGCAATATGCTTTCCTAATGCTGAAGTTTTACTATGTGGTATAGAAATGGTATAGATTTTTATGATAGGAAAGACTGAAAAATATCTTTTGTTATTTAAATACTTAAAATATATATAGATGTTTTAAAGTATACATTTTTTTTGAGTCCTACATATTTATATAAATATGAATTTTGTAAGTACTGGAGGATGTATTTATTTGTTCTGTCACAGTTGTAAGTGGAATACTTGCCCTGCCTGCTGGAACCTCAGGCCACAGGGACACCTGTGCCACCTCCAGCAGCCCACTGCCCTGACACAGGGCACAGACACGGCCTTCAGGGCACTTGCAGCAGGAGATCTGGTGGTGACAACATTTTGTGTACTCTTAGAAGTGCCTTATTTTCAGTAAATGGGAGAAATCAAAATGAATTCTGGCTCTTTTATTAAAGACAAGTATTTTAAAATAGTGGACATCTACTCGCTAAATCTTTGGTGGTTTCCAGCAGCCAGTGATGCTTTGATCATTGGGTCATTAAAGCACAGTGGCTTGGTAATGGGAGCAGAAAACAGGATTATAGGGGAGGACCTGAAAGGATCCATAGTTCTTAGTCTAAAATGAAAGCTAAGATGAGGAGAAACCTGGACTGATGGGAATGAAGAGAGCCTTAATGGCCCTGATAAAGTTTGTAAAGTTTTCCCATTGTGAGCCCATATCCAATTTAAAAAGATATACTCAGGATAAATACGAGCAGTGCCTCCTGCTTATAGGTCTACAGACTTAGAATTTACTAATTTTCTGTCCCCACAGTTAGGGAAAGTTGAAATTATAGTTGACATTTCAAACACTCTCATAGTATAAAAAACTTTAATGTTCTTAGAGGGTTTTCTTTCTCCTCTTTTGTCATAGTTTGTTGTCCCCAGAATACATTTGCTAGGGTTGAGGCTGATCAGTTTGGGTTCAGTGGATCAGCCAAGCACATATCTATGCTTGTCTGAGACACTTCATTCTCTCTTGGAGCTGCTCATGCCCTGGTTCTCACTCCTGCGGCTCCCGTGGCTCTGACTGCTCAGTCCAGCAGAGCTTTCCCTGGTGCACAATCCCTTCTGCAGCCAAAGTGGTGCATCATCGGTGCTTGTGGGCTGTGCCTAGAGGGTGAAGACATAAAGAAATGTCTTTACAACCTTTATACTCTTGTAGACATGAAGTAAAAAGTTGTTGAAAATGTTCCTCCTACTACCACAAAACTGAGAAACAAAATAGTTGTGTGGGTTTTCCATTTGTTTTTAAATAAGTAAGCACTCCTTCACAACCTATCTGTTGTGATGTATGTTTCTCCTTTATATATAGACTCTCAGAACAACCTGTTATTAGTCAGTTTATAAAGAGGCATTGCTTACTTTTTAGGATGACAAATCATGAAAACATACATGCTCAAGATAACATTTTCTCAATAGGTGCCATTAACAGATTTCCCATTTTCCAATTGCATCTGTTGGGACTTGAAGAGGGCTCTGGATTTCTGTCTACTGTGTGGCTGCAGTGTCTGAATGAACAGAGTATGGGCCAGCATCCCAAGTCAGCCCCCTGGGCCATTCTTGGAGCTCTAAAGGAAATGCCAATAGCTGCTTTGCCATGTTACAGACCCTGGATGAAAAGAGAAAGCTGGTTGGAGTTAGTCAGAGCTCAGTGCTTAGAGCAGGAGGATCTCCTGCCAGAAGGGTAGGAGAATAGTTTTGTCTTGTTTAAATATAAAATATTCCTATATCTTTGAAGATGTTTCTCTCCTGTCTAGTAAAAGCTTGGCTAACCTGATTTATGAATCAGAAATGAAAAAGAGCAAGACAAGGATTTTTTTAAACCTGTATAGCTAGTGCCCAGTGAAACTCTCTCAAGAAAATGGAGCTTGAATTAACATGTTTTCAATGGAGGATGTGGTGCATATATCAAAGAATACTCAAAAAAGCTAGCCAATATAAAGCTCATTTTATACTGTCTATATGTTTTCTGCACGTTTCATTAAAATGCTAAACTGATACTTAGTATTCAAAATACTTGAATTATGTGTAAGTTGAAAGGCAAAAATTCAATTCTGCTCTGGCAATGATGATGAAAGATTCCCATTTTTCCTAGTTTCTAACTTGCGTTTGAAAAGTTCAGTGCTTCCACAGAGATCTATCTGATATTATTATATCCTGCAGAATACTCCGAGAACCTTGTTCCTAGCAAGGAGAAATGTTTTAGTGTACTCAAGGAGACTTTGCCCAAAGGGCACTTCAACCTCAATATGGGGATTAATCTTGTGGCTCAAGGAAGACAAGAGGACGTTCCATTTGGGAAGGAGCATGAGGAGAGTTTGGGTGATTTCTTGTGAGATTTGTGCTTCTGCTGCCCTGGACTGACCCCTCCTCAGCCCCATGGTCTGTTGGCAGGTCACAGAGCATGGTCTGTGTGGTGTCTGCAGCTTGTCTTAATGCTCACACTAAAGGCCAGAGGCACTCTCGCTTGCTGCGCCTCTGGCCCCAGAGCTGGCACTCGCAGCTGCCAAGCAGCACTTGGAGCAAGGCACTGGATGTCAGGGTGTGACAGGGGAGGCTCCCCAGCTGTAGGAGGAAGTCCAGGCCCAAAGTCTCCACTTGCCTGG
The DNA here is from genome assembly GCA_035222235.1 of Margarornis squamiger. Lineage (NCBI taxonomy): Eukaryota > Metazoa > Chordata > Aves > Passeriformes > Furnariidae > Margarornis > Margarornis squamiger. The sequence continues at coordinate 132,437,461 of JAWWTY010000077.1, forward strand.
ATGCACTGCAGCCACTGGGTCGTTGTATGTGCCTGGCATCAGATGGTCCTGTCTGGATCTCACTCACTGTTTATTATCTTTCCCCTTTCACAAAATACCTTTATATCTCACTGAATTTTCAGTGATGAGATCAGAATGTTTCATTACATATATATCTCATGGAACAGAGATAATAATGATGTATAAATTAGTTTTATATTTTGAAAGAAGTCTTTAAATTGTTTCAAGTTGTATAACCTACTGGGCAAGGCAGAAGAATGTGCAGATTTGCATTTCCATATATTAGGACAAGCATACCCACATTCTTCGAGCCTGAGCTGTGGTTGCCTGCTGTGCTGATGATTATTTGTAGAGATGGTAGAACTAGAACACACAAATCTGTGGTACTGTGAGACCATTGTAACTTCCAACTTCCTATGTCATCTCTTTGAGAAGTTAAAAGGCCATTCTGCTTCCAAATTTGACTACATAAATGTATGTGTGTTATGATTGCATACAGCATAGCAATCTCAGGAACAGTAAGTGCCCAGGGATGTTGCAGCTGAATTGTAAACAACTCAGAAAACAGTTGAGCGTGGAGTTGGAATCAGAAATGTTAATTCAATTGCCTAAATTAAGGGCCATGGATAAAACAGCTTTGTTGATATATAAATTGCTTGCGGTTAGCACAGAAAATAAGTGATACTGTGACAAATTACATGGAAAAATACTATGAGCTTTTATGACTTCACTGTAAGTGAGGTATTCTGTATGTCATAGGGTATGCCATATAGCCCCCAGATCACTGGATAATCTGCTTTTGAAAACCCTGAATTCAGGTTATGGGAGAGAGAAAAAGGTAACATAGGATGTGATCCTCCATAGTACAGGATGTGTGGAAAATCTCACAGTAATTTTCAGGTGAATGCGATCTGCATGCTCATTGCATAATCTATAATAAAGAGATTTCAGAAACTTCTGGTCAGGTGAAGTAAAGACTTTCCTTAGAGGTACACCCTTAAAATAGTCTGGACAGTTTGAATCCATCCTTATAAATAAAGCTGCAATAGATATAATGCTGCAACATTAATGAGACAAATAAGAATAAAATAGAAATCATCATCATTTTTAAACTATTATGCAAAATTTTTCTGTGCTGAATATGACAGAGCTGGAAATTTCAAGACCCGTGAAAATTGTACTGAAGTAGATTTGCATAATGCATTGGAAGAGCTTTTGTGAAAATGGAACTAGTGGGAGTTATTTAAATAACAGTATAGCAGCTATTAACAAAATAGCAAAATTCAAAATAGCAATTTACTTTACACATCCCTTCTAAAACATGTCCAGAATCAAGACAACTGTCAGCAAATAGTGCAGCATCGCAACCCACCCTCTCAAAGTCCTGAAAGAACAGATCAAAAAATTCTCATCCCTGACAAAACGCAAACCTTAGTTGCAGAGCATATTATTTCCATCATGTAAAGCAGCTGTAAAGTATTACACAGCCACTGAGAAGCCATATGATCTTGAGCTGTTAATCCTTACACAAGCTTAGGCAGGAAAAGAAGAATGAATGGTATACACTGTGACTATTTGAGTTGCGTTATGTATTTAGCATGACTGCTGCCATTTTCTTCTCCATCATTATCATCATCACCTCCCTCCCTGCTCCTGTAATGCCTCATCCTCCTGCAAATGTACATCTCCAAGCCCATCTGTGGTGTGTAGAGCACTTTGACTCCTTTGCCCACAGACTCACTAATGCTTCTCTCCCAGGCAGTGAGAATGCCTTGTCACACTTGAACCACAAGTGGATTCTGGATTCTCTCGCTTGGAGTTCATGGATGTAACCTGGCAGCAACCAATCTATATGTCTTCTGTAAATGATCCTCCAAGGGTTTACCTGTAGCAGTGCTGTCATGCTCCCAGGAATAATCACAAGGTTTGTGTTCATTTTTGTAAGTCTTTATTCTGTGATATGCCCTTGAAACACATGAAGCTCCAGTGTTCTCTATCGATCTTGTTAAAAAGGGTGTGGATTGCCTGTTCCAACAGCAAAAAACCAATTTTTCAATAATTTAGGTACTCTTCATCTCTTCTGCTCTAGCCTGGTCAAAACTTCTGGTTTGACAATGTCCTTGTTACAGAGTGAGTGGTGGTGGCAGTTTTCCTGCATGTGGTGCAAGCCCTTCCATAAGGATGACTAGGAGGTGGAGAAAGGGTGGTTTTGGTTTGCTTTCTGGTACTGTGACAATGAACAACTGTTGTGTCTTTGCATGGTAGTTTTTGGTAGTGTGTGTAAAGAGAAAAAAAAGGTTGGTTTGTGTGCTTGCTGTACTTGTTCAAATACATAATGCTGGGGGTATAGAGAAAAATATGATATTGAAATGCCACCTTTTTTTTTTTTTTCCCCCACATAGTTCTCATGCCTGCAATGTTTTCTTTCCTAAAGCTGGGCTCATTGTTGCATAGTTAGTATATACCCGCCACTTTGAATTGTTGCATTGTTAATATATACCTGCCACTTTGAATTGATTTTTGGGCTGTGTAGGTGTGAAATCATTCCTAATCCTTTCATACTGCCACCCATGTGAAGGTTGTCTCGCTCCTGTTTTGTGCCATCAAATGATCTCATAAGCTGCTTGCATGTTCAGAAAACTCTGCTGCATGATCAAGACATAAAGTAAAAGACTGAGGGGTTTATGTGCAGGAATTTATTTTTTTGTTTATTTACTATCAAACATTGATTTTCTGGCGTCCTATATTCTTGATTGCATTGTGGTGTTTGCTTTGCTTTCTCCTGCAATTCATAATGACCCATTCAGATTGGAATCGCAAGAATGTTGCACTCCGTTTCCTGAAGTACTTACATAATAGTGGATACTTAGCGATAATACAAGAGATGGAGCTTGCGTTGAGTGGCTCTTTCCCTGTGAAAACCCTCCATTTTGCAGCAATCTCTGGTTCAAGGAATGTGTTTGCTGAAGTCCCTGCATGCTTCACAGCCTCTAATAGATGCTTTCTGCCTGACTCCTGTCTCTCTTTCCTGTACGGAGTGACACCCCTAGCCTGTGCAATTATCTCTGTTATGCAATTATATACACCATTCGAAGAAGTACTTAGTTGTGTTTGCTCCAAACATGCTGCTTGCCTTCACTTGGTTCTTCTGAAATTTAAAACCATTTGCCACTCCCTTTTCGATGGCTGCTGGCTCTAAAGGTCGCTGCACTGGTCCCCGGTTTTGTCTTTTCTCATGAGGAACGAACTCATCATCATCACAGGTGGTTTTTGTCTGTACCAGTCTAATCCTGCTATCTTCCTTTTGGGAGGGAGTGGCCAGAGCCATAACCAGGTGATGTTGAAGAACAATAAACAAAAGAATTTCTAGCAACCCTCCGTGGCATTTTTTCATGCTGCAAGAACATAGAGAAGCCTCAGGTGGCAAATGGACCCTGACTGGAGACCACAAGTCTTTTATTTGATCCCTCTGAATTGCCAAAGCAGACAAAAAATGACAGCCATGTGCAAATGCAGATTTGTGTGGTGGCTGGGGGGGACAACCAGTGAATAAAATAACTAACTTGGGGACTAGTCTATGCAGATGCCGGAGGCTTAGGCCTACTCCTGTTTGTCAGACCCTTTCAGGGTTGTGTTTAAAACAGAAGTTTACCTGGTTTTTTTCCAGAATTGGATAAATCCTGGCTGTTGACATCAGTTTAAATCACATTTCTCACTACAAAGAAATGAAATTAATAAGCAGCTCTTCACAGCCTTCAAAAATACTAAATGAATCTCTGAAGAATAAACATTACTTTTCAAATGAATGTTTTTGCTTCTCCTATTAACTGTGTTGTAAAATCTCTGCAATAGTCACAAGGGGAACAAAGAAGGGTTTTTTGTATTTGGTAGATAAGAAGGAGCTAGGCTTTCCTCCAAATCCTTGTTGCAGTAAGAGATTTTTGCTCAGAAATTCACAAAGACTTAATTTTACAGATTCCCAGCCCCTGAGATGCTTCATAAGGTGTTTTTTTCCACCATAAATGGTTTAAAACTTTTGGGTTTCCCCCTTTTGTTTCAGATTGGACTACTAGCCGTGATGATTTTAGGTGCTTTCAAGATCTCTTAAGAATATAAGGCTTATTTTTTTACCGTCCTGCTTTACAAAAATGCAGTTTGAAATTGTAACATGAAAAAAAAAATGCATGGATTTTTATTTTTTTTTAACAGAATAGGTTTATGATAGCGAATGCCAGGGATGAAATCCTAATGTTCCCAAATTCTATAGCAGACTTCTCAGGGAAATCACTAGCCCCAGGACATCAGAACTTGCCATATGTATAGCCTGCCTAGAGCACTTGGGGGTTGATACCCAAACTCATGACCATGTTTTCTTATTGAGGAAACTGGTAAGAATCTGTTCAAAGTGACCCATTCCTGGGAGGTGCTGCTGGGCAGCACAGCATGCCAACTGGGCAAGAGGAGGTAAAAGCATCTGTCAGGTGTTTTCTAAGACGCAGTAGATAACCTTGCTGTTGTATGCAGAGGGTGGATAGATAAATAAAGTGCAAGTTGAACAGCTAGTCATTGGATCTACCTGAAGGTATGTCATATCACATAGCTTGGAGAGGCACATTCCTCCTGGATTAGCTGAATGAGAAAATCCTTTGCAATTAGTAACCAGTAGAATGCTGAGAGGCAGATTTGTTTTTTCTGCCTCTGTCCAGTACATTAGAAACACCAAGGCTGCATAGAAGGTCTTGGACAGCTGGAGTTATTGGGATGAGTGACATCTGTTCTAGGAAAATACAGTGAAGTAGAAATGGATAAAATGAGGGTTTAATGGCTTATTAGCAATAATGCAGTTGAAGAGGTGTGACAGGTTTGAACAGGGTTATCTAGAGCTGAGGTGCTGCTTAGCTGTGCTCTAAGAAAGCACAGCATCTCCAGACCAAATCAGCAGCAGTTGAGTAACCCCAGCTCTGGCCTTACTTTAACTTTGACCCAGGATGGATTGTTTTGATTACTTGTCAACGATTGATCCTTCAGAGTTATTCCATGTTAGCTTCTCCTCTGAAGGAGACACTTTTGCTGTGAACATTCCAGTGAGAGGACAACCACATTTCACAGAAGCCACCAGTAGCCCAAAGACAACAGCAGTAACCACCTTGGGTTTCCACACTCCCAAAGGCTACAGATTTTTTCCTTTTTATGATAACTGCCGGAAAAGAAATTTTTGCCCCTTCTACTTCAGATCTCAGTCTAGTTAGGACCCTGTCCTCACTACCAGATATGCCTTCCCAAGCCAGTCTAGTGCAGCTCTGACTTTGAGCCCTCACTGTCATGCTGTCTGCTGGCTGTCTGCAGCAGCATTTTGTGTCACACCAGTCCATATTGAAAGACTCTATGTTGCCTGTTTGGAAGAATTTGTTGAAGGTTGCTACAGAATACATAGACTAAAAGATAAAAAAGGTTTGCCATAGTATTTTCTTGTATCATTTATTTTTCTACAAGCAGGCAGCCTGAAACAAAGCAAGAATGAGGAATGTGATCTTGAGGCATTTTGTGTTCAGATTCCTCTCTGATGAAGAATAAATCATTCCAGTTCCAGCCCAACTGTGCAGCTGTAATCTAAAAAAAAAAAAAAAAAAAGCCAAAGCCAAATGCAACACAAAGTTAGTAATAAAGCAGTGTGCTGGAGAAGGGTCAGGGTTACAGTGAATTCATTCCCTTGGTTTCAAAACATGTGCAGAACTCAGGCTTTCTTTGCAAGACTTGGTGGTCTAGTGAAGATACAGTTCAAAGACTGCAATGTTTTTTGAAACTATTTGCTAGCCATGACTGTATCAATATACAGTTCAAGTGGGCTGAAGGAAGATGCATTTGAGTGAGCTGCTTGTTTTTGTAAAGTCATTCCCATAAAATTCTGTCCTTACTTGAACCTGTGTCCTACTCAGCTGACCCTATTATTGCAGTTTGAATTAATTCAGACTCTGTATCTTTCTGTCTTTCCTGTCAGCAAAAGCAGTGTCACCATGGTCTCTCAAGAACATTTTGACAATATTATGTGCACTTGCATGGCTGTCATACTCCTGTTTGTTGGTTTTGGTACTTATTGCTTTAGAAGTCTTACTTTTCAATTATTCTTGATTGCAAGAGTAGATAAGTTTTTGGACATTAATTTGCTACAGGCATTTCAGCTGAGTCTTTTATTAATCATAAGTCACTTGAAAAAGGCCATGTGAAAATTTAACTGCTCAGATGACAGGTATTATCCCTTTATTCCTATGTGATTCTAGAAGAATAGACTCACTATATTTGTAACAACAATCTGGTGTTCCCTACAGTGCAGCAAGCTATTTTATTAGCTACCTCCAGACAGCTTTATTAATTGGACTGTCCTTCAGACAGACTTGGTGGTGAAGAATGTGTTCATAACACAATCGCGAATATAAATCATAATGCTATTTTTCAATTTGTAAAATTTTTTTCAGATCACCTGCTGTCTTCCTCTGAGGCAGAGCATAGACATGCATAATGCAGGACATATGTACATGTATTGATCTTTAGGCCTCACTTGCCTTGATTCAAGATTATGGAGAGGTACTAAACACTTTGTAGCTTCTTTGCCCACAGCTATTTTGCACAACACAGAAGCAAGACACTGCAATCACAGTGGAAGCTGTGGTCTGCAACTTCTTGAAAACTAGCCATTTTCTTCTCAAAAGTCATCCTTTAAATCTTCAAAGATTTTCAGTGGTAAGGAACTACAGTGACTTTTATATTACCTGAAAGATGGCATATTCAGCAATGTGGCAGAAAAATATTATGATGGAACACCATTTCATTGTTAATGAGTCAGTGAAATATTCCAGCCTTCATTTTAGGTAAATATATTTGACCAGCTCTAGGCTTAAAGCTAGAAGTATTCAAAACAAAGTCTCAATTTCTGGAGCATCATTTCAAGCAACAGAGCTTTCTTTTCTTCTCCCACAATGTTTACTTAGAGAGGATGCCCTGCCCATTTTTGCCCTTCTTGAAAATCAGGACAATGTTTGCCAGCTTCCAGTCAGCTGGGACCTCTCTGGATTCCCAAGATTACTCAAAAATCATTGAGAGAGGTCTTGCAATGACATCAACAATCCTCTTTGAGGATTCTTGGAAGAATCCCATCTGACCCCACAGATTTGAAGTGATCCACCTGGAGTAGCAGATCCCACACAATTCCAGGGTTAACTGGGAGTTGATTGATCTCACAGTCATGGTTCCCCAGCTCACTGAGACACCCTTGGTCCATCATTTGTGTTGAAGACAGAGGCAAAGAAAGCATTAAACATCTCTGCTTTGTCTCTGTCCCTCTTTGTGGAGTGACCATCCCCATCCTATAATGGGCCAATGGTCTATACTGCCTATTGCCAGTAATCTATTTGAAAAAACTGTTTTTATTGTTCCCCACATTTCTGGCATGTTCAACTCCAGTTGAGTTTGGCCACATGAGTTTTCTCCCTACAGCAGCGAGTGGTATCTCTGAATTCTTCCCATGTCACTTGATCTTGCTTACACTGGACATACACCTTCCTTTTTTGTCTTATTTCCAAGAGAAGATCCCTGCTCAGCCAAGCTGGCCTTCTGCCTCACCTGCTTGATCTTTCAACATTTGGGAATTGCCTGCTCCTGTGCTCTTAGAAGGTGATGTTTGAAAAGTGACCAGCAAAAACATTTTTTCCAGAGGACCTTATTAATTTCCTGAGCAGCCTGAACTCTTCTCTCCTCACATCCAGAGTTGAGGTTTTGCTGGCACTTTTCTGACTGTCAACCGAGACTTTAAACTCGATCATCTCATGGCCACTGTGGCCAAGACGGCCACCAATCTACACTTCACTCACGAGATCCACTCTGTTGACAAGGGCAGTTGACTTGGAAGTTTAAGTCCCTCAGTTTAAATGAATTCCAGAGTAATTAAGGACAAATCAAGAAAAATAACTCCAAAGGTGCATTATCTAACTCAGAAAATCCATAAACCAGAGTCTGCTGGAGTCTGGAAGAATATGATGGGGGAGGTAGTACTGTGCATGTCTGTACTCTTCTCATTGGTGTAGTTGTTGGAGACATTTGTCTAGATGACCCAGTACAGCCTTTTTTATATGTAGGAGGGATAAATGTCCCTGTTAAACCAAACCGTTAGTGCAGAGTCATTGGAGCTGAGGAACATTCCTTCAAACGCAAGACACCCTGGACTAGTCTAGGGCAAAGGTTCTAGTGAAAGTAGTCTTTCTCTATGGATGACCTGGAGGGGGTAATCTCTATCTGCTTATTTTCTAACTGCTAGCCCTTTGTCTGGACTAGCAATACCCTGTATGAGTATAGTAATTTTACCCTCAGTGTCATTTATGAAATTTTACATACACTTTGATATGTTAATGTACCTTCCAGAGATTGATCACAACCTGCAGATTTTCCAATCTGCTTAGAGCAGTTAACATTTTGATAATATTTAATCAGTTAATAATTTAAACTAAGAGATTCCATTCTCAATGCAGTAACCCATGGTGTTTAATTACAACCAATACGTTGAGAAAATGTTTGAAAAATAAGGAAGCACAGAGTTAAGAGGGAGGCTGCTTAGCATTAAGTTGTTAGCCTAATAAAATTATCCTTTGGCATTACAGAACTTTATCATTTTAGTTCCCTTGCTTCAAAATTTCAGTTGTTATTATCCCTTCCTGTCAAATCAATATCTCACTGCAATGCCATAAACATCTTTTATTTCTGGGACCAAATCATGTAGTCAACTATATATATTTTATAGAGACTAAATTTGAGAAAAGTGTTGACAAAATCCAATGTGTATGTACTAAACTTCATTCTAAAAGGCATTTGTCTCTATTCCATAACTCTAGTATCATAATAATCTCTATGTTGCTAGAGATATGGTGAATCAGTGATGGGAGTGTACTCACCCCACTCTGAGGTAGGATTTGAGAGTTATTTTAAGCCTTCCCCCTAGAACACTGATAAAATGACAAGATCTGAGGAGGAGTGGAGAGTGATAATGTCATTTGCCTTGACTTTAGCAAGACTTTTGACAATATCTCTCAGAATATACTTGTGCACAAGTTGTGATGTTAAGTCTGGATGTGTGGGCAACTAGAAGGGTAAGAAGCTAGTTGGATGGTTGTGCTCAGAGGACAGTGGTTAATAAGCTGTACTGTACCTGGATGCCAATAATGAACTGAATAACACTGATTCCTTCTACAGAAGAGAAAATTTATTTTCCTCTGTCCACTGCTACTGCAATGCAGAAATGTCACCTGGGGTTAGTGGGTTTCTTGAGAAACAACATGTTGTCACTATTGCAGAATGGGAAATGCAGTTGTAGAGCTATATCTGAATTCAGAAAATTTTATGTCGGTTCTTGTCTCTTGAGGCTTTCAGCAACTTCGTGCAAATGATTTAATTTCTGTGTAAACTTAAGCCAGGCAACTTAATGGTTGGATAATTGTGGGTAGCTCATCTTGTATATAGATTAGGGACTGATCCTTCAAGGAGCTCAGCAGGCTGTTCTGAGGGCAGTTTACTATTTGCAGCTACATGGGAGATGGAAATGCTGTAACTGATTTAGCAGAAACTGAAAGGGGATATTAATGCAATCCTAATTTATCACTGCTGTTCTGTGTTCTGCTGTGGCATGCATGAATTGTTGTACAATGAATATATTGCTGTTATTTTATACATAATCAAGGTATAGAATGATGATTTATTATTCTTTACTGCCTTAAATTGCCTTTAGATTAAAGAAAAAGTCCCAGTCGGTGGATATTAGTGGGCCAGGATGCAACCCGGAGGCAGCTGAAGCTCAAACACCTCAGCCCAGCAAATCTTTACCTGCCACTCAGACAGCTGCTTCTGAGGAGGAACAGAACAACACCACAAACACCCAAAGGCGCAATCCACGGAGAAGTGATTTGAAGAGATATTACACCATCGGTGAGTTTTCTTTCACAGAAGAAATCAAATATACTTGTTAAAAAAGCAGGGTCTTACTGTTTATTTGTGTTCTATTTCTTTTGCTTGACTGTGGTTGGCTACTAAAATTACAATTGCACACAGCGAGGATTAAGATACTGTATCTTAATGCTGATGTCAAATTATCCTAAAGAATTAATCTGCTTTATTTATCTTGCACTGTTTACAGGAATTCTTTCTTATGCCTCTTTTTCTGTTTGTTTGGGTTTTTTTGTTTTGGTTTGGTTTTTTGTTTGTTTGTTTTTTTTTTTTACTCCATAAGAACAAGTATTGAAGAAAGAATAAAAGCAATTTTGAAAGAAAAGCTTTAGGAAGAAGATAATTCTTACAATGGATTGCATTGGAGTTTTGGCAGAGATTGTTTAAAAGCTCATGGTTAGAAAGGATTTCCAGTTTGGAGGGGGAGGAGGCATACTGAGTGTGAAGGATTATTTAGGGGGTTTTTGGGTATCTTTCTCAAGTAGTTTGGATTTCTGGATGTTTATCTGGGAAGTCAGCATCTACATGAGTCTTGTAAAACCATCTTAGGCACCTTAGAAGATGCTTTGCAACTTGATTCCCCGTAAGTCAAGATTGTGCCTTTCTCCTTTCGGCAAGGTTGGAAGGGACCACAGTGGGTCATCTGGTCCAATCTCCCTGCTCAAGCAGGGTCATTGTAGAGCGCATTGCACAGGATTGCATGCAAATGATTGTTGAGTCTTCAGTGAGGGAGACTCTACAACCCCTCTGGGCAATCTGTTCCAGTGCATGGTCACCTGCAAAGTAAAGAAGTTCTTCCTTATGTTTAGGTGGAAATTCCTGTGCATCAGTTTTTGCCTGTTGCCTCTTGTCCTATTGGTTGGCAATGATTTGTGTGCTGTTGAATTATTCCAGTATAATGTGATCGCTTCTTCTGTTCCCAGGTAACTATTTGTGTGTTTTTAACTTGTCTAAGAGGTAAAGAAAAATATGTTTCCTTAGACATCTTTCACTGTGTTATGTCTGAACCCTTGAAGCTTGCTGTCATTGTAAGTTATGTTGCTTTTAAAGAAGGACACTACATTAACAATTACATATTTTAATAATGAAGGTGGTATTTTAGGTGCTGAGTGATTGTGTTTGCAATGTTTTGTGCCCTACATTCAAACTGGACTGCACAACCGCCTTCTGAGCACGCTCAAAGGTTTCAATTGTCATTCTATCCTGTCTACCCCACACCAGATAAAACTGAGGCAAAGTGAAGGCATTGATGAGTTCATTAGCATCTTGGACAACAGGTCTAAAATTTTAAATTAAAATTCTCACATTGCATAATCCTTCTGTAAAGATTCTATTGTATCATGTGTGAGACAATAGTACCCTAAAATCATCTTTATACTTAAGTATAGTACCTATTTTCTGACAAAACATGGCTAAAACAGTGCGCTTGAGCATTTCTTTACTTTAAAATGTATTTTCCAAGAAAACTGATCGATGTCTTTTTTTCCTCCTCCTTTCTCCAAATGATCTTAAAAGAATATCAAGATAAGCCAAGATTGCTTTATACATAAAGCAGGAGATGGAATGGGGGAAGGGGAGGGGTTGCATAAGAGTAATAATGAAAGTAGAAATCCACCACATCATCAAAATGAGTTCTTAATCTAACCCAGGATTAAAACATATTATTGGCAAATTAACCATAGTTGAATGTTCTTCTGTGATCACCAAAAACACAGTCTTGGAACTACAAACTCAGGTTTGCATTTATCTGCTTGTTAACTTTGACTCACTGCAGTTTCTTTTGGAAACCTTTACACAATTCTTATAATGTGAACTCCATCAATGTTAGTAACCTAGATGTGATTCTACTGATCCCAAGGTCTGAGCATTAGTTGCTCAGCATCTAAGCTCAGTGCTGGAATAACAGAATGACGTTCGTACATTTGAATAATTGGTTTGAATATTGTGCAGGACTTGATTTGACAGACTTGTTGACTGGAAAAGGCCTCTGAAGGTTATATAGTTTGCTGTCCTGTTTGAAGTGGGACTTCAGCCAACACTAGATAGAACAGCCAAAGCTTTGTCTTGCTGAATTTTGACAATCTCCAGGGATGGATACTCCACTGCCTCTCTGCATATCCTGCTGGAACATGAACAATGTGTCCACAGCCAACAGCATTCATGGGCAACTTGCCCATAAACAGATGCTGATGTTTGTTAACAACAGTTGAAGACCCTAGGGAAGTAAGAGGGGTACAGAGCACAGAAAGTGGCAAAGCCTGCATGTTTTTCTCAAATATCATCTTACATTATCCTTGTACAGAGCACTGGGCGACATGGCCCATCTGGACTGACCCAGCATGGGAGATGTATTGGTATTGGGGTCTTATACGTGCAACCTTGTCTCTGTGACTTCTCTAAATCACAAGGAATAAGTTGCTGGAGCCAGTATTACTGCATACTGGATAATGTTTGAGTTTTGCTGAAGGGCAAATTAAAGAGACAAATTTTTCTATATCTTCACAAATGTTTGATGACATTTCCTAAATATTGTGAAAATGAAAAGTTTAATCTTGGACAACACAGTACTGGTACCAGATGAACATGTTTACTGTGCTCACTGAGTTGTTCTGATATTGAGTCCATGGCTTTGATAATCTGAAAGAATAATTATCTTCTTAGAGCTCTCATCAACTTTGGCATGTGTTATGACCTATATCATCCCCTTGAGTAAAAGAAATTTTCTATGGCTTGTCTCAAAAATAATTTCTAATAGTTGAAGTTTAATGAAATAATTTGTTACTTTCTGAGGTTTAATGTACTGACACACCTGTAATGGACCGGCACTGTCAAATAGAAAAATATCATATTCTTGTGATGTTTTGTGTACGGTTGGCTCTAATACAGCAAAACAAGCACATTAGACCTGTTGCTGACTTAATACAATTACACAGGGGTAGCCCTTGTTTTGATGTGGTTCTACTAAAAGAAATCTGTGTCCAAGGTCAAGGAAATGGATTAAGAAAATGTGATAGAAAACTAATGCTCTCAGCTGACTTTTTCCCTTTAATTTTAAAATCATTTATCACTATTTAAAGTTATTTTAAAAATACGGGATGTTTTCTCAATTTGGCTATACAGAAAGCACTTCCAAGTTATTTATATAAATTACGCTCTGCTTTGCAGATCCAGAGACATGTGAGCCTTTACCTTGCACACATGTTCTTTGCTGAAGAAATTGTAGCAGCTTGTGTATGCTTGCAGCTACTGTGAGCAGAGCCCGAGAGACTGTTCCTAAATACTAACAGCAGAATATTTATTTTTTTTCAATGTTCCCTTATACACAGATTTACCTAAGACCTTTCAAAATTGATTGTGTAATGAGGAAGGAATATCTGGTAATTCCAGGATATTTTAAAATTTCATCAGCACCACTCCTGCTTTAGAGAGCTGTGCACAAGATACTTATTTTGCATTTTGTCTTTCCCACAGACTCCACTTCCAAGCTTAATGAGTGCAGTTGCACTTTTTAGATGTGAAGGAAAAGTAGGTAAGAGAGAAAAGAGCTGATAGGAATAGGCAGTGGAGAACAAGTTGTGTACTTGGTTGAAATGAAACAGAAAATGAAGAGTCAGTGAGGGGGAGAAATAACTCTTCCATATGGCAGGCTCAGCAGGCAGGAAGGCTCCTGCACCTCCAGTCCTGAATTGGTGTGAAGAAATTGAGTGGGAACACCTAGATTAATAAGATGAGTGTAGGAAAAACAGTCTGTAGGGTGGGTTGGATGAAGTTTTTTGGAGAACTCTAGAAACAGCACCCAAGACACTTAAAAATAAGAACCTATAATTAGACTTTTTAGATGCTTCAGGCACTTAAAAATTCAGGCCACTTATTTCTGAAGTGCTTATTGTTGAGCAACTCCCTCAAAAGAGAAAAAGAAGGTGTCTGGGTCTTCAGCACTCTGAAAAGGGGGTGGAGTATTACACAATGGAGAATCATATGGGTAACCTGAATTCAAAGCACTAAGGCTGGATCAGCTTAATGCCATGTCCAACTGCAAGAGCTAGAGCTAGCCCTCCTTCCTGGCTCAGCATCACAACTGTGCTGCTTGTAGGACCCAACTGAAGAGTTGCAGGATTACACTTCATTGTATCTTGCCTCAGATTATATATTTAGTAATTTATTAAGGTGAATGAAGTAGCTAATAAAAGCATGCACTTGAAGTATATTCTAAGTAAGCCATGAAAGCCTGGTGGAGAGTGCTTAGATACTTCTAAGACGATAAAATCAGTAGACTGCTTACCTACTAACTCTGGTTTTGTCGATGTAAAAGGCTTTCTTTTGTTCTATTTGCCATTGAAATAAAACTGCAACACTGGTATGGAGTAAATACATACTTTAAAGATAACATCGTTTCATAAAAGTATTTTCCTGATCAGGCAAAAAAAATTATAAAACAGGGCAGTAATTTATACTACAAAATGCTGTTAGAAGAAAGTGTTGGTGGGGAGAGAAGGAATGCAACATTCTTTTATTTTTATTGTATCTTGTAATAAAAGCCTTAATGCAAATGTTGCTGTACAGGCTCTTGCTAGAACAACTCATTTGGTTTAGAAGACAACTATCAGCTGTCTCAGGAGGCATCTTTTGTTGATACAGTCTCTATCATCAATGGAAAGCATTGCTCTACAGCTACACACACTTAGTAGATTAGTCAGAATGAATATGTATATGTGTACATAGTATGCAGCATGAGGACACTTGGGAAATAGTAATTGCCAAAGTTCCCGTCCCTTCAGTGGTTCATTTTCCTAAAATTTGTTCATGTTCCACTTGTAGGGAAAAAAAAAAAAAAGAACAAGACCTTTCCTTCTTCAGACTCTTGCAAATTAGGTCAATAGAATTCTTAATCAAAAAAATATTTTCTGCTAGCTTGACCTTGCCATATTAGTACTCTGAATTAACTAATACAAAATCCGTGTGGAAGAGAAATGAAGCTTTTGGGATAAGCAACTCTGAATAAATACATTTTAATTGACTAAGTTTCCAAAGTAATTGTCTGGTAGCTAATGCCTAGGTGATAACTGGGAAGAGATTGATTTCCATGTGGTCTCCTAATCTTGTTTCTAAGAGACAAAATTTCAGTGAGTAGTCACTTTAAATTCAGTTGGGATTAATTTACTCATAGAATCATAGAATGATTTGGGTTGGAAGGGACCTTAAAGATCATCCAGTTCCAATGCCCTTGCCATGAGCAGGGAACCTTCCATTAGACCAGGTTGCTCAAAACCCCATCCAACTGGCCTTGAACATTTCCAGTGATGGGGCATCCACAAATTCTCTGGGCAACCTATTCCAGTGCCTCACCAACCTCACAGTAAAGAATTTCTTCCTAGTAACTAAACCTGACTTCTCTTAGTATAAAGCTTGTCCTGTCACTTGCCCTTGTCGAAAGTCCCTCTTCAGTTCTTTTGTAGGCTCCCTTCAGGTACTGGGAAGCTGCTATAAAGCCTTCTTGGAGCCTTCTCTTCTCCCAGATGAACAACCCCAACTCTCTCAGCCTGTCTTCATAGGAGAGATGCTCCAGCCCTTGGGTCTTCTTGGTGTGCCTCCTCTGGACTCTCTCCAACAGTGCATGTCCTCCTTGTGCTGGGGACCCCAGAGCTGGACACAGCACTCCAGATGGGTTCTCATCAGAGCAGAGTAGAGGGGCAGAATCCCCTCCCTTGCCCTGCTGGCCACTCTGCTTGTGATGCAGCCCAGGACACAGCTGGATCTCTGGGCTCTGAGAGCACATTGCCGGGTCTTGTGAGCTACTTGTCAACCAGTACTCCCAAGTCACTACTAATAATTTAGTACTTCTAAATGTATTATTCTGAAAAAAAGATGGATATTCCAAGGAACTTAATGAATATAAATATAAGTAATAACTGGTCACAAGAATTATTACTAACGCACAAAAGTGTAAGACAGTGTTTATAAAGTGAGATAGTATAATAGAGGTGATTTTATGGGGAAATGTAAAACATAATCTTTTTTCCAAGTGATTAATAAATCTTAGTCCATTCCTCCTGTTATGAAAGGGAGAAGAAAACTAATGAAAACTGATCAGGTACTATCTAGTGGATATAGCTATACCCAACCCTTGTGCTATATGCTCTCTAGAAAGTCAATTTAAGTCATTACTTTTACAATAATTTGGAAGGAAAAATAAATATCATATTGTTTACATATGCAGTAGATTAATTTTCTTTCTGTTTATGTACATTCCAGTCTGCTTCAGTAAAATTACTACTTGCTTTAAAATATGTCAGAACTACCTGATTGTGGATGCATACACATTTATTACTAAATTTATATAGTGTCACACAATCTGTTAATCTTAAACTATTATGCAGGACTAACATCTGTTCAAGTGCTGATTTCAGAGATCTCTCACCCTAATGGAGCTTTTTCTTTTGGAGAACTGGTGTGAGAGAGCCGCAGACCACTGGTCAGACATCAGAGTGAATCTGTTATTGGACTCAAAACTGGAAAAGAAAAACATCAATCCACCTGAAAATATGTACTTATTTACAATCAAGCTGAGAGTCTTATGGAGTTTATCTCTTGTGACTACTTGCTATTGTAGTCACTAAAAACAAAGTTAGGGGGCTGCGTCTTGCCTTCTCTAAAGTAAGCATAAAATTTATTAGAAGGACAGACATTATGGCATTATTTTTAGTGTGCAAATCCCTTCCTGTTCTGTGAGATTCTGTTCATGATGGTCTAGAAATATCTTATTCCTTTTAGAAGACGTGATCTGATATTTGGTAGAGAGGTCTTCCTGGATAGAATACTCCACTTTTTTTTCCAAACACGTTTTTGAAATGCTCTTCTTATCATTTGGCTATTGAATATATTGGCTCCTACTCTTCTACAGAATTGAATGTGGTTCCTTTCTGTAGCAGGTCCTGAATTACCTTTCTTGTTTGCTAATATTAGCAAAGCATGTAACATGGGGAGGTATATTAGAAGTTGTCAGATAAGTTGTGGAGTTTGGTGCAGTAAGTGCTGTAAATTTGGGCTACACCCTCTTCCTTTTAGAGAGGAACAGATGGGAGATGAAGCTGCCAACTCTGCCTCAGAGGATCCAGATACTGGTCACACACATTTGCAGTTTGACGCTGTCCCATTCACTCCACTTAAAATTTCTTTATTAAACACTCAGTGCTTTTTGAGAAGTATCATTCTGACTGCTTCCTTTCAAGTACAATCTTGGAAACTTTTAGAGGAGGAGGCCATTTTCCTAGCATCACGTTACCTGCTTGTGAGTGATAAGGGAAATAATTTGTGGAACGTGTGGATAATGAGCAAAGTGTCTCTCATAGCAACAGTAACTATGCAAAATTCTTACTCATTCATCCTTCCTGAAGATTTTTATTAGTGATTCCAATCACATAGCTACTCTGGATGAGCAAGCAAGCATTTATTCATGTCTTTGTTTTTCTTTTTTTTTAGTATTTAAAAGTTGGAGCCATTAAAAGCCAGTTGTATCCTTCTTTTGTCCTTTACAGATACTCTGTGTATCCTTTGAATATAAATGGATTCTGAGCTACAGAGACAGCATCCACCATAAGAGGAATGCTCATTAATGTCCTTTCATCTCAGTATGTCCCTTTTCTTAGCATCTGGGTTTGGGTTTAATCATATAGATTACTCTCGTATCATCTGCTGAGTCATTTTGGGCAAAAAATATTTCAGGATTTTCTAATTTTCTTTCTTTAAAGAAGGATAAAGCTGAAATCTTTTATACTTCTACAGGCAAGCTACTCAACTTGCAAGATCTGCTAACTGTGTTCTCCTAGGATAGTAAAATTTGAATCTCAGCAGGAGACAAAAAGAAGAACTAATCTGACCCATAAACTCTCAGCTGAAAGAGGGTGCATCACCTTCAGTCTCTCTCTCATTGGAGGTCTTCTCTAGAAGAGCGAAATGACTCCAAAAAGGGACATGGTTTCTACCATCTCAAATGTTCTTGAGCACCAGTCCCTTTGAAGCTAACACTGAGATGGTGAAGCCAGTGAGTTTCCTTCTGTAGAATATATATGTGAGCATGAAATCTAAGATCAAAATCTGATGTTATCTACCCTAGAATAACTGCACAAAAGCAGAAGTTGGTTTGTAATATAGTGACAGAGTGAGCAAATCTGGATGGTGCTGTGAATGGGTAACACTGCACACACAGCCTCCAGCCCTTCCTGACTGTGGTGCCAGAGGTGCAACCTGCCTCAGGCACCGTGACCAGGGGGCTTATGCTGATGAGGTGGGACTGTCTCCCTCCAGTGCAAGCAGATTTCTTTCCTGCAAGTCTGGCAATGATCTAATGCAAGCCATTCTTACTGTACCAGGACAGACCCCACCCACTGTCTAATATTTCTGGTCCTGATCACAAGGGGCTACCGAGTATCTCCCAGCATGTATTGGGCTCCACACAAGCTGTCATTTTATTTATTTATTTTCAAAAAATTTTTGCCTTTTCCTGTATTCATGTTTTCTTTTTATATTGCTAGTTAAATAAGAGTGAGATGTGATTTTCAGGAGGCAGAGGTCCTTGGTTAGGATCATCTCCAGGGCAGCTTGCTATGGAGTTCCTTTTGGATTTTAGCAAACCAGCTTGTTGTTATGCTTTTCCCTCAAAAACCCTACGGGAACTGAGTGTTATTGCTGATTTTTATCTTGGGCCAGGAAGAACAGTTGGATTTTATCATGAAGTTATTGTACTGTTGAGCATTCCACAATTACAGAGGATTAGTATGCACATAGGAGTATGCAAAGACTTTACAAGCATAAAATATTCAACATCTACAAAAGAAGTCTTTTTATAAATTTAGATACTAATTGGCCAGATATGTTCATGAAAACTAAACAGTGGCAGCAGTCCGCTGTGTTTCCAATGAATCTCATTAATTAATATGCTTGAAGGATTCTTTTATTCTTTTAATTTCTAGAAGATAGAATGACAGTCTCTTTCCTCTGCCAGAGGAAATGTGGCAAGCATGATACATTTAAAGAGTTGTTGACTTGCAGTTTCTCAGACACTTTACCCATACATTTGTTTAGGAACCGGCATGACCACTTGGTTATGGAACTAGATGCTTATGTCATCTATCTACAGTTTAAATTAGGTTTTTCCCTTTTCACTTCTATGTAAAACAGTGCTGAGATTGGTTGTTTGATAGTTTGCCAAGTTTCTGATGTTCTTGCTTTGAGTAAGTCTCAGAGAAGATAAGTCCTCCCTATAGGAATTTTTTAAAACATACAGCTTAAGTGTACTAGGAAATTAAATGATGGTTTAAGAATTTGACTTAAATTCAGTCTACAAATTAAATGACATGTTATGTTCTGCTTAAGAACAAGAAACTCACATTTTAATAAAACATGAGATACTGATTGTTCATAGGTCAGGGCTTCCCAGCATCACTGCTAACCTTGACATGAGTTATGTATTGAAATCTGCTGGGATCTCGAAGAGAAGCCATTGCCACTGTGAACCCTGAGAAAATACTGAACAACACCACTGCTGGCTCTGAGCTAACACAAAGTCTTCTAGTAGTGTGTCCCAAACTCAGCTCCAATAGAAAAAGATCCCTGTGGGGTTACAACTACATAATCCACAGGTCAGTTGCTTTTGGTGGCTTTGATAGTTTTTAGTAGTAGAGTAGAACACTTGCTCGTGTCATCTGAAACTGATCTAAACCTGTACTGATTTGTTGTAATTTTTTAAATCAATATTAAATGTATACATTCCAAACCTGTCAGATAGAAGAAAATAATACACCTTATTTCTTATTCACTGTCTGCTGGAAAACAAAGCTAAATAAGTCAAGTAGTTTAGCCTTTTTTACATACTAGGCTTCTCTTTAAGTAGGGTAGGTGGGATTGTAACTCATCCCAAGTAAAAATTATGAGAGTTAAGACAGATAATTTCAGAAGTAAAGAGCTCATCTCGAACCCTACAGCAAACTCTTGGAAGAGAGTAGGTTATATTTTTCCATGACAAGGTGGTTCTGAAGGATAGTCTGTTTAAATGAGAATACATCCAAGTAGAATAGTGTATTCTTAGAAATAGCATGTCCTTGTTGGTCTTGATTGTAAATAACCTGCCAGAAGACAGTTTCTCCAATAAGCCCCATTATTAAAGGTGGTTTGGGTTCAGCTCAGTATCTCAGTATTCAGTGAACAGGGTACCTGCTTTTGATGGTCTTTTAGAAGCCCCATCTCCTTCACTGTTTTACTGCCATAAACGCATCAGATTAATTTTCTTATTTCATTTACCAGAGACAGAAAAAAACCATAATTTTCTTTTGGATAGTTTGCCAATTTCTTCTTCAGGGCAATAAATATTTTTCTTTACACTGGAAAGAACAACATCCTGCAAGTTCTTTTGAATGATTTGATTTTTGCATTTTTCAGGGTGTATATGCACTAAATGACAGCTAGGGACAACTTGAAAAAAGGATATTTATTTTTTTAAAATGAATAGTAAAGCTGTCATATTGGGAGAGAACAAAAATTCTTAATTATAACTTGTATCCCTATTACTTACCAAAGAAAGCCTACAAGATAATTTCATATGGTTGATATCTTATGTCTGAGGGATCTATAATTAATTTGAATAAACCAAGAGTTATTAAACTCTGCCTGGGTATGGGAAGAGGTTAAAGGTGTTGGAGACAAGGAGTGGCAGCACTACAGGTATGAAGAATGCAGTGTCAGTGAAGCACCAAGACAAGAAGATAGCAGCATAAGGGTAGCTGTGCAAGCAAATGAGAACAGAGCCCAGGCAGAGTGGAGCATTGATAGGTAGACATTTAGTATTAAGAAATTTTTAATTTTAAAGAACAGGGAGATAATTTCTAATATATTTTATATTTCAAATATACTGGTAAGAAGTGCTTTCCTTCAGTTATAGTTCTGTGAGGGGGAAAAGGTGGAAACATTTATCATGTTTTAAGTACCCGCCCACTTATAGACTTGATACTTGCCCCTTTTCTGCTGTCAGGATGACTTATGTGTGAATAGAATGTAAAAATAGAGAGGAAAACCTAAATATAATTTGATTTTTAGTTGCTAGAGACTTCAGTGGGATTATGTTTTTCTAACCAATACACATAGTATGTATGAATGCAAAATTATGTATAGTGGTTTCCAACCTCGTACACTGAAAAGATGTCTGTTGCTTAACAGTACAACTGCTGCTTCAGTTTTGAATGTTCATCAGATGCCTTTAAATTAGTATAGTATCTCTGTGTTCTGGAAGATAGGAGGTGCACATTGTGGTGGGTTTGTCGTTTGGTTTTGGGTTTTTTAGCACAATGTACAGATTGTTCTATCTTTGCTAAAGGAAATGGTTAAAAATATTATTTCTACAACAGGACACATTGTTAATATTTGCAATTATTCTTATTTTCTTGGGGTTATATTACATGATCTTCATGTTTATCTTCTTAGTTAAACAAGTTCCCTTAAAACCATCAGCACTAATACACTGACTTTCTTCTGATATTTGTCCTATTAAAACCTCACAGGTCTTCAGTTAGCTTTCTAGTGTGTTACTGAAGTCAGGAGTATCAGAAATGCAAAATTTGTGTACAAATTTTGTACCAACACCAGCCTTGAGATGTAATTATACGTGTTCTTCCCAAATGTCAAGCCAACATCATGCCTATCTGGGGAGGCCAGCTCTATTTTTAAATCCAAAGCAAAACACAGTATCACAGTCAATTGGCTCCCTCCATCCCAAACCTTCCTGGGAGGTCCTGCGTAATGTGAGTAACAGGAACACCACGTGCCTTTCGCAGAGCCGGGTGCTGAAAAGGGAGGTTCAGCAGGCAGTATAACAGTGCCACCAGGTGATGGCATCAAATGTAGGGTTTGCTGCTAGAGGAATTCGGTTCAACAGCTGTTTGCAGATCAACTCTATTGTAAAGCATAATTTTTCTCCAAGGCTAGTGTAACTGACATGTTTTTGCTTTAAGTTCCATCATAAAGTCCGTGTCTGTGTCAGGGGGCTTTATTGATTCTTTTTTTTTGGGGGGGGGAGGGGAAGAGGTGAGCGGAATGGTGGATTGCTTTTATGATTATCTGCAATTTTTGTTGGTGTCAGGAAGGCATGTTTGGGTTAGGGCAGAAGGACACATCTCTCTGAACTTGTCTACTTCTAATATAGCACAGATAAGAGCCACCATAATGTTCTAGCAAATATCAGCCTAATGTTATCTTTATGAAACCCCAAGGGTTGAGGGATAATTGTATTAATTGTTATGGTGCCAGTTTGAATATAGGTTATTCACAGAATCATAGAATCATAACATGTTGAGGGTTGGAATGCACCTTAAAGATCATCTAGTCCCAGTCACTCTGCCATGGGCTGGGGCACCTCCCACTAGACCAGGTTGCTCAAGGCCTTATCCAACCTGGCCTTGAACTCTGCTAGGGTTGAGGCATTCACAACCTCCCTGGAAAACCTGTTCCAGTGTCTCACCATCCTCACAGTAAAGAACTTTTTCCTGATATCTAGCCTTAATTTTCCCTCTTTCAATTTGTACCCATTATTCCTTGTCCTATCACTACAGTTCCTGACAGAGTCCCTCTCTGACTTCTCTGTAGTCCCCATCTGGGTACTGGAAGGTTACTATGAAGTCTCTGCAAAACTTTCTCTTCTTGAGGCTGAACAGACCCAACTTTCTCAGGCTGTCTTCATAGGGGAGGCCCTCCAGTCCTCTTACCAACTTTGTGGCACTCTGGACTTACTCCAACAGTTCCATGTCCTTCTTGTGTAAGGGACACCAGAACTGGATGCAGTACTCCAGGCGAGGTCTCACAAGAACAAAGTATAGGGGGAGAATCACCTTTCCTGACCTCCTGGCTACCCTCTTTTTGACGCAGCTCAGGATTTTTTTGGCTTTCTGGCCTGGGAGTGCGCGCTGCCAGCTCATGTTAAGTTTTTCATCAACCATCATCCCCAAGTCTTTCACCGCAGGGCTGCTCTCAGTCACTTACCTGCTCAAGCTGTAGGTGTTCCTGGGATTGCTGTGACAAAGTTGTAGGACCGTGAACTTCACTTTGTTGACTGTCATGAGGTTTGCATCAGCCTCCCCTCTTCAGGGTGTCAGGGTCCCTCTGGATGGTAACCCTTCCCTCCTGCATGTTGACTGCACCACACAGCTTGGTGTCATAGGCAAAGTTACCAAGAATGCCTTCAATCCCCCTGATCCTGTCATCAATAAAGTTTGTTGAGCAGTTCAGCATCAAATAATGCTATTGGAAGGGAAATTTAATTTATATGTGACGTCTGTGGTGATCTTGCTGGAGTGATGTATGTGGAAAAATACCTAAGAATGTGATCCCATCCTAGTGAGGAAATTCATATTAATAAATGAGGTATTTGCAACTCAGAGGAGTTTGTTAGCCCACTAATGTCAGTTGTTTGCTAATATTGTAGACATATTAGCATAATAAACCTGTTGTCATGCAGTCTACCATCATAGCAAGAGAAAATCACATAAATGGGAGTCTCTTACAGTGTATTCAGGAAGCACTGATCAAGGTAATACAGAATGATTAGAGATTTTAAATTTCTTCTTTAGCTGTATTCATGTTTATTAATAAAAACAGGGTCTGTGGTAAAAGTGTACATGGATTTCATTGCTTGAAGCAAGCTGCTCCCTGTTCATATCCCACTCAGGAAATTCCATAATCTGCTAAATTAATGGATGCTGGGGGAACCAATGTGCTTTCAACCAGAGCTGGTTGTTTCCTAGGGTATAAGAATATAAAGAAACAGAGAACAAGTCTTCATACTCTTGGAAGTTACATTTCTTGTTTAGGTAATGGAGGGAAGTGGATGTTTGCTTTTTTTTTTTCTTTTTGGTCAGCTTTACATTCACAGCCAACGATAAATGAAGAATTATGCTTTCTTTCTGTAAGCTTTTATATACACTCTAATTTGTGCTACATCTCTTGAAGTTTGTGGAAGTCCTTACATACCATTCTGATATTTTCTGTAATTTTGGCGTGGATCCTTCTTCACTTGAAAAAGTGAGATTGTGTGGAAGATAAAGACAGAAAACCTGTTGCTTCTCTTAGTTAACACAACTTGATAGAAGTGTACTTTATAAACAGCTCTAATATTTGTTAGTGGATGGGGGTTTACATGGACTTTCATCTTGTTGTATTTAAATGACTTAAAAAGAGCATGGTTTTGGTCTGTTTAGGCTGTAATCCAACAAACATTTGTAATCCTGCTGCAGTCAATAACACATGAACATATTCAGCTAATTTCAGGTAATTTCTGTTCATTTTGGTATGGTCAAATTTTTTTCAGAAGTTTTTTTTCACTGGTGCAAGCAGGATCAAGCAATTTGTCATTACCTCTCCTATCAGAACCCTACCAAAACAGCTGTTGAAATTGATGATCTTATTTAATTTCTTTAGAAAACAAAAGTCTGTCTTCCAGTTCTGCAATGCTCTACATTTTGTATTGAAATATACACAAATTCCTGTTCAAGGTAACTGAACTACTTTCATGAAATTCAGTTCAGTCTCTGTGACCATGGACTAAAATAAGTGGGGAGCTTTCCTCTGTTGTATGAATGCTGCTCCCCTTCATTTTCATAATGCTGACAATACCAACAGGTAAATTAGTTTCTTTGCAAGGCAGATGGTTTGCTCTGCTGTTTTATAGCATTCCTTGTTCCTTATTCTAGCTCATATTTCTGATTATTATTTTTTAGCAACTCTACAAACATGTAAGGGCAGACTGTCTTAACCAGAGAATTAAAATTTCCTGGTAAGTGCCAGTACTGGCAGCCTGGTAGTTTGCACCAGCTGGAAATCCTAGCAGAAGTCACTGAATTTGGGAAGAAACCTAAATAGATTCAGAGGTCGCAGACATGCTCTGATACAGACTACATTAGTCTCTTCATAATAAATTATGCATGACACCAGTCAAGTTATTAGTGTTTCTTAATGTCTAGTGATTTAAGAGTTTTTCAAATGCAGCAGATATTTATATGCTACCATCATTCAGGGGGAGGAGAGGTTAGTGCATTGCACATCCCACAGGGAAATTAGCTGTTACCCAGTTAACCACTTCAAAGCATCAGTGCCTACAAATCTGATTATCAAATTAGATTAAATGCCTTCCATTTAGCCTTGTAGAATTTATGAACACAGATAATTTAAAAACAAGTAAGCTTCACAAAACTTAGGGACAAATACAAAACTGTGTAATAGCGTATGTGTAATACAAATATAGTCTAAACTATTATGTTCAGTTGTGATGCCTAAGTAAAGGTACAAATCTGCATAAGCTGTCAGTGTTCATAAAATTTACTCTGAATTTGCTTCATCAAAGCTTTAAGCAGAATCTGGCCCATCGTTTCTGCACAATGCTATTCAGCAGGCTGAATGGGTAAGGGAGAAATTTTCTTCACCTACACAAAGGTGTTGTGTTAGGAATTACTGAGATTCAAATACAAGTATGGAATTATGCTTGCAGAAGGAAGAGTCTGGCAGCTTCTTACTTTCCAGGCAGGACGTGTGTGTGTATAGTGTACTGCCTGAGTAAAGTGGTGTGTGGGAGAAAAGGGGATCCAAGTTGCTTGTTTGTTCCCCCACTTCTTGTCACAACAGACTTTCACCAACAGTGGAATAGTAAATTAGCCCCGCTGAGTTAACAGCTTTCATCCTGTTCAATCCCTTCAATTCCAACCAGAATTCCTCTGGCAACTTGAATATTTTAACTTAATTGAAAATGTTAAGTTCTGCTTTCTCTGGTTGTTTACCACTACAGTGCCCACATGATGTCCACATCAGCTTTTGAACTCTCCAAATGATTATGATTTTTGATAAACAGGTGTTTTTTAATAATTATATGTTTTGTGTGCTTTGTTAATTTTTTTCTTTAAAAAATCTGAGTGAACCTCAGGAAAGAACTCAGCCAAACTACTTTGCGGGACTGAAGCTAGCCAGGGAAAGAGCAGTTTGTGGTGTTTGCAGAGCTAAAATGTGGCCTTCTTGGAGACCACAGACCTGTTTTCAAAAAAAACATGCAGTGAGAGCACCATGTGGAAATTTCCAGGAACTCTGTGAATCAGGATCTGATCACTGAAGTAAAACTTCTTGAGACACAAAAGGGAGTGGAAATTGTGTTCTGGTTGCTGCTCAAAGTAATTACCAGCAGCAAAGGAAATAAACCTCTTCTCTCTGGGTCTGTCTCGCAGTTGCAGAGCTGTTGCGATTTCACAGCCATCCACACTAAACCACCTGTAGACATCTGCCCTGTGCCTATGTATAATCAAATCAAAGAGTTTTTAACTTGTGCTGTGACATTAATGTGGCAGCAAAAATACTTTTTCAAGGTACAGGTGTAGGTCTTCTGTTACAGCTCCTGCTCTAGACTGTCAGTATGAGAGCACAACTTGTGAGACATGAGTTCTGTGTCTATCATGTAAATAAATGGTGTGATTTTCATAGCACTGATTATATGAATAGTTTGTGTTCTTATTTATCTAGACAAGCGATGTGAATGTGGAAAAATGGCTCATTCAAAAAATCAGAAATACTTCTGCATGTTCTGTTAGCAAACCTTAGAAGATTTTGATTAAGAACAACTTTTATCTCCAAGTATTTTACAAATGTCCCATAATGAATTAACTACTTCCCTCATCACGTCAAGTTTCTCAAATGTTAGACACTTACTGAAATTTCATAGTGAAGACACCCTGACACTGTTAAAGCACATGATTTTCTTTTTGAGTTAAAAATTTTGACTGATTCAAGCTAATTATAAGATTATTTTTTTAAGCATTGACAGTATCTATAATGAACACAGTGTCTTCCCAGTATCTATCTCATTTAGTAGTTTGAGAGCAATAAAAAGTGGTCAAACTCTTAAATACTGATATCTGAGAGCCCCATTAGAGACCCTCCAGTGATTGGTGCATTACAAACAGGACCAGAGACCTATGTAGTCCCTGATTCTGCCTCTCAGATTTCCAGCCTCAGAGGCTGCTGAGGAAGGGACAGAGAGAAGCAGCACAGAGAAAAGGGTGATCATGTCCATGCTGTGCTGGAACTGGCCCTGTGGGAGCAAGCACCAGCCCAGGAGCCTGGTCTGAAGACACCTGCCCTGCCTGTAGGTTTGCCTATAAAGGGATAAACTGAGCCAAAAGGATGCAGACATAGATGTTAAGGTGCAAATACTGCCTGTGCAGAACTGTGTCTCTTTTGCTCCCACATCACCCTTACCTTCTCTGCACAAAGCTTTGCCATAGCAGATGAATTTGCCAGATCTGCCTGTTTGCAAGAGGCAAGCACAGCTCCTCTTGCTGCTCTTTATGCTGATGTAGGCAGTACACCTAGAGACTTCAGCAGCAGTTTAGTGCAGATTTGGAAGTGTGCTTAAAGAGGTCCTTCCATGGAGCTGTACTAGAAGAACAGCAAAAGTACCAGGGAATTAAAAGTAGTTAATTGGGGCTGGCCTAATTGGCATATTCAAGACAGAAGACATTTCTTCTATTATAGGCAGATGAGAATCAGGAGGCAGGAACTTTCAGGTATTACACAGTATTCAGGGCTAAGAAGAATGAGTTGTAACAGATGATTGCAAGTTTTTTAGGATGTAATTTTGCTCATTTTGATTTACTGATATTTTAAAATGTAAATTAGATCAACACAACAGATTTAGTCTATTTACCTGCCTAAAATGGAGAGTTTCAGGGTGTGGAGGGAATTGCTACTGCATATATCAGAAGTCTCTGAACCTCATTTTCATCTTCTTTTGTGTTTTTTTTTTTTTTGTAGCAGGGCAACTAAGATCTTTAGTTGGTCTATGAGCCATGAGATGAGCTTTAGCTCATGTTTTTGATGTACTGAAGTTGTAGATGTTTGTGATTTCTTATAGTTTGTTTCTTGTTTATCTAATGTTTTTGTACTTCACAGAAGGGTATTTAAAAGTTTTGGTTTAGTGTTTTATTTTTTTATGCAGCAGTTTATGTTTTATATGAGGTGATCTTATTGGTGCAGCCAAAGGAACATATATTGAAAATGCTCCACATCTGTCCTTCGTTGTAAAAAGACAAACAGCAACTCACCTTACAATCTCGTATATTACAGCCATGCATGTTCTCTAGCAAAACTTTTCTTTAAAAGTATAAAAACTGCAGGACCTGTACAATTTTTGGGGGGTGTAATAATAACTCAGTGTTCTGATATTTTTAATTTGCTGAAGTACTTACTTATTCTTGAGAGGTCAAATGCTTTTCAGTGATTCTGTAGAGAACATAACTAGCTTCCCACCTGAACACTGAATATTACGTTTAAGAAAAAAAAAAAAAGAAATAAAGATACTTAAACTGCTAGGAAAAGTAATATTGCACTTATTCAAGATAATATTCTGCAATTATGCTAGTAAAAGCTCATTGAATTAACAAGAAGATATCAAGCTTTTCTGCTGTGGTCACTGGCCCAGAACTAATTTAGGCTGGTGTCTCTGCATGGGATCTGTGCCTCTGGAACAAACTGGTGATATGGGAATGGTTTCTACTGGTCAAGTGTGTTGTAAAAGACTATACCAATTAATACTAATGGGCCACTGTAGTAGCAGCCATGGCACAGAGACCGAAAGGTGGAGCATCATAAAGTAGACAGTCTCTCACCCATGAAGTAGTCTCTCCATAGCTGTGTTTAACCTAGCTGGTAAGAAGACACTGAGAATTTGCTCAGAATGTGGTAGTGGTCTGTCCATGATGCTAATAAAGAAGGGTGTCCAGTCTGCAGTGCTCCAGCTTAATATGCCAGCATTGCCTTTATATTCAGTTTGCAAGTCGTGGACAACAACTACAAAACCAGCTGTGAATGGCACAACAAAATATTTTATTTACTCATGCCAGCAAAACCTACAGCTCAGTCTGAACATTGCCTGGCCTGTGCTTGTACCTTGGAGGGCTATCAGGCATAATGACACTGGCCCAAACTTGGAGCATATAAGCACCTTGAAAACAAGCAAAAAGTCAATGGAATACGCCTTTTTCCTTTTACTAAATATTCAGTTGATGTATGGTTAAAGAGAAAGTAGCTATACATTTATGACTGTGCTCTGCCTCAAAGTCCATACAGCAATCACTCCCAAAGGCTGGGGCATTTGCATGTTCCTTAGATAAAGCATCTTTTCAGCACCCTACATATTTTGCTGTAGCTTTATTCTGCCCTCAGCTCACACAGCTGGGCCTTCGGGGCTCACTTATATATTTAAATGGCTACAAGGTCTGCAAATGTCACAGACTGGAACTTTATGTGATACAAAATGAGTAGACATGAGGTGAGGAGGGATCTGCAATCTCTAAGAATACAAAAAGAGCTGAATAATGAAAAGATGATTTAAAATAAATGAAAATGTTAGTTATGTATGTCTTTGCAGCAACCACAAAGATTGACTAGCTGCAAAAGTGCACGGAACCCTGTCACTCTGCCTGAAAATATTTTTAACCTTTAGGACTAACACAGTAACATCCCAGGGTTTTTTTATTTTGTGTTGCTTGTTTGTTTTTGTGAGTGATTCCTTGCTGGATATTTTAGTCCTACTTTCTCTTTTAGTTTTGTGCTCCAAATGAGATCATTCCTGTGGAGTTCATGTAGGACAGGCAACTGCAGTGGAAACAACTTGTGTGGTGGCTGAATCTTCCTGGAATAGCATTTTAAAGGGCACAATGTGCTCAGCAAGCTTTCTTCTTGACATACGATGTGGATGACTTTCTCAGACATAGGTCAGGCACAAATCCTGCTCTTTTTACATGGCACAGTCCCCAAATAGCTTTAATGTCATGCCTGCAAATACAGTCGAGCCAAATTACCAATAAAATGGCTAAGGACATCTATCAACAGGATTGAATTAATCAGATCATTATCACAGTAGCAGAGAATATAATTGTTCCTTGATGTGAGTTCCAGGCCTCCAGTTACACAACCAAGCTGGCACTTTTCCACAAAGATGTCTTCAGATGGCATTTGCACACCTACATCCCTAGCACTGCCTGGTTTTGCTTGTTTCTTAGCAGGGCTGTGTGAATTGTGTGTCAAGCACAGATTTGGCAGTTCCAGTATGTTTTGGGGAGAGTTTATAAATACAGTGTTGTGCTTAAAATACAATGTTGTGACAGAGCTTTTCTTTGGCTAAGTTTGTTTTACCATGTTAATCATTCAATTTTATATGAGATGTTAACTATAATAATTCTGAGGAAGCAATCACACTACAGTGTATTTTAAATAAACCTATGCCTTAGGCTTCTCGGAACATAGTAAATAACTTGTCATTGCCTTTTTTTCTTTTATCATCTATATACAACAGTAGTATTTGATAATATAACATTAGTTACTGGTGACATTTATATGGCTTTAGAATATCATAATTTAACTATGTAGAACTAGAAGTTGAGGGCAGTTAATTTTTGACATAGGAAAACATATCGGAGAAAATTTGAGTGCATTTGAGTTCTCCCATTTATTTTTTTTTGTTAGGTTGTTGTGTGGGGTTTTTTTATTGTTGTTAATTGATATGCCTTCACTTGCATCCATAGACTGTGTTGATTTTGAGCTTTCAGAGCACTAGTGAGTATTTTACTACCACATATTAAAGTAAGTGTAGGATTTTCTTTAGGAAATAATATTGGCAAAAGTAGCAGGCTCTGAAAGAATAAGGAGAAAAAATAACGTGACCCCAAAATTTCCATGCAGCCTGTTCCATCTCTCTGGCAAAGTGGCTGTTTGAGGACTTGTCTCCAGCAGCCTTTTATCTCCCAAGGTAATGGGAGGGGGAAGGGAGAGACCTGTGACAAGTGGATAAGGGAAGGTCTGGATGGGACGTATGATGCAAATGCATGAGGGCAGCATTGAATGGAGCTGCTTAGGATGCAGCAGGATCTGCCTGTCATCCATGTCAAGTACAGACTGACTCTCACGGAGCTGTTTGGCATCTCTTCGCTTACTTTTCAGTGCTCCCATTTCTGGAAGGCTTCATCAGCTTGAACAGAGATGCACTTCACTGGCTCTGACCCAGCTGAGGGATGGCTGACGAAGCCATGCATGCTGAGAAAATTGGTACAAAACAGTGATTCTACGAGGCCTAGCAGAGCTAAGGAAATCCCATTGGATTTAACAGACTGTGCAGAGCCGTTGTATGTCCATGTTGCTCAGTGCCTGGTGTGGCTGTGAGCTGCCTTGGTTGTGTGGGATGCTTGCCCTGGGTAACAAGTGGTCAGGTTGCCGGCAGATCCTGGAAGCAACAGAAGTAGCAATGCCCTGAGTTAATGAGCTATGCTGGCTTATCTGTGAATTTTTTTGGGCAATTTCAGATGTAGTGGAAGCTAATGGATATGCTGACTTCTATTCTCCCTGGATAAATGGAGAACATATTAAAGATTAGTTTCAAATAAGACAGATGGGGATATTAAAAGTATTGCCTTACTTAGGTTTTATCATGTGCGGGATTGCCTAGGGCAGTAGCTTCTATTGTCTTGTTATCTCAGTGTATTGAAGTATTCAGCTGCTTTCCTGTAGCCTGAAGAAGGCTGTTGGCATAGCCATTAAGTTTATGAACTGTCATTCCCTGGAGACAAGTTCTACTGTTGTCTAGAGATCAAAGCCTTGATTGATGGCAGTCATTGACACCATCTCTCCTTAAGATACCTTCATGTCCACCCAGTCTATTCAGACCAGCAGGTTCAATATCTTTTCAGTTAACCTGTGTGATCCTGCATCTGTGCCACTCCTGGACTGGGAAGAGAGATGAACTGATTCATGAGCAATACTGAGTTTGTGGCTGGTTTGCACCGGAACTGTCGTCTGAGGCTTCCCCAACAATGCAAGTGTCACTCATTCGGGCTCTGTCCTTCACTGGTACCAGTCAGGATGCTTTGAAGTCAAGCCTGATGACATGCTGTGGAGGAATGGGTGTCTATGACCGTGGAGTTGATTGAAAGATTCTGCATTGCTTCTTTGCAGTATTTTATACATAAGATAAAGGACTTCCCATTTATATAGTTAAAGTGCATTTTTTAAGAGTTATTGCAGTAGCGTTGACTGGATGTCCCATGTGCTGGGACTAGGTGATGCAACACTAGTATTGTGACACCTATTACCACAAGAAGTTTGTTTGCAATTGAATGTGGTTCCTTAATAAGAAAATTTGCTTGTTACCTTTTTTCAGGATGGAAGAATTGTGTGTTATGTTTTCTTACCTTGTTTTCTACATGATTGCAAAAGGTTAATTACAAAGATACCTTCATTTCTAAAGTGCATTGTAAGATCATTTTAGCCTTCCTGAGCTTAGGGGTGTGGCTTATAATATTAGTAGGTGTGGTTGGGGTGTGGTAAGGGATATGGAAAAAAATATCCCCAAGCTTTGAGATAGACATAAACAAAAGTAATGACAGGAGGAGCAAAGAAAAAAGGTGGAAGAGATGAATAGGAAACTGCATTGCCTCATACTCCAGGGGCAAGGATGCCTGGAATAAACTGAATCTACATAACCTACGGTTAAAACAGATTTATATATATATTCCTTATATGTTTGGGTATGCTTAACCAAATAAGAACATAAGTGGGTTTTTTTGCAAGCGCACAAAATTATGTTTTAACAGTCTGATCTATAAGTCAAAATCATATTGTTCCTTTATTAAATATGCAGATTGTACCAGTGTTTATATGAATCCCATGATCCATCTGAAGGTGCTGAGCAGCTGGCCAGTTGTAAGGCCTGTCTCTGTCTCTTTGAAAGATCACGCAAGTCAGGGATTTTCCTGAGGACTGGAAATAAACAAGTCTCACACCCGTCTTCAGGAAGGAGGATCTAGACCAGTAAAACACACCTCAAGTGGAAGTAGGAAGCCACGTTCAGGCCCACAAATGCTAATGTGTGACGGGATACACCCAGCATGGATTTACCAAGGGAAAACAGTGTCTGACTGGATGGTAGATGAAGGGAGAGCAGTGGATGTTTTGGACTTCCAAAGGCCTCTTCTGACCTAAATTAGACTACAGAAGACTCTAGAGATAGGCGGTTTGTGTTTGGGAGAAAATGCTAACCTAACAAGCAGAAAACACTTTTAAAAAGGTAATCAACCAGCTCATTGCAGGAGGTTGGAGTTGTGCCAAGGAGATATATGCAGGATTTAAGTGTTGGTGGTTGAGTCCATTGACACTTCTTACATATTCATTTAAACTGACTCTAAAGTGTACAAGATACAGTTTGAATATATAATATAAAAACACTAAATCTTTGGGCCTCTTCCTACCTAATCAAATGACAATCAGAAATATATATGGAAGAGAATGTTTTGCTCTATTTATAATCCACGCAGTTTAGACAACTGGCATTATAGAAGTAATATTTTCCTGCATTTTTTTTTTC
The DNA here is from genome assembly GCA_035222235.1 of Margarornis squamiger. Lineage (NCBI taxonomy): Eukaryota > Metazoa > Chordata > Aves > Passeriformes > Furnariidae > Margarornis > Margarornis squamiger. The sequence continues at coordinate 132,470,876 of JAWWTY010000077.1, forward strand.
TTAACAGAAGAAAAACTTTCCTGCTGGGGCAATAAATGAGGGAAACAGGGCAGTACATGTGTAATCCATGCAACTGATACCATGTCCATAAATGATATTGGAGTGTAAGTTGGAAACAGATTTTGCCATTCAACACAGGGCTAAATATGAGTGTAGACTGCTAACTGGGTGCACCTACAGAGTATGCAGTCTTGTTTGGGAAAAAAAAAAAAAAAAAGGCAGACTTGTATTTCTTTTTAAAGGCTTTTACATTTCAAAATACGACTGCAAAGTATAAAAAGTATAATAAAACATGATAGAAATGCTCTATTACTTTCTGGGGACAACTTTGCCATTATTGAGGTGAGAGATGCAAGTTCTACACTTTACCAGTGCCCTCAGACCATATCTAAGAGGGATTTAGGACACAGAGACACTGTGTTAGGCCTCTGCAAGACAGTGAATAATTTCTGTTCGCTTCAAAGCTTCAGGTTGAAATTCTGAACCCAGTAAAATGGATAGAAAAAAGTCTGTTGAGTTTAGGAAATTAAGATTTCAACTTTAGAGTTTCATCTTGTGCCTATCAAAGTGAATGAGTAATGCCATTGATTAGGGTGAGATCAGGAATGAGTCACTAACCCTCTTTCATCACTAATGGTAAAATATAGATGATATCCTTTTAGGACCTTTTAGGATCCTTTTCACATGAACTTCAAAGAAATTGTGGTAAATGTCTAGATAAATAACCTTGGTAAGATCCAAATAGAACAGTTCTCTGCCGTCATAAAAATCTCTGGCAGATAAGGCAGATTTATTACTAAGCAGAATGTATATTTTGGGGGGCTGTTTGTTGGTTTTTTGTTTAGGTTTGTTTTTTGTTTTCTTTTTAATGAGGCAGCAGCTGTTTACTAAAGACTAATTAGAAGAAATTTGTCAGCATTTGTGGATTTATTCCTTTCATGATTCAGGAGACAAGCCTGCTTTGTTCTTTCTCTTTTTCTCTCTCTCTTTAATGAAGTGTTTCTTAATAAACTACTAATTGAAATCTTCTGCACCCATATTTGATGACAGTTAATTTGGAACAGAGAGCCCTTCTTACTGAATCTGTTTCTGTCATGAGTCCATCTTACAAACAGTTTGGCCAGAAAAGTATGTTTCGATCCAAAGTGTATCTTTGCACATCAAGGCACATGTGTGTGCCGGGTCACACCAGGATAAAGGGGCAGTGCAGGCATCCAGGAGGCTCTTTCCTCTGAGTCCTGGGTGACTGCAGCCTCAGGACGTTTCGTGTGCTGCTGTGACCTCCAGGGGTCTGAAAGTCCCTGCTCTGGAAACTGAGACTCTGCTGACCTGAAACCTTTTGCTAAGATGCAGAAAGATCTTTATATGACCATACCAGTGCTTGAAGTTGATTCACTGTATTTGCACTGATGCTGGAATAATGTATTTCTGCAAGGAGAAACGAAAATGCAGGGAAAAAAAGGGCAGGACTGGGTCTTGTTTAGTTGTCCAATTCATGTGTCTGGGTTTGCTTACAGCTGGTGTGAGTTACCCTTAGTTGATTAAAGAGAAATAGCATATTACATATGAAAGAAAGATCTTTAGCCTTGATTTTGTGAGCTGAACCAGTATTTGGATTGTTTACTTGTTGAAGATCTTTTTTTTTTTTTTTTTTTTTTTAAATTATTCCTTATTTGCATCCAGGAATAAGTCTGGTTGTGTCAGGTTTGGTTCAATTAGGCAACTGAGCTTTCAGTTCAGTTTCAGTTCAGTGTTCATTATACTCAGACGCCGATCACCCTGAACTTTTAATACAACGAGTGTGCATACCAGCAACGACCCATTTATGTGAATAACATAAAGTTTTTCTCCGTATTTTGTACTGGAAGACCCAAAGTTCTGTCAGTGCAGGGAGAATGTAGGGATTTTCCTCCTGTGAAGCAATGAAAGGTGAAAGGAGCCTGCCCTTCACTTTTTACTTTGAAAGAGCTGAACCTGTTTCCCTGAAACACATGGAAACCAGCAGCAGGGGAGGTGAACATCTGATGTGGAGCTGCCCCTGCTTCCTCTCAGACTGCTGCTCTCTGGGAGCAGCTTCTTGGCTAGAAAGCACTGCTGTTAATTATTTACCATCAATAAGGTGTTTCCTATAAAAAGGTAGAAAACAAGGGAGATTATTTCCTTTTTAATCATGGAACTATATTTTCCTGATGAGTTAGTACTAATAGAGAGCTTGCTTAATGCAGATTTCAGTATTTTCATTGGCAGCGGTGACAAAATAAAACTCTTATTTTTACTCCTGCATAATGCAAGACTTTCAGGGTAAATAAAATTGGTTTACATTAAGTTGGAAATTTTATTAATACTGAACAATTCCGCACTCTGCAAACTCAATCGTTCCTTTTCCTGCTCGACCCCAGCCTTTAACCCATGGAATTGACACAAATAATTTCAACCTTTTACAATGCAGAGAAGTGAATTAGATAACTCAGCAGTGTATTGGTGAGCCTATTGGTGCACTGGGTGAGCCTACAAAAGCCATTTCTGCCTTGCTTCTCTGCTTTTCATTTTCATTTTATGGAGATAAGAGGTGGACAGAGTGTCTACCTTATATTGCAAAATGGGAAAACAATCCTAATACAAGCAATCAAATTGCAAATCTGGAAACCTCTCCAAACACTTGCAATTAAAGGAAAAATGTGGTGGCTGCACTGTGCAAACTACAACTTGAGATTGATAGAAGAAATCCTGAGAACTCTGGCTGCAAGTCTACCTTGTAAATTCTCAGAAGGTTTTCTTGTGTCAGTTCAGTGAATTGAATAAAATGTTTTTGTAATACATCCTCCTAAATGCATAGACACCAAATACTCTTCTGCTTCACTGTTACTTGCTAGTTGTTGGGTAGGTCCCCTTTCTTCAGTGGTTTCAGCCATAGGGCTCATGACCCTTTCACACTTCACAGGCATATTGAAGTGCTCATGGCTTCAATCACTGCTGTCTCCCTTTGGGGATATGGTGGTGGAACAGCTCCAGGAGGTGTGGATGAGGATCCTCACAGCCTTGCTGGTGGCTCTGCATGCAGGCAGCCTCTCCCCTCAGTCAGTTTTTTGCTGTGAGCCTTCCCCATTTGACGCTTTTGCTTCCTTTTATGTGCAAGCTGAAATAGCAGCTGATGTGTGTCAGTGTTGTGGCTCTTCTGAAGCATAAGAAGGCACTCAAAGCACGTGAAGCCATAAGGAGTTCTGCTTATGGGGTGCTGATTGTCATCTGTTATGACACCAATAAGGGCAGATTTCTGCCCATGTAGATGACACCATCTCTTTTTACAGTGAGTGAATTTTTTTCCATTATCCCTTTGTATTTGTTAATAATTGATGTTTGCCTAATTTAGATTAGACTGTTTTGATTTCTCACTTATTCTAAATTGTTGTGGCAACAGCAGTAGTACTCACATGCACTGTGGTTAAATCCTGAAGGCACATAAATGCTGAATAAGCATATGATCTTCCTTTCACATTTCTAAAGTTTGAACTCTGCCCCCTCAAATGTGCTTCTTTCTCTTATGTCCTGCCAGGCTATTCCTGATGCCACTTCCTGACTTGTCTGGTGATTGTTAGTGTACTTCTTTGCTGTACTTCATTAGAGACATTGTTATTTTAGGCGAATCATGTCCCTCCACATTAGTAATTTAGAATGTATTGGAGACACATTTACATGTGTGTGTGTGTGCATATATATATATATATATGCTGGTATTTATATTGTTAAATTGTATCTTCAAAATCTTTGAAGAAAAAAAAAACCCTGAAAAACGGTATTTTGTGAAAGGTAGAGAGAATAGATCTTTAAAAGAAGTTACCACCTTTTTCACTCTGGACATAAACAGGTGCCTGAAGGCAAGGCAAGTTATCATGAAAAGGGTATGGATCACATATGAGGTGCCTTCTGGTAAGATTGGTTCTGATCAAGAAAGGGCTGAAAACTTAGGGATTCAATAAGATTCTTTGAAGAGAAACCTTGACAAATAAGAGAGATGAGAAATCATCAACTGTAAGAAGTTTAACAAGGACAAGTGTTGGATTCTGCACCTGGGATGGGGCAATCCTGGATGTATGGACAGACTGGGGAATGAGATGCTGGAATGCAGTGCCACAGAAAGGGACCTGGTAGCCCTGGGCAATGGCAAGTTGAGTATGAAATGTGAACTCCACTAAAGTTCAAAATTACTTTTCTTGCATGAAGTAAAGGTTGACTTCTATGGTTTCAATTCCATACACACCTATATTTGGGGAGAACAGGTTCCTTTGCACAGTGCATGCAACCAGGAGACATGTTTGTGATAGACTTAGTTTCTTGTCAAAATTGTTGCTGTTATTTCCTATCTCTGTAAAACATGAACACCAGATGACAAAAATGAAGTTAAGAATATCAAAACTTGAATAAGTACAGTATGAACCTGCAAAAGAATTCCATTTAAATATGCTAGATTGATTAGTTCTGATATGATTGTCAATCAAAACTTTCAAATTCCAAAGCATGTGAACACAGAGCAGAGTTGCAAAGCCAGACTATTTCCCTTTTTATTGGTACTTAATTTTTTTTGTAATTGACTTTTCTGGATATACCCTGCCTTCTAAGATAATGTTTTGTTTGAGATGAACTACATCTAGATGTTAATGTATCATATTTTAGTATGAATTTTGGAAATACACATCACAAAAAACGAGGTTTCTATAAATCTCTTATTTGACCAACCAGTCTCTTGTTCAGACCATGTGTTCTGAAGACCATGTTAGAGATCTCTTGTCCAAGTGCCTTGAGCTCAGTTGGTGAGTCTTGCAGTAAAGGAAACATTTTCTTGTTTTCAAGCCCACTTTATATGCAATTCCCTGTTTTGAATGTGATTCATCACCAATATCAAGATCAGCCTCTTGTCCTCTACAGAACGCCCACCTTTCCACCAAAGAAACTGCATGGTTCTGGCAGCAACATTTGCTCCTGTGAGTAGCAATGGAGCCATCCAAAGAAAACCATACTCGGTATTTTTCCATAAGCCTCCAAATGAAAACCAAAGGGAGGGGAAGAAAAGAAATGGGCCTGTTGGAGGGCACCCACCCCCCAGCCTTGCCAAGCATGTGTGGCCAATGCAGAGCATCTGTCCCAGCTCAAAACCAGGCTCTGCTAGGGCTAGTTTTGAGATAGTTCAGTGCTAACTGAGAAAACTCTTTAGTTGTCTGTGCTGCAGATGGTGAAAAACTATCTGAGCCAAAACTGACTCAAGGTGGAAAGTTTAGTCCATTTAATTTTTTTTTTCCAAGACCCTCCTACGCATGAAAGTTTGTGATCCCTGAGAGAGCACGGGGTGGGTTATGGTACTTTGTGGGTCACTTCATGGAAGTGACCTAAGGTACTCCCATGCAAATTTTTTATCTCAAGTTGCCACTGAGTATCCAATGCAGACTGCTGCAGGAGCTCAGTAGTCCTGAGAGCTTAGGGACCCTCTCATGCCTGTTAGGACTTCCCTCTAGCACTTTTGAGTGCACCCAAGCTTACGCATCCTGTGAATGTCCAGGGTCTGGGCATGTATGAATGATGCAGACATGAAAGAGGTCAGAATGGGAAAGCTGGGGATAATTTGGAGACAAAATAACAAAAGACAGTTTACAAAGCCAGACAAAATGCAAAGGACAGATACTTATAAATTACATAATGTAATTGAGGTAGTTTTGTGGGTGTTGTTTTTTGGGTTTTTTTTCCATGAAGAAAACTGGAAAAACAGAAAGGAAGCAGAGCAGTAGCTACTGTGCTTTAGCTGTTCCCAGATGGTGGCTGGCATTTTAGGTACATTCTCAGCAGGCATACTTCAGACTAGCAGTTTGATTACTGTAGACTGGGGCTCTTGATGAACCAGCTTCAGAATAGTAGAGATTCAACTGACTGTAGATGTGATTTGGACTTGAACCCTAGTTTTGTAAAGTGTCTAAGACAAACTTAATTTCTGTGAAGTAATTACGGTACCATACTCAGTTTTCTTTGGGTCTACACCAAACAGTTTCAGGAATAACTCTGGTATTTCAGAGTTTTATGTAAAAAGTTTATCTGCTGTATAAATCTGTGCAGCTATAAATGAAAAAAATTAAATGAAGAAAAAATGACAAGTGGAAATAATTATTTCTACAATGCCAAATATTACAAGATTAGAAAAACAATTTAGTTCTCAAAATATTTTATTATTATAATTTGAAACTATCTGCTATGGGGAAAAAGATTAATATATGAATATATATGCATGTATAATAACCTCACCATAAATTATTGTAATATTCAGTTATTAGTGATACCTAAAAAGGTAAAGATCTTGGCAAAAGGAAACAATACTGAATGATTATTTGAGGTTTTTTATTACAAGCAACAATGTAAGTAACATTTCTCCTTAATCTTTTTCCTCCTTTCCCAGGAAATGTTTATTTTGTTCCCTAAACAACTTAGATGTACTTTGTATGTGCCATTAATTTGTTCCATTTCAGAATGTGCAATATTCCTTTAAAATTATTGTTATGTCTGTATACATTATATTTACCGGACATTTCCAGTCTACGATAGTCTGTGACAGATTGTCTTTGAGTTGTAGAACCATAGAATAGTTTGGGATGGAGGGGAAATTTAAAGGTCCAGCCTTCTTCATTGAGGGCCAACTGCAAGTAGGTGTAAGTGTGATCTTGGTGCTGTTTATTAGAAAGAACTGCTTGCAATTTCACCATTTGCAAATGTGAAACCTTAACTGTATGGAAGTATTACCTTGAAACTATTTTCCTGAAGAAGACATCAAGAGGAAGAAAAATAACTTAATTATATACATTCAGGCAGGTCCACTGTTCTAACGTAAAGTTTCAATTAGAATTTTTTTTTCCTCATTCCTCTCCATGTCAAGGTAGTACATTTTCACTGAAGAATTATTCAATTTACCTTCAAAGGACTGAAATATATCTTAGGGTTTATTGAAAAAGCTTTTTTTAAAAAATACTTTTGCAACCTACTGAATCACCAAGATTGAGGATGTTGGTTTTGTAAATATGAATTAAGGATTACATTGCTACTGGTGACATCACAAATAGCTGCAAACATATAATCTCCACATAAAATGTAGTTTTATTTTAACACATAACTAGAATAGTTGTATTTGTGGCTTTGAATTCTTTACTTCTGTACAGATTTATTATTACAAGTCTCTGTTCTTATGGTTTGTATTTCACAACCCTAGGACATTTGGATTTGATCAGAATGTCAATAGTGCCACATTCTGCCACACAGGAAGACTGGAGCTGAGTTTTAAAATTGTAGGCTTGACTAGCTAATGAAATTGATGCTTTTGCTGGAACATACAGGTGATATTCTCTTGAAAGAAAGCCCAGATCTAAAATTTCCGAGACAAGTTGTAATACTTTCATCCAGAAGACCGAGCCTACCATCTGTGAAGCTGAAATCTAGATTTGCAATTTACAGTCCAAGATCATGTGCAAAATCTGTGTATTGGCAAAAGTCTGTTGAGGAAAACCTGGGGCTGAGGCTGAGGCTGATAGCAAACTAGTGCTCACCTTAGTGCCAAGGGATTCTCATGCCATTCCTCCACTGCCTCTAGCTTTTGGCTTGTATTTTCATATGGATCCAATGTCTGACCACCCTGTGCATTTAAAACGTGCTTTACTTGAACTGACTTTGTCCTGATGGGCATTCCTTTTAGCATCATTATTATGTGCACAGAAAATCTTTAGTCCAAACTTATAGCTTTCATCCAGAGTACTCAAGTCACCATCAGCACCAGAGTTACACCAGCATCGCAGTCAGGCTTGAGAATTATAGGAGAAGGATTCAGATACCTTTAGATCATCTGTAATAAAAAGAAGTCATTTAAAATGAATGCAGTCTTCTCCTTCAACACTAACAAATTCAGGGGTTGAAAACTTATCAAAAATGTTGCTTGTTGCTTTTATTTAAGATCATAATTGAGAGAGAAGAACCACAGCTCCTACTTTTAAATCTGCTTTCATTGGGTAGTTCTGCATATCTTTTACCCTCTCTTGCTATGACATAATTAAAATATTAAGGAAAAAAAAAATTGTCATAGAGAAAGCAACTGCATTCTCTTAAATATCCCTCCTGGAAAATCATTTTATGAGGTACTTTTCTGGTAAACTAGTAAAACAGTTTAGCCAAGATTTTCAAAGCTCTAAATGAACAGAAGCTATGGACAATTTCCATAGTTTCTCAAATGTTATTTTTCAACTATTGGCAAATATGCCCCCCCCGTCCTGTATGAATACAGGTGCAGTGGAAAAAATTAAGGGAAAAGGGTCACCTGCAAATTCAAACTGCATTGAAGAGTCTCTCTCTCTCTCTGAAAGGTAAAAAGGACTGGAGGAGAGCAGGGAGAAATCACTGCTCTTGTCAAAAGCCCTTTTGACAGTTTAAGCCTTTACTTACTGACAAAATTTTTGGAACAACATATCAGATATAGCTTGGGATTGCAGGGTTTTTATGTAGTGTGGTAATTGTCAGGAGATGCAACTTGGAAGACTCTGAAGTTCTCGGTGCAGTGTCTTTCCTCAAGGATCTGCCTCTGGTAGACCAAAACTTTCTACAGGAACAAACTGAAACCAGAATTTTTAGGGTTCAGACTGGTGCATCCAAGTTGAGTCAGAGACGATTTTCAGCTCCTGCCTGTCACTTTATCAGGAGTATTTCTCTGCACCCTTAACTAAGGAAATGACAGAGCACTCTTTCAGAAGCATAGCAAGTAAGAACTTTATGTCCTTAGAATACACTTACACTTGGATAAGTGATTTCTACCTTAAAGCCAAGTGGAGAACAAATATATAACTTCCACTTCACAAGGTGTGATGGGTTGGGGCTTTTTTGTGCGTACAATGCTGTTTTATATACAAACAGCCTTCATGTTTTTCCCTCATCCTGCCGCATGGAAATACGGTAGGATGAGTCACACAAGTGGAATGCTGCAGTGAATGGCTATAAACTTCTCAGAAGGGATAGACAAAGACGGGGCGGCAGTAGGGTAGCCCTGTATGTTAGGCAGTGTTTTGATTACCTAGAGTTTAATGGTCGTTACAACAGGGCTGAGTGTTTCTAAGTAAGGATCAGGGGGAAAGCCAACAAGTCGTGTATCTTGGTGGGAGTCTGTCAGAGACCTCCCAACCAGGATGAAGAGCCTGACAAAATATTCTATAAGTAGCTGGGAGAAGTCTCATATTCACTCACCCTTGTTGCCATGGGGGACTTCAACTTACCAGACTCCTGCTGAAAATACAACGCAGAAAGAGGATACAGTGTGGGAGGTGAAGGGTCTGGAGCACAAGTCTTAAAAGGAATGGCTGAGGGACCAGGGATTGTTTAGCCTGGAGAAAAGGAGGCTCATCTTATCTCCCTCTACAACTACCTGAAAGGAGGTCGTGGACAGGTGGGGGTTGGCACTTGGCCGTGCTAGGCTAATGGTTGGCCTCAGTGATCTTAAAGGTCTCTTTCAAACTAAACCATGCTGTGATCCTATGATTCCATGATTTTGGGACAGACAAATGTAGGCTTTCTTAAAGCTGTGAACTGACAATCTCCATGCAGTAGCTTAGAGTCCTAGGGATTTCTGAGAAATCACTTAGTTTTCATGCTACTAGCTAAAAGAAGCTTGTAGATGTGATCCCCACCATTCACAGCTGGATGGGGCAGCATCTGCGCACCAGCTGGGACTTGATGTGACAGAAGACTTCTCCAAACACATCCAAGCATGGCTACTGGCCACTGTTTTCCCTAGGCCTTGCGTACTAGAGACTCTTGAGCAATCCCTTTCTAAGGGATGAAAAAACATCAATTCTGAAGGCAATAGTATGTGTTCAGCATTTTCAAAGAAAGCAACTTTTCATTCAATAAAGAAATGAACATTTTGTTTATTAAAAAAAGGCCTCTGGAAGGTCCCTTACAAAGCGGGAGCTGCATGTGTGAGCTGTTTGGAAATACAAAATTCTGGGCAGTTATTCCTGAGGGGTTCCCCAGTTTGAGTTCAGGGCAAGTTCTGTATCCAATGTGGCTCTAAGGGAGGATTTCCATATATGGAAATTACTAAGAGGAAAAATATCTAGAACACCACAATCCTTTGCCTTTCTTCAGTTCTTCTTTCACAGAAATTATCACATATGTTTATGGGTACTGGAGGAATTTATGTTTATGGGTACTGGAGAAATTTATCTAAGCATTTATTTATACAGGCAATCTTTCCCAATCTTGTCCAATCCTCCAGAGCGGTACTGCCTGTTGGTTGAAGAGTTCCCCAGAAAAAGGCACCGCAGTCAGTTTAAGTTTGATGACAAAAGATAGACCAAAACTTTAGGATGATCCTTGGCTAAATATAAATGATTCTTCACAGCTGACACTGAGAAGAGCCTGAGCCATGGAATGACTTGCAGCGTTGCTCAGCTACATTATGTATGAAGTTCTGTATGAGTGGGTATTTCTTTTCAGGTTGTGCCATTGTTGTTGCCATGTGTAGCATCAGTTTCTTATAACCATGTCAATGGAAGCTGTGAGTCCCTCCACAGAGGTCAGTCAGCTGGCCATAGTGCCAGCGCAGGATTTCCCAGAGATGAGTGGGGGACACTGAAATGTTTGTGCTTCCTCATCAGGAAAATGATAGTCTGGTGCCAAGAACCAGATCAGGGGGATTTCTAAGCTTTTCTTGGGTTGGGAACACGAAGTAGAAGAGCTTAAAAACCAGGTCTGTTTCTGTGTTGTGCTGGGTCTTCATCTGGTATTAACAAGTGCTGGTGAAAGGTGGGAGGATGGTATCTCCCCACCGCATTGTGTTTCCTACATGGAAACTGGAGCAGTATCTTCCAGCACAGTTTTACTTCTGCAAAGAAACATAGTATAAAGAATTGCTGTCATCAAAGAGTGTGCAAAAGACATAATTCCTGCTTGAAAGCATTTTTAAAATCTAAAATCTTATTTTCTAACTTTAGATGCTGCAAAATTGGACCATGTTTTGCCTCGTCACTGCTGAGATTTTTTTCTTCTCTGTTTTTCCTTGTGTCTTCATAATTTTTGTTTTCTTGTTGTTCTCTCATTCCAGCAAGCATGTACTGTATCACAGCAGTGCCTGAAGAGCTGTTTATACAACGTGAGCAAACACCTACTGCAAGAAATATGTAGCTTTAGAAGTAAATCAGAAAACAGAGAGAGGAAAAATATTTTCTAGGTATGCAAATGAGGCAGAGTACATGCATGTGGTCACAGAGAAGGATTGAAAGGTTGGACTAAAGCTTCAGTAAAGTGTGAAGAATTACACTTCTTAGGCTTCCTACAGAGGCTGTGTTATTTGTGAGGAGATCCTGACCTGCTTGATACTCTCTGCGTGCTCTTTCCTGGAGGTCACCATCTCCTGTTTGGGGGTTCCATCAAAAACAGAAGTGTGGGAGAGAATGAAGTGTCATCTATGAGTCCACTTGCACTAAGAAAAACCTTTAAGGAGAGCAATAAAAATTGCATGGATATGCTTATCCCCACACTAGACTGTGCCCATGCCTCCACTACCCCCAACAGTATTATATATGAAATGTGTGGTATCATGCAATTTTATGCATAATGAGGGAACTCTAATGATGAAAGTCTAAACTGCCAGAGAAAGTGGTCTTTTTACTAGTGCTACTTTTTCCCCCCCTTAAAACTCTGTTTCTGATATTTGTGATTTCAATGCTGTGTGGATTTTCAGATATTGAATTTCTATGCCTCAAAGACTTGTTATAGACTCCTTCTTTTTGCCAGCTCACTGCTAGGTTTTCTTCCTTCCATATAAATGGAAATTTATGAGCTGTGGCTTAGAATCTGCCATGGAAAGAAATGCTCTGGAAATAAGGCAGTGAACTCTACTTTTTGTTCCTTTTAAGGACACAATTCCTTATGTGACAGAGAAGAGGAACCAGTGAGTAAATAAAAAGGAAGAAACAAAAGAGTAAGACCTCCTACACTCCAGACTATGACAAATATGAATGTGAACCCAAGTCCACTGTGTGGCCTGAATACTTGTCAAAGCAGTCAGTCACTTTTCTGGCCACATACTGGTATTACTGGCTTGCAGAATCCCCAGTAATAAAGGGGTTTGCACAGGAACCAATAGCAAGGTGCATTTTTGAACAGATATCTATTAGAATTTTCTTTTAAACAGACTGTGACAAAATGTACTATACTTAGACTTGTACTTTTCCACTGTCAAAACATTACATCTCAAAACTCTGCAGAATGTCCTCAGGGAGACACACATTTCTGTATTCTGTGAGGAGGCAAGAAAAGGTGTGTCTGGCATGAAAAAATCTTGGTCAAATGCTTTCTTTACTTCTACTGCATGCTGGGTTAGCTCTGAAAACAATTAAGAAGTAGAGAATGTTCCCCTGTCAATTTTCTCTTGATTAACCCTCTTCTGCCCCGGGTACTAGCCAGTTTATTGACATTTGGAAATAAGATCTTGGAGTGGCATAAGGGAAGCAAAATGCAGGACTTGCAGTAGCACCACAGTGCTTTCCAAAAATCTCTCTCTGTGTCCTTCAACCAGCCCCCTTCTTGACCCAGAAACAAAGCTGAGTTAAGAGTGTGACCCAAGGAACCAGGAGGAATTGGCGCAGAGCATCTTTCTCATTTTTGACCATGCCCATTCACTAGATCCCTGTGCCTTGGTCTTAACCTGTTACACCATCAAGTACTTCTGTACTGAAGTAATGTGCCTGCATGAGGAGTTTCCAGGATATGATTTGTAAAGCAAACATCAGAGATTGTATCTTTTTAGAGGTCAGCAATGCAAGATTTGTTCCTGTATGTATAAGGAGTTAGTTCAGGGTATGTGAATCATGATACTGTGTCCTTTTTTAGGAAAATCCTGTCATGATATTTCATCTGCCTTCTTAAGAAAATCATATCAGATGTGGTAAATAACTGCTTTCTTCACCTGTAAATCTTGTCCTGCAGAACACTAGCCATGGGTTGCAATGGAATATACAGCCTTAAATGTTCATGCTCTTTGGCAAACGTTCTTAACAGTAAAAGGCCACAGGACTTTCTTGTGAGTTGAATGGTTCTTAGCTTATTGGCCCAGTATCCACACTGAAGGATCTAGCACACAGTCCTTCATATTAAAAGGAATCAGGTGAGACCAAGTGTTTTGGAAAAGCAGCCTCTAAAGATGCTATTTGATACTAAGCTAATATGCAAATTGGTGTCTCCTCAGTGCAGCTTCAGGCACTTTAAGTGTATCTATATCATCAGCTGTGTAAAACTATTATTAATATCTCAGACAGTGGTTATGTGGGAAAAGAGACTATTCTCATTAACACAGATATCAAAAATAAGGGAGAGAGAAAATGAAGCATTTAGCACTGTAACTCTGAAAACAGCTGTACTTTGTTCACGACAGGTACCATAATTGACTCCTTGAGGAAACTGGTTAAGTCAGGCAGTTTATTACTTTTTTCTAGTAATGCTGTTTTAATTGACAGCCATATTTTGAAAGTTTTGGGTTTTTTTTTTTTTTGAAAGGTTTATTTGTACACTTTCTTCTTAATATTTTGTTTAATGCAAAGAATAAGATTTCCAAGTAGGCAATCCACAATTTGTTTATTGTTGTATTTGGCACTTATTTTTTGCTGTCTCCTTGCTTTATATTTTGATCAGTTATTAGTGAAATAAATGTTTTCTCTTTAGAACTTCAACAGCTCAGTCTCAACTTGTGCAGTGCCCTCTTTTCATGGAGTACACCATACTTTCATTACAGAACCAGCCCACTGAACATCACAAAACTTAATTTATAGATGTACAATAGCATTAGTTAAAACATTTCATGTGTTTTATGTAAGTAAAACCAAGAAAGAGGTAAAAAATAAAAAGACTTCTGAGGAATATAAGTTACAAAGTACAATACAATCAATTATGTTTCCATTGCCACTTCTTCAAGATTCTCTTTGACACTAAGTCTAAAAAGTGTTAGAAGAGCAGTTCATTTAAAGAGGAGTGATGTAGTGGTACTAACATCTGGCTATGTGAAAGTTTTTGTTATGAAAAGGAAAAAGAATTGTCTTGGCAGAAGAAAGGACAATATTGCTTGGCAATAAAACTAACCATGGTTCCTCTGCTTTTTAATATTTATAAGATTTTTTTTTTTGCCCTCATATGATGCAAAATGACTTTGTAAAATGCAAGTGGCATGGCAGACCACAAAATTTAGCAAGATTTTTCTATCTGCAATATGCCATGGCAATCTGCCCTCGAAGGTCTAATTACCTCTTTCAAAAGTCTTGTGTGACTGTGCAAGCTGCACACAATTTGTTCCTGATTTTTTTTCTTCAGAGTAATAATGCTGATACTTGAAAAAGGATCTTGCTATAAAATCAAATGGAAAAGAATTTAAACAGTCAAAATGCTTCTGTGGATATCAAACATGGATGATACACTCTGTTTCCCAGGACAGAATATCGCCTAGGCTAACCACCCACTGATGCTGGCTTGTTGACTGAGACACCACTGTCCTGATTCAGACCAGTTTACAAAATGGAAACACGCCTTCCATATCCAGACCATTTGGACATAGGTAGCACCTAGTCATGGTGAACACAGATCATTACTTTGCTCCTGAAATCCCTATTTATATCTCCACCTTACTTCACTCCACTTACAAAGGGCTTACTGCCCTTTGAGATTTCATTCGGTAAAATGCTTTTCTATGCACCTGCCAAACCACGCATCCAGGGCCCTGCAGCACTTGAAAACTTGTTTTGCAGGCTTCTGTGCAGTCCAAGGAGGAGGGGTGGGAATGTTTATGGTACCAGCAAGTCCTTGTGTCATCCAGTCTGAATAACCCTGGAAAGTGAATACTGTAGCTAGCTCATGCTCTCTTATGTCATCACACCTATTAAAAGTAATATTACATGTTGAGTCTGTTGAGAAATAGTGAAATGTGCTGTCTAAAAGTTCTAATTGCCCTCAACATTTTTGATTACATGACTAAACACTGCATGCATAAAAACCCCATATAAAATGAGACCTTGTATTGTTTTTCACCTACTAGCTTCAAAATGTACAGGCAAAACCTTAGTCTTCACAGAAACTACTGAAAGGCAAATACTATTCCGTTTAAGATTTATGTGTCTCCTTTGAGAGAATACTGTTTCTCTGTGAGTTACAAAACAAAATACATCTGCTTCTAAAAGAATTATTGCTTGAAATAAAATATTTAATGTCAGAAATGGTGTTTAGTTTGATGTCCTTATGCAGAGAATGCTGAATACAAATTACATAGTAAAAAGCCAGGAAATCTTATGGTAGTGAGGCTAAAAAAATTTTTTAGAGGAGAATACCTTCACTTAAAAATTTCTCATTTCAGGTAACTTGTAAATGTGCATCATATGAAAACAAGTGGTGCACTTACATTAAATAAAATTATAGATGTATTCACTAAGGCTTCTGACAGTTGAATTTCATAAAAACAGTGAAAATACAATTCCTTTAAAAAAGTGCAAAGTCAAACAGTCAAGTAAGGAAGTATATACAAAACAGAATAATCATGTAGAATATTCTTAATCCAGAGGAGATGGGAAGTGTGGAGTATTCTAAGAATGTAAAGTATTTTAGGTGGGTGGACATTATGCATCTACTAATTCATATGTTCAATTTCTATATTACCTCTGAAGCAAAATCATTTCTTCAGAAAGTAGTTCAGCATCAGGAAGCCAAGGCTTCAGTTTGGAAGAATCTGTTTAGATGATGAATTGTTTGAGCCAGTGGTTTGTTTTATATCTGTGTATTTTACAGAGCTGAGTACAATCTCGATGCCAAATAAATCCAAATTGTCTGCCTCCCTTCACTTTTCCTAAAAGTGTTGAAAATCAAAGTCATAATAATTATGTGATTTATTAAAATACTTTAATAATTCTGATAACTCAGTATTTGATTCTTGTGGTCTCCTGTAGGACATGGAAGAGCTAGTTCTGTGTGCTACTGAGCTGTCAGAAAGATGCCTCCCAAAACAGGCAGTCAGCACTTTCCATGTTATCCCATACTGTCCCATCAGCAACAAAGGAGAATATAGTAGCAGCAAGAGAGGTAAGGTAAAAGATAGCCTTCTGCCAGGTAATACAGCTGTAGCTGATCCAAACCGGTTGAAAATAAATGATAGTTCCTAGGCAATTTATCAAACTGCTTGAGCAATCAGAACACCTGAGTCTTGAAAGCCTAAGTCACAAGTGATCATAGCTGTTTGGCATAGTCCTCAGATTTCTCTCCATTTGGGTCTGGAGCACAAATTTTGGGGGAAAAATTGTGATCATGCTCAAAGTCTCTGGTTTTGGCCAAAGGAAGCAAAGTAACAGCTCCTAGTGCTTTGTGCTGTCTATCAACAGTAAGAATATTGTACCTCTGACTATATTTTAAAACTATTTTAACTCAGCCTTGCACCTTTTTCAAGTAGGAATTTTGTACCTTATTAGAACACTGACTCTGACCTAGTGAGACTTTGGCAAGCAATTCTTGGATGTTGCTACTGCCTTTTCATAAAGCATCATTCTGTTTGGTAAGTCATATACGAGTAGACCATTACACTTGATGATAGATTGTTTCCACATTAATTTTTTTTAAAAACGAAATATTCATTCTGGGTTATAGGCTTTTCTCAGCACCCCTCTCTTCTGTAGGCCCCTTACAACTTAGTTGTATCAGATCTTTAATTCCTGACAATAATTTTGCATGACAGTAAATTATTAATTTGGATTGCAAAACCAACCAACAAAAAACAGCCCAGGCAAACAAAATCTAGACTATAATCTCACTTCCTGAAAGTCCTGAATTCTGAAGATTCACTTCTATTTTTGAAAACCAAAGAATCCCTTGTCCTATGTCTGCACGTGGGGGAACAGTGCTGTGAAACTCCTGTGCCGACTCTTCGTATTCCAGAGTGCGGAGCAGCATCTGCGGAGTCAGGGCATGGGCACGTTCCTCTCCCTGCCTGCCAGCGAGCTTGGCAGTGCAGCTGTGCTGGCACACAGGGATATTTGTGTGCACAATCTAAACCTGCTGTAGGATACATTCCCTCCCCTTTCAGGATCACAGTTGGCTTCTCAGGGCAGTCTACAGCCACTATAATATACCCAGGATGTTTAGCAAAATCTCATGTTGTCCTTCAATGCTTCCTTTTTTCCATATTTGCTTTCCTTCAGCTTCCTTAAAACTTTGACATTTGAAAATATACTGACAGTCCATTTGGATTCTTTTCCATAAACATTTTATGTTTATGGCTCTTCTTTAAACCAAGTTACCAACATTGGCAGTTGGTGAGATTTCCAGTTTTCTAGTTAAGATATCTGAGATGAAGCCACACCAACTTGTATTCACTTCAGGAGATTAAAAAAGGTGGGGGCGGGGGGGGGGAAGGCAAAGTAATAGCTTTACTCCCTCCCTACTTCAATATCTATAGCAATTGAGGTGTCTTGTATCTCTCTGAGACCCCAGACCTGATGTTCTGAGCTTCCGTTGTCTGTAGAGATCACCTCCTTCACACTGCAAATGACCCAAGGAAACCACTTGCTGAGGGCTTCTCCTGCCAGAGCAAGGGGAACAGGGCGGTGTCATGGCAATTCCTTACAGCAGAGTGTCTGGGCAGGATGAGGTAAAGGCAATGTTTTACCCATGTCAAGCTTAGTGTCCTATTTCCCACAGTGGCCAGCAGCAGCTGCTAGTTAGGGAAAGAACACAGAATGGAGAGACACTTTGCTGGTATTTCCTCTGAGCTTTAGGCAGTCTCTGGCAAACGGGTTTCCAGAAACCAGAGTTTGTATTTGCATTCTTGTGCTAATGCATCTTGATGGACTTTCTATGAATTTTTCTGATTACTTTCTGAACCATTCATAGTTTTGGCATACACAACATCCTGTGGTTATGAATTCTGTGATTCAGTTATGTTGTGTAACAAAATGTTTCCTTCTTTTTAAATTGTCTTAGTAATTTCATTACTACTCCTCTTATCACAAGAAGCAGTGAATAATTTGTCTCTGATCTGTTTTCTGCTACCTGCATTGTATTCTTTTCTTTGCTTTCCTAGAGAGAAGCAGCTTGACACTTTCATTGCTCTTCTCAGTACATTTTCTGAGTACATTGCATCTTCTTTTGAGACAGTGTGGCCAGAAGTACAATCTATATTCATTATAAGAATTTAAAGAGTAGTATAACTATATTTTTTTCCTAATAATTCATCTTTATTTTGCCTTTTTGATGTCTATTGATTGACATTTTCATATTTTTTTCCTACTGGATGGTTATAGCTCATTTAAAACTTATCACTATGTGTATGTATAAACACAGTTATGCACTCAGAGGAAAACTTGTCTTTACTCTGCATTTATCAACAGTGAATTTCACCTGTTTTGCATATGTTTTGTATTATGAAACAATTTTCAACTTTTTTCAGCAGATTTGAGTTTCCAGCCCAATTTTGTATCATCAGCAAACTCCATCACTTTCTTCCTCTCTCCTTAGCCTAATAATGGTGTAAGTTTAAAAGTATACATCTCTGTTGGGCTGCCCTGAAAATCTTCCTCAGTTGTGAAATCTGACCTCTTGCTTACTGTACTTTAAAGGACATTAAATGATGAGCCCTCTCATACTACAACAGCTTCATTTCCTTGGCGAGAGACTTTGTAAAAGGCTCTATGAAAATATAACTACACTGCTATCAACTGATTATTCTTACCCATATGCTTACTGACTCCTATATAAAAACTATAGATTTACAAACCATGACTTAAAAACAATTGCTATTTTACTTATCCAGATGTCTTCTAATTCTATTATTACAGTTTAATTTCTTCATGAAGTCTTGAGTCACATCAGAGGTCCTTTAATACCACAGAGTCCATCAAAGTTTTCTGTGCAAACAAAAAAAAAACGAAAACAAAAAAACCCAACACCAATCTAAGTGGGGATCTAAACAAGTCTCAAATATTAAAATATTGTGGTGGTTTTTTTCAGAGTTGCTTTAGTGATCCTGTCATGGTTTCGTAGAAACTGTGAGGGAGCACAGCTGGGACAGCTGACCCGAACTGGCCAAAGGGATATTCCATACCATAGAAAATCATGACCAGTATATAAACTGGGGGAGTTACCTGGAAAGGGGCTGATCAGTGCTTGGGAACAGGCTGGGCATCAGTCAGCTGGTGATGAGCAATTGAATTGTGCATCACTTGTCTTCCTTGGGTTTCACATTTCTCCCTCCTTTTTTTTTTTACAATTAGTAGTAGTAGTATCATTATTATCAATTACTTTGTTTCAATTATGAAATTGTTCTTAACTAATTTGTTTTCTTTTCTGACTCTCCTCCCCATCCCATTGTTGTTGGGGTAAGGGAAAGTGAGAGAGGGGATCCTTTCCTTCTAGTGGTGTGGCTGGATGGCTCATGCGCCTCAGGGATGGTAGGGACTGTCTCCACAGTCAATCTCCTCCTCAGTATCCCTGATACTTTGTAACCTTTCTACCTCCTCTTTCAGCTCTGCCACCAGGCTGAGCAGATCATCTACCTGGTCACACCCCACACAGCTGTCATCTCTCCTGCCATGCAGTACCAGTGCCAGGCTCTGGCACTCCCTGCACCCTGAGACCTGGACAGCTGCGTGTTTTCATGGCTTCTCTATTTGTGTCTCCATATCCTTTCTGGCGAGTGTGGAGGACATGGCTCCCTGCCAGGTGGTAACCATCACTGAGCTCCTTCCAAGAAGGTGGTGACCACCGACTGAGCTCACCTCTTGAGCTGGTTGATGGCCATGCCAACTGCGGCACCTGACCCTGGGTGATGTGCCTCACACTCCCCAGCGGCAGCTTTAGTGCGATGGGGGTAGCCACAGTCATTCCTGACCTTGCTTGTGCTCACGCAGAGCTGCCTCTGAGTCAGAGCACCACTCCCTGCTCAGAATGTCAGGACACCTCTCTTGGCACTATTTTTGAGGTCGTGCCACTTAAGGAAGTTTCCCTGCTCCCTCAGAGCAATCCTCAACCCTAGAGCATGTCTGCTGGAGCAGCCTTAGAGTCTTCTTCAGTAACATTAAGCTATGAACCATACCCAAGGCAGGGCTTCCACATCAGATTAGTAGGAACTTGAGAGGCAAGTTCCTTGAGTATTCAAATAACTGAATTTTTCCTTTGTATTTAATAAGAAAACAAGACTAGACAATAGTTTTTTATCCCTTCTTTTCTCAGCATCACCTTTCCATTCACTGAGGTTTGCTGACCTTACTAAGGTTCATGGCTAAACTATTATGGTCTATATATTTCCAGCCTGGAAATAGCATAATTCATTAACATTAGGACCTATAGTTGGAAGAAATAAGCTTTTGACTTCTGAAAAACACAATAGTCTGTTTCCTTGATGAGAAGCATGTCACTAGTGCTTCACCCTTAACTGCTATCGGTCAAATCACTTACCAATTCCAAGTCTTGATTCTGAGGCACTGGAATGAAAAACCTATAACCTATAAAAATCGGTTAACCATTAATTATCTATGAATAAACTGTATTTCTTTGGGATTTTTTACACAATATATGTGCACAATATTTAATCCTCAGATAAAATACAAGGAAGACAGTGAGAAATGCCTTTAGTCATTCTAAAAGAAGACTACAGAAGAGCTCATCTAAGCAAATAGAAGGAAATTAATAAGAGGCAAATAGGATCTGCAGAACAGTGTATGTGCATAGGTTCTCAATGGTGTGTACAGCATTGCAGCTAAATGCAGCTGAACAAGAGAGACAACATGCTGCAAATCACGTCAGGGGAAAATTGTGACAGTAATCAAAGACAAGATAGTAAAGTGTGGAGAGAGGCAGGAGTTAAGCTGTTAAATCTTAGGGGAAAACTACTGTGTATAGGATACAGTTTCTTAATTCTGAGATAATACAGTAATGGACAGCCTTTGAATGATTTAGCTAGCTTGAAGCAATTTGTTTTTTGAGGATAAATTAGTAGTAATTATCCCCAAAAGGACACAAGTGAGTAACCATCCACAAGTTTTCTACACCATATTATGGGAGCAAATGAATCAGGCATATGCTTGTGATGTGGTGCCAGTGGGGGAGGGGCGAGACACCAGATGTTCCTTAAGAAGCGAGATTTAACAAGAAAGAAAAAGAAGAACTTCCTCCTAATAAGATCAACATACTCCTTCTGGGTTTTCATTCAAAAGAAAATTTCAGGAATGTCCTGCACCGATTTAGGTGGCTCAGGAAAAGGTATGTACAAAAGGCTTTCACAAACTTACTTTACTTAAGGAAACAACCACAAAAACAGGTAGCAAAGACTGGAACATAATTCTGTCTTTTTTTTTTTAAGTAATCCTTAATCCTAGAATGTACTGCCTGAGCAGGAGCGAATAAAATAGAAAATCAGTACTTCTTATTATAATAATAAAATTGTAACCAAAAGGATCAGTTGTTGCTATTAGCCTTATTCTGGGTCATGATAAATTCTGATGATATTTTGGACCCATTTATCTAGAAGATATCACTGTACTTCAGATGGCATTCCTACTTAGAACTGATATCATGTGTCTGCTTATCAGCTATCCATAAATCAGTGTTTTCCAGGTGTCCTAGCAGAATAATTTTGTTCAGATTAATTGAAAGGATTCTGTCTCTTGGATATCTTCATGTCTAAAGGTTGCAATGAAAATTCATAACCTAAAACTAAAAGCCATATTTTTTTCTGAATTGGAAACTGGTCTGGTGCCAACTGAATATAATGAGAGCATGTGACAAGCAGTCAATTATTTCTTCAAACTGACAGAACCTGTTCATTATATAGAGTCACCTTGAAGATTATTATCATTGTTGTCAATAATAATGATAATAATGTATATATTATTTTGAAGATTATTAACATCATAACCCCCAAGACAGGACTATGGATTTATAAACTACATGGCTTTTCCTATAAACATGAGGAATACAGCTGGTCATGAGGTGGCAAGATATTGATCACCAAACATTTTTCATGTTAATGATCTGAATCAATGCTTTTGTTTGAAATCTCAGTTGTGTTGTGATTACTTAGTCTTCAGAAATGATGTACAACCAGATTAAACTTTAAAAACTGTATCTTACCAGAGGGATATTCTCTTTTATTATGAACCAATCTGGCAGTGTAAAAAGGTCTATTGTGAATTGGAATCTGGCTCTGTTGTTTCTGAGCAAGTATAAGCAACCTCCTTACAGGAATTCAGGGCATTAATAACTTGATAAGCATTTAGTGAGTGTTAAGAAAAGAATGTTTACAGTTATACTGCAAAAAGGGAAAAAAAAAAGGATTAAGTCAATACTGTTTGCCTATAATTCAAATATCTGATGAATAATCGATTTTCTGAACACCTTTCATAAGCAATTATTTATCATTTGCATAATTTATGCCTCTGTGGAGGATGGGATTAGCTAGTAAATACTAGGAATCATCAGTTATATTGTCAGTGTTTTCCACAGTCAGTTTCAAAACACACCATGAAAGAAATGTCAGTGAATTGATGGCATGAAGACCTGTGTCTACTGAAAACTGACTATGTTTGGCAAGTGCTATACCTAGTTAGCATCCTTAAATTGCTTGGATGTCAGTATGTGCAAGAATATGCATTCATACCCCCTGGGATCCAAATTCAATTTCATTAAACTACCTCAAAGAACAGAATGCTTTCTTTATAATAAGCCACTATTGACCAGATAAGTATGAGCTGAAGACCTGTAGGTCATTTCATGTTTATTTGATAAAGTAGTCTATATAGAGAGCTTTGCAATTGCAGCTGAAACTCAAGTTCTGCTGTAAACATGGAAAAGTCCCCATATGATAGACATTTGTTCTCAAGGCCATATTTGACGACTTCCTTGTTGATATCTTTCATAGTCTAACAAATACTGACATGTTATTGTAGAATAGGTCATTTCAACATCTAAACATAAGTATTCTTTGGAAAAATAAGAAAAATACAGATGTAGTTTTAGAGTACCCATTTATGCAAAGCAAATTCTTTCACTGCTTTTGAAAAAAACAATTAACATAAATAGAAATTGGGTAATGACTACGATTCTATAATTTCTCAGAAAAGATGGGTAACTGCAGGCTTAAATATATTGTAGGGGTAAGCTGAGATGCCCAAGATCCCAACGTTCTCCTCAGCCTGGAGAAAACTCATGTCTTGGTGTGGTACCTTGATTTTATACAGTTTCTGAAGAAATATAAGATTTATTGAGCCAGATTAGAAATACTAATAAAACAGGAGTTTGAATCAGTTTTCCACCAAGAAAGCAACTCTCCTAAAAGAGATGCTGATACAGTTTCCTATCTTTTTCAATGTTATTTGAAGAATAATCATATACATAATATAACCTATACTTGGAGTATCCCAGTTTAGAATCAAGGACTGCCAAATTCCCTTGTTGCTCTTGTTTATTCTGTGTGACATTTTCTGCTGAGCAGTGAACAGTTTCAGTGGTCAAGATAGAGACTGACTCCCATTTCATTGTAATCTTCTAAGGGAGCTGGTTAGTAAAACCAGAATTATATCCCTACCTGCTAAAGTCTAAAATTCCAGGTTTACCATTTCTGAGGCTAGTATGCAAATGGGAATTTCATTCTTGCTGAGTGTCTAATCTGAAAAGAGGATGTGGCATAAAATTAAACCTGTATGAATAGCCACACCTAGCCCACAGTTCTCTGTGAAGAATCTGTTTTAAACACACCCATTTACTTAGTGTCACCTACTAGTTATCTCTTTTCAACTTGTCACAAATTTATAGTGACACCAAATTTCCTTTGGAATAATTTGAACCATCCTAATCACAAAAATAGATCTGTGCAAACGTTTTTACTTTTAGAACTGTGTACTTCCATATTTAATTCAAATTGCTTGTTTCCTAGGGAAATGGGACTGAGAATGTGGGCATTCAGCATACCTGAGTTCTGGTCCCTCCTTCAGGGACTGTAAGTGCATTCTGCATTGTATTAAATTTTTACTGAAACAGTATTGGTAACAGACTGCAGTCTCTTTTGCTGTGTGTTAAGAGTTTACCTTTTACACGAGGAAGAAAAAAAGAAGAAAAACAATTCCTGAATTATTTTACATTACTAAAAATAGCTTTCATTAAAAATTAAGAAAGAGGTTAGGCCTTTATGATGTTCTAATTCAAATTTCTGTTTTTGACAATCATTATGGGTTATGCAACCACATAAATAGTAGGGCCTTGACCAGACATCATAATTTAGAATACTTAGCAAAGGCAGACAGCATCCTCATAGCATTACATGAGAGTCAGTGCCTCCAGAATGACTAAGGAAGATTAAATGGGGCATTTGGTTCAAACTGTCAAGATTACATACCTGCGTATAGGTTGCTTATATACAAAGGAATGTTGACTAATTGCCAAATGACTTGACACCAAGACTGTCACCTCAGAAAACACGTACAAGCCTCATTTTTCACAAAACAGAATAGGGATTTTGTGTTAGCACCTGGAGCTTGGTAGCACTGCAGATTTGGCAAGACAAATTGCGAGAGGCCCATATCCTGTACACCAGGCACGTGAACTGGCCAAGCCCTAAGGAAGTTGCACAGCATCTGCTGGTGTTCTGCTGGATTTGTTGCTGCAACTTGTACTTATTTCACAAACAATAAAACTGAAAAAGTTATATCCCTACCACTTGCTGTTTTTTTGTCTCTTTTTCTCCTTTGAAATACGTTTATGTATAATTAGATATTCAGACCTTGGAAATATTCTTTCCTCATTGTGCCCTTTTGTATTTAACCAAAATGAATTCCTTTTCTTCCCTACACCACGAGTTCTTTTCGGATGCAGCTCAATCAGCTCTCTGCCTGCTCTGTTTTGGGATCTAGCTACAAGACCAGGTTGTGCAACAGATTAGCATAATGTGTTATGAAATGTTACATCATAAATGCAGACATATTCTGTCAGACATTTCTGCAGCTACTGAACATGTTTTTGTGTATAATACTGATACAAAGGCATCTCCACTTGTGCCACAGCTGCACTACCACCTTTAGCAAATATGCACTGGCACTGAGGCTGCCTGAGACTTCCTTCCTCCCTCTCTCCATTTCCGCTGTTCCAGCCACTTCTACTCTTCTGTTATGTCTTGTGCTTCAACAGGTGTTTACACACAACTCAACCAGATCTGGGGATAATTGTAACCCCAAACAAAATAATAACAAAAAAAGTTTAGTTACTTTTTGCTAAACCAAAAGGTGCTTTTAATCGGCTTTACTACACAGTTCATTCACCTGCCAAATGAATGCTTGTGCTTACATTCACAGTATGGGAATAGAAACAAGCAATGAAGAGCAGGTAGGACAGCTCCTTCTTTTGGAGGGTCAGTTTTAAGTGATTGAGCTACAAAAGATACACTTTTTTGCACTGATACCACAGCCAGAAAATCCAGGAGAAATCCTTGTTGCACATTCAGAGATCAAACACAAATTTATTAGCCCTCCTTAGCAAAATCCTGGTTGTTTGTAGATATTTTGAGGACTTAAAGGTAGAATGATCAAGTTTCTGCAAAGGTTTTCAAGATCAATATAAGTGTAAAAAATTTTGTAGAACCCACTTAATATTTGGTTTAGCTTTATGGCAAAATGGAGACACATTGCTTATGTACCTACTGTTCATGTTGCTCTTACCAATTAAAAGTTGAGGAATGCTGCAAAGTTTTTCAGATGGAAATACGGGCTACAATCTTAAGTACCAGTATATCAGATTTTTAAAGTGACACAAGATTAAGTCTGGTCAGTTTTCAGACCAGAGGTCTTTGTCAAAAATCTTGCTACTATGGATGTAGCATAACTAAGTAGAAACAGCATCTTAAAGTACGTAATAGTACTACTGGGTGTTTTTGTTGACAATGCCTACTGAAGAATCATAGAATGGTTTGGGTAGGAAGGAACCTTAAAAACCATCTAGTTCCAACCTCCCTGTCATGGGCAGGGATACCTTCCACCAGACCAGGTTGCTCAAAGCCCTGTCCAACCAGGCATTGAACTCTTCCAGGGCTGGGGCATCCACAGCTTCTCTGAGCAACCAGTTCCAGTGTCTCACCACCCTCACATCAATGAATTTCTTCCCAATAACTAAATCTACCCTCTTTCAATTTAAACCCATAAGCCCTTGCTCTATCTCTACAGGCCCTTGTAAAAAGTCCCTCTCCAGCTCTCTTGCAGTCCACTTTAGGTACTGGAAAAAAAGTCCCTATCCAGCTCTCTTGCAGTCCACTTTAGGTACTGGAAGGCTGCTCTAAGGTCTCCTGGAGCCGTCTTTTTTCCAGGCTGAACCCTAACTCTCTCAGTCTGTCTTCATAGGAGAGGTGTTCCATCCCTCTAACCATCTTTGTGGCCCTTCTATGGATTGGCTCCAGCACTTCCACATCCTCCTTATGCTGGGCCCCCCCAGAGCTGGACACAGTACTCCAGTTAGGGTCTCCAGGTGGGAGAGTAGAGTAGAGGGGCAGGATCACCTCCCTCAATCTGCTTCTTTTGATGCAGCCCAGAAAGCCAACTGTATCTGCACGTTGTCAAGTCATGTTGAGCTTCTCATCAACCAACCAACCGCCAAGTCCTTCTCCCCAGTGCTGCTCTCCACTCAGCCTGATTTTGTGCTTGGCATTACCCTGACCTAGGTACACGACCTCACAACTGGCTCTGTTGAACTTCATGAGGTTTGCATGGGACCACTTCTGAAGGTATTTAAAAGATGTGTAGATGTGGCACTTAGGGACATAGTTTAGTGGTGGACTTGGCAATGCTGGCTTAGCAGTGATGATCTTAAGGGTCTTTTCTAAGCTGAAAAATTTTATGATTTTATAAATATGACCTTGGAAGATAAAAAATCCCCAGAATTCCTTCAAACCACAGAGCAAATATGCACAATCAATACAATAACAGAGGCTGCAATACTGGTGGCAAATCCATCTTGAAGTTTCAAAAATGCTGATCATCACAGTTGTAAACTCATTCCTTGTGCGAAGATGTAGTAGTTTTTGCCTAAAATAGAATCAACAGGACAAAAGACCAACCATAACTTCTTCATGGCAGAATCGCTATAATGAAATGAAAACTAATTACAGTGTTTAGGGCAAGACAGATCTGGTAGGCAGAATAGTTTATATGCTAAACATCTAGTGGTACTTAGACCATGCAATGATTCTGCAGTTCCTGATTTAATCATTAGTTATGGAACAGACAGATGACACATCCATTTCTACTGGCAGAAATTTCTACACATACATTCCTCCTCTTGGGGGGAGGGAGCAGAGCTAATTCTGCTGAAAATTTTTTGTTCTGTTTCAGGGAAAAGATTTTATTTGAAAAAAAAGTCTTGAACATCATTATCTCCTGAGCAGGACCTGATTTAAGTAGTAGAAGGGTTGATTTGAGTGTACTGTTTGTATCAAGTAACCCTCAAAATTCAGCACTCCAAAATGCTGACGTTAAACTCTGATTTGAGCAGCTGTTACAAGTGAATAGGAGTTGAAATAGCTCAGCGCTTTGTTCCTCTGTTCTGCATGTACACAATAGATTTGGCTCAATAAGAGCATTTTTTATTAAACAATGCCTTCATTTGCAGCTAGATGCAATATATAATTGTATCATGCTCACATTAGAATATAAGCACATTGTCTTACAGTTCTGCCTTCTCGAAGTCTATGGCACAGGTATAAATATCATTATATGGCTGTTCTTTCAGGCTCAATAAGTGCAGAACACACATCGTAAAGCATATCTTAATCATGAGATTCAATGCCTTAGGCAGTTCTTTTTCTGTTAAAATGCTGGATCATGTTCCAACTGGTTTTATTTCTTCAAATGTAAAAAAGTTCCTAGAGTTGTGGGGACAGAGAATGCAAGGGTACACAAATGAACCCCACAAATCAAACGTCTTTTTCAAGAAGAAAGAAAAATTGTATACCTAGTAAGTTCTGCTGCAGGACTAAAGTGACCCAGTCAGCTCAAAGGCTGAGTGGGGTGTCAAGTGTTTGGGAACGCTCGAAGGGGGCGCGGGAACGTGGCTGGCACGGCGAGGATGGTGGCATCCCAGACAGCAGGGACGCTCTGAGAGGGAAGGGTCAAATGCAGAGCAGCCAAGCCACACCGTGTCACAGCTGTTTTACAGTTACAGTGGGAAAAACATCTTCCTATCCACGACTGACTCCAGCTTTAACAGTACGGGATCGCCTCGATTCTGGAGTTTCACTCTTGGCAGTGCTGAGACAGGAAGGCTGAAAGTTCGCAGAGAGCTTTTCAGCAGCTGGCCGTGAACCAGAGGGTTTCCCGGGGGCGCAGCCAGCCCAGCCCCGCGGCCGTGCCGTGTCCGTGTCCGTGTCCGTGCCCGTGTCCCTGTCCCTGTCCCTGTCCGTGCTGTGTCCCTGTCCCTGTCCATGTCCGTGCCCGTGCCCGTGCCCGTGCCCGTGTCCGTGTCCGTGTCCGTGTCCGTGTCCGTGGATGCCGCCGTCCCCTCCCCGCGGCGGGCGCGGCCCCTTTAAAAGGGGGCGTGGCGGCCCCGAAGTTTGCCCAAGTTGCGCGCGGGCCGGCGCGCGGTGCGGCCCGGCCCGGCCATGGCGCCCCCCGGACACGGACCAGAACCAGAACCAGAACCCGAACCCGGCCCGTAGCGCCGCGATGGACTCGCTGGCCGCGCTCACCGGCAAGGGCGGCCGCCTGCTCCGCGGCACCGCCAGCCGCCTCTGGGGCGCCGTGCCCGGCGGCCTCCGCCACGGCCGCTGCCAGGACGGCCGGAGCCGCGGGGAGCCGGGCCCCGCCAAGCCGCCGCCAGGTACCGGCGGGGAAGGGGCGGGGGGCGGCGGGCGGGCCGGGCCTCCGCCGGCCCCGCTGAGCCTCCCCCGGCCCCGCTGAGCCTCCCTGGAGCGCGGCGGGAGCAGGAGGGTCAGAGGGTCCCGGCCGAGCCCCTTTGCCGGGCGGCTCTCGGCAGGGAGCGGGAGAGGCCGGCACATGTTGGGGGCACTGCCCGGCCGGGCCAACAGCAGAAACCGAGCGGGCGGCTTCCTGATCTCAGCGACAGAACTACTGCGCTCACTTTGGTTCGCTTCCCTCTCCTGGTGCCGTCACGGACCAGGGCGGAGGAGAGCGAGTGGAGTGGGGGCTCCTTGGTTTGAGGTCTCTTTTGTGTGCCAGGTGGTTTCTCTCTAGTTTTCTTTCTAGTGCTCCTGATGAACAGGCAGTAGTGCTTTGGAAGTAGGCTTGATGTTGCTAAGTAGTACCTCTGCCTCTCAGTGGTGGAACAGCTCAGCCAGGAGACAATAAGTGACTCCTCGTCCTTTGCCTGGGAGTAAGAGTGCTGCTGTCGTTGGGCTGTATGTGTGGGTATTGTAACTTGCTCATCTGAAGTTAGCACTTACAGTGGCACTGGAGAGGTGGTCAGCAAATGTACACACGCCGTTTGTGCAGAAGAGGAGCAGGCAGTAAGGACTCTAGAGAGGTGATGCTATTGATTGGGGATTGCTAACAAGCAATGACATAACTGATAAAAGCAGCATGGTCTAACAACTGCTTGGAAGGAAAAAGTCATTGAAGTTAGGTTTGTGAAAGTGCTTTTTAATAATATAAAGAGATGTATACAATGAATAGTAAATATTTTCCTCTTTTTTTTCCAGTTTCAGGAAGGTCTGTGCTAAGTGGATGAGTGTATGTTTGTTATAGTCTGTAGGTAAAGGTTGAAGTCATGTCTCCACTGAAATGTAGTATTAGAGACCATTAAATTTCTTTGTCACAGTGGGTTATTTTGGAAGAGCAAAATAGTTTGTCATCAAGAGAAACAAGGTCAGTGTAGTAGGCAAAGCAATAGGAGTGCCCATGCAGCCTGTCATACAGTAGATGTAGATGATGTCTCCTTGTGTGGATCACACGTCTTATACGGAAAGGATAATGGATAACTAGCTGTGTTTACAGTGCCAGTGTATTTCCTGTCCCTCTCCCCCAGGACACACAGGGAGCAAAAGAGACAGTAACTTGTTTTTCAGCAGTGAAATGAAATACCTTGAATAAGGTCTCTGCAAACTGTTAAAAGTTTGTTGACAAAGATTACTTGCAATCTTTTGCAGAACCAAAATGGCAGTGAAATGCATTAGCATCTTCTGGTCTTTTAATCAGCTACAAGCCCTTGTGCTTATCTGTTAGTATAAAGCATCTCCTGTGGTACATGTGATTTCTTGGAGGGAAAAGCTCTCTATTTCCCCCCCCTCTTCTTCTGGGACAAAAGATTGACTTGGAGTGCATTGTAACATTTTAGGCTTTTTTTTTGCTTTTTTTTTCTTCCCTAGCTTTGAGTAGAAAATTTATTTTCTCAGGTGCTTTCATACTATATTACTTAAAATTTGTGTTAATGAAAAGTGACTGCAGTTCTGAAATGCAGGGTAAGTTTCTGTGTATATGGAATTTAATGTGCCTTTTTGACAGAACTATACTTGGTGTTTTTCCTCACAGCAAAGCATGCTGTGCAACACAATTAGACTGTGGCCCTCCCATGCTATTTTCTGTACGAGGTTTCTGTCAGTTACAGCAGAAACAAATAGTTTTGACTGTAGAATTCTTCTGGCAAGCATTATGCTGGCTTTCACAAACCATCTGTGCCCTGGTAATGGGTGCTGTGGAAGTTGTAACAATGATTACAATGCTTCAGTTGAAATCAAACCTCTGTTTTAATTAGAGATGGGTCCCCTGGCATTAGCTTAAGACTTAATGGCAAACTACAACTACTCCAAATGTTTAGTCCCTGTATGCACTGTTCTGCATCCAGGCCTACCTATTACTCTAGTTTTCCTTCCCTGCTTAGGGCTCTCAGCGTTCATTCTCTTTGCATGGTTCAGTTGTGACTATGCATTATTCCTTAAAAGAATAGTTCTTCATAAATGCCTTTAAACCATGTTTCCACTTTTCTGAAACAAAACCCAACTTTTTATTCTTACTTTATTGTAGCAGTTAAATTAAAAATACTCCAGTTCATGTAATGTTGGTAATTTTACCTTTACTATTTTTTTGCTTCTCTTTCAGAACAGTTGAACAGCTGCCCTATCAGGTTTCCAGGTTCAGGGAGGCAAATCTGTTCAAATGCTGTGCCTTAAATCATTGCTTTGGACACATGCAGAACAGTTTATAGTATTTCTTAGTAGGGAGAAAGGAGTCTCTGGGAGACTGAGTAGTACAATAGGAGGCTGCAAACCTGTTTAACCAGTTTGCATTGTTTGTGTCAGGAGTCAAGTTAGTGAATAAAACTTTAGAAAGATGTTCTGTCTTTTAATGATTGTGATGGAGGATAAAAAAAATGCTAAGAGAACCAGAAATTCTAGATAAAGAGTCTGGTTTTAGTAAAGGCACTACCAATATCAGAGTGTGAGGTTATTTTTGTTAAAAGGCCTGTGAGCTTTGAAATATAACTTCTTCATATAATCTATTGATAATTTGTAGGAAGAGCTAGTATGTATTCAAGGCCTGGATTTACATAGAAACTTCAGCTGAACAGAATATAGCTTTCTTGTTTATTAGTATGTACTGTAGGTGTTGGTGTGCTGAAGTTGCATTTGTTTTTATTTGCTTTAAGATACAACTCAAGGCTTTAGGGAATGTGTGATTAAGGATTATCTTTACTCCAGAATTAACTTTAATGTTCAGTTTAATTTGAGTCTCATCTATACAAACCTCTTACTTAAATGAGCTAACAGCACATCTCATATTTCAATCTGCTGTTTGCTTTGTCTGCTGTGTGAGGAGAGTGTGACCAGCAGCAAGGGACAAGGTTTTGCTTCTTTTCTGTGACACTGCTGAGGCTATGTGTTGAATGTGCTCTTTGGCTCAGTGTATCACTGTTAAAGAAAGCTGCTGAGGACCCATAGAGGGTCCAGCCAGTATGTTTAGAGGCACCGGGCATATGACCTGTGAGGAGGGATTGAGGGGGCTGGGCTTTTAGTCATGCAGAGGAGACCAAGGCAACCTAGAGGCAATCTCATTATGACCTACATCTACCTAAAGGTGCATGCTTTTGTCAGTAGTAAGAGATCAAGAAGGGGCAATGGCCATGAGTTTTAGCTTGAGATGTTCAAATTGGACTAGAGAAAAAACTTCACACAGAGTGGTCTGTCACTGGGACAATTTACAGTTTTAAACTGAACTGATTTAATGTTGGCGGTAATTCTGCTTCGAACTGGAGGCTGGAGTAAACGTACTCAAGAAGTTTATTCCAGATAACGCTTTGATTCTGTGAGGATATGCTTTCATACCTGGAGTCTTGTGCTTCTTCCCTCCTAGACAGTTTACCTCACTTCTGTCTGTGGTCACTCCATGGAAGAGAAGATAGACTGCACAGAAAGTCTTGACTTCCTGCAGTATGTGTCTCATTAAGTATAGAAGTTAAAAATCACTGATTCAGAACAACTTGTTCAGAGACTCCTCTCACCAAGACTGTCAGGGAAATCCTTATAGCTGCCTTCTATTGAAATTGTTGTTGTTGTTTTTATCCCTCAGGTTCAACTTGATTGTTCAGTTCTGAACCACGTGGCCTGTGGGTTTATTTACATTTCTTTCTCACTAGCTTTCAAGTTTTGATTGGTAAGATTGCCATACACAGTATATCCAGTAAGCTGTGTGGCTTGTTAGTCCTCTGCACTATGGTCAAGGTAGCAGCAGTGCACTAGAAAAAGAAATGTGCATATCCAAGTTATAATACATCTTTCAAGTCCTCCTGTAAAAGTTAGTATCTTCCTTTCTAAAAATCTTGGAATAAAGCAAACATAAGAATAAGGTAGGTTACTTTCTCGCTTCATCTTACTTCAGTACTTTTAAGAAATTAACAGGTGTATGATAAAGTATGAGAGAGAATTTGAACTGGGGAGACACACTTCTGTAAGTTTTCTTGTACTCACTGTTCTGGATGAAGCACATATGAAATGTACCAACACCCTTTACAAAGACGCTAATGCTTCGCTTTCATGTCTGAAAATACTTCAGTTGGTACAGGCATAAGAAGCAAATGTGATCTTGGAATGTATCAGGCTGGTGACTCAGTCATCTTGTGATATGTTAATGTATGCACAATCTCTTCTTCAGACTTATGTGCTACTAGTATATAGGATTTCTGGACTATTCCCTTGGTGTATGTGGTGTTAAATGATCTTTCCATGTTCTGCTTTGTGCTGTTACATCTTGCCCTGCTTTTTTTTTTTTTCCCTCCAAGCCTTGGGGCTGCAGAATTTGTTGTGTGTCCTTTTGCCCAGCCTTTGCTGTTGATTGTCCTTTTGAGTTTGTCTGCAGGTGTGCAATTGAACTGTGTTAAAAACTAGTCTGTTGGGATCTCATTAATATACCCCTTCATATTCCTACTTTCTCTCTCCCCTTTACTGAATTTTTTATGTATTTCACAATTCTTAATCTATTTTTCACTGTTTAACAGGATTCTGATGAATTGGATGTTTTACTGATGTTCAGCTTATAAACTAATCTAGCAGATGACTGAAACAGATGTAATCTAATGGGTGTTTTCCTTGTACTCTGGTATCCTTTGACTGTATTGCATTTTGCTTTTACTGTATCATGTTGGTTTTTATCCTATTTTTCTGGTTAATTTCCATTTCTAACAAGCAAACAGTTTAGAAGGTGATGTTTTATTGAGAACCTGCATACACCTGGCAGCATTTCAAGTCACTACATGCAGGAATAATAATTTTCTGTTAATAAGTAAGTAATACACCCTGCTGTGTTATATGTATAAATCTCCCTCTGGCTTGGTTTGGTGGTGGCATCATGTATCTGTATTGCCTGCCAGAAAAATGTGGGAGGAATCAAAGTTAATTCAAATTGCAAATAAGATTGTTTAGTCCCACTTAAAGTAGGAAAGATGATGACTTCAGGCTAGATTTCTGAGTACTTTATTCAACTGAGCCTTGGAAATGTCCAAGGGTGGAAACTGCACAACTGTTCTGGGCAATTGATTTTTTTTTTTAAATCTTCTGTCCAGTTAGAAGGTCTCCTGTTTGTCCATTATGTCTGTTGTCTTTTGGTCTCCCACTGTGTTACTGAAGAGCCTGACATGACAACTATTGGGAAGCTATCTAGAAGGTACAGGATGGCTGCTGTTACAGCCCTTCAAAACCACCTCTATTTCGGGCTGGAGAGGCTCTGTTCTCTTGGCCTGTTCTCACAGACCATGACTACTTTGGTGGCCCTTCACTGAAATGGTTTTTATTTATCTGTGCCTTTCGTGGTTGAGCGTGGCTGGGGGAGACCAGAACAGTGACACTAGAGCCAGTATTCCAAAAGCAGTCTGAGTGCCAAGTTAAGGATAATAGTTGCTTCTCACTGGTGCTCTGTCTGCTGGCCACAGTTAACACAGCTGAGGATGCTCTTGTCCCTCCTTTTTTCTGCTGGCTCTTGTTCAGCTTCTGTCTGCCAAGACCCCTGAGATTTTGTTAGCAGAGCTGCTCCTTGGCTGGGCAGTGCCAGCCTGTACAACACAAAGGGCTCTTCCTTCCCATGCAGACAACTGTTGCCTGGTTTAATTTCGTAGGATTCCTGTTGACTTCCTCCCCTAGCCTGTTCCCTCTGAATGGCAGCCCTGCGATCATGTATGTTGACTGGTCCCCCCAGTTCATTATTATCTGAAAAGCTAACGCAATAAACTTGTACAGTAAAATGTTTATTGCAGCACTGGGCATGACATGCACAGCAGATCCCTTTGCATGATAGCAGAGCAGTTTGCACTCTTAGAAAAAGTAGGTATCATTGGCTTAAGCGTGATAAGGCGAAGTGTAAATTCTTAAAGATGTCTGAGGATAACTTGATATTGCTGTTTGATGGTCAAACTGCTGATGTGTTATTATGTAGACTTGAAAATGTACAACTAAATGGGCTTAAATATCTAAAAGAGGCAGATAATTATTATTGGAAAAGTTGACTTACTGTGTCAGTAGAGCAGCCATTTTTTTTTGCAAGTTTTCATTAAGATATGCATTTGGTCTGCAGAGTTTATACAGTAGATGGAGATTGCAGTTAGGTAGTTTTCTAATGTATTAACCTAAATATATTTCAGATGAAACAGGAAAAGAAGCTTACTGTTGATTAATACATGCTGTGGCATAATCTGAAAAAAAAAAGAGAAAGCATTTCTGTTTACTTTGAATGTGAAATGTTACTTTAGAAGAAAGCCCATGTGATGCACATACCAGGAATATCGTGTGTGGAGCTGGCTTTGTCTCCTAGCCATTTGGAGAAGTGGCCTGTCTTATCTTTGTTTCTGTTGAATTATTTTCCCATCCTGAAATCATGCATTATTTCCACCTGCATGCTATGCAGCTGACTGGATAGCAGAAAAAAATGTCATGTGCTAGGGGGAACACAAAATGTGGTTCTGTGTTGGAGGAAAAAGCTGTTTTGATGGGTTTGAAGTGCTGATGCAACAGTAGCAAGGTCTTGGGTGCATTTAGCTTGGAGATTTGCTTGAGGAAAATGTGAACAAAAGCATCATGTGGAGAGCAGTGATAGGGATCAAGAGTTTTGAGAGCATGACTTACTTGGAAGAAGTGAATCACGGAATAAGTAGCAGTTGCCTAGCAAGAGGACACTGAAGGAGGCATTGTTTATGACATTGCCTTGGTCTGAAAACCTACCATTTTAACTAGAAAAATGTAGGCTACAAGCATCTTGTAGGTTACTATTAGGGCCTCTTTGTTTCTAGTTCCTAAGACATTGAGAGAGAACTGAAAATAATATTCCTGTAATTAGCATAAGTATATCTGACTGCAGGATGGGAAGAAGGGTTAATGAGACAGTTGCTGACTGTGAGGAGCTGTGAGTCCCTGCTCTTAGGAGCATCAGGTCATCAGGTCTTAAGAATATAAAGATTTCCTACTTCAATCTGTTTTGTTTCTTTATGAATAGATTATAATGATCTAATTGTTATTGAGCAGAACTAATCTAATAAAGATGTAATATCTGTACTTCCTCTGTTTTATCAATTAGCGAGTTGTTCCATGTACTGCTAAGTAATAATGTATTTGAGGATATTTCAAAGACTGTTTTTCTTACTTTCTTATGATTCATTACCCCATATGTGCTGCATATTTCTTAAGATCCTGTGAAAAACGGTGTCCCAGACAAGAGTTTGACAAAGTTGCTGCCTCTTCCTTTTTTTTTCTTTTTTTTTAAACACCTGTAAATCTAATGCATAAATTCTTGTTAGGGGGTGTGTATATGTGGATAATTAATCTTTTTCTTGTCTTCTTAACTATAATCTCATTTATTACTTTTAAACAATTTGCAATAATCATTGACTTTGCTTTTTTTTCAGAGGATACTTGTTTGGTTTATCAATCTATTAATTTGGAAAAAGTGACTGTTATAACTTCTGTTATATTTAAATGAATAGAATATCAGCAGAGAGAAACATTGCAAGTTTTTTGAGATTTAAGCTTACCATGCAGAAAAATAGTAGGGTAAAGGAAAACGAGTGCGTTTTGCTCTATGCAGAGCTTGAAGATCTTCCTAAGTGGTTCTACACAGGTATCCTAGTTCTTTTTATCAGCTCTTAGTGCCAGAAGACCAAAGGATGTGCAAGAAGTATCAGCAAACAACAGATCAAAGGTCTACAATTCAGCTCAGATGGCACGCTAAGACATGAGAAATGTCACTCTTGTCATAACAATTTGAGCTAGTAGTGCCACAAAAATGTTTTCACTTGTCCAAAACTCAGTGGCACAGGGCTATATAGAAGCAGGTAGTAGAACACCTCCTATAAATGTTAAATTTTAACTTCAGTTGTCTTCAATTTTCAGTTGAATAATGCCATTGACTATTACATATTTTAAGGACGAAGCTGCCTCAGTGAAAACTCTATGTTCCTAAAGCATAATGTTCATAACCCTCCTTTTCATATCATGCATAAATATATTGGAACAAAAAGTCCTTCTTTCTGTTTTTATTGATGATCATATGTAATCATTCTTATGCTACAGTGATTTACTCTTGAGTTTCTGTGCACATGCATTCAGACTTAATACTGGTATGGTGTCATTTTGAACACTGCTTTCTGCATCTTTCAAGTTCTAGTCACTGAAGCCCTAGGCAGTTGAAATATTTTCTTGTCATTTGTGGATCTGACATGCACTTTTTCACTTCAGTTTCAAGCTGTTGTGGAGGCTCAGTCCTGTGAAAAAAGTAGTTAAGAATTAAAGCATCAACCCTGATGTTATGAAAGGGCTGGTCTTGTTTCTCTCTAAAACGGCACAGCAAAGAGCTCTGATAACCTAGCACCAAAGATCCTCTTGCTAAACAAGTTATTCTTGACTCTTGAGGTTGTTCATAGTGTGGTCAGTGGCAGCAGGTTTTTCTTGTGCCTGTGGTCTGAGAACATAAGCCCTCGGTAGTCTCACTGGCTTGCTATGGGCAGATGAAGTAGGGGTTGTATGTAACCTACCAAGGTGAGCTCCTGCGCAACAGAGTAATCAGGAAAATAAGTAACATGAAAGCAGGAGACTGGTTCTTGTTGGTGCTGAGGGCTTTTCAGACTGCTGTGTTCTATGCTGGTAGTTATTTCTGCTTTCATGTGCTTCCTAGAATACTAGAGGCATTGGAATGGCTGAAAGATGCATTTACTTTCCGCTCAAAAATAAATAGCCTGCTCTTTCAGTGAGAGATAAAGGCTTTGTAGTGTGTCGTCAGGGAGGTTGAGTATATTTCTGCTGCTGTGACCTATTTTCACAGTTGAAATGCCTCCTAGTTTTGTTTCCAAGAGGTTAGGTTAAATCAGTATGTTCTTTATGAACAGACAGCTCAAGCACTTGGACTGTGGGCAGAGGTGTGGATTTTGATAACGTGGCCAGCTGGGTAGTCAGCATACACATAGCTTGGCATTGCCTGTCTCCATCTCTTCTTGACTTGGGAGGCTTATATCATGGTAGGTTATGAAACACTTGAATTCTGTATCCATATAGTGAGGGGGAGATATCATGGAGGGAAGGAATGAAAGTGGACACTGATGGGAAGGGTGGGATTTACTGTCTTAAGTGTGTGAGGAGATGACATTAAAAAAAACCCCTATAACTGCAGGTTATAAGCTTCTGGAAATTTTATGGCAGGAGTTCTCCTGGTGTCTACTTTGCTACGAAGTGCCTTCAACAGGAACCTTCCTTACCCACCCCTACCGTCTGGTTGCTCTTACTTTCCTGAATTTACCAGAGTGCTCTGAAGTCTCTGAAGATGGTGAAGGGCGTAGAGGGGAAGCCATACAAGGAGTGGCTGAGGTCAGCTGGTCTGTTCAGTCTGGAGGAGGCTGACAGGAAGCCTCATAGTGGTCTACAGCTTCCTCATGAGGGGAGGTGGAGGGACAGGGACTGATTTCTCCTCTCTGACCAGCAACAGGACCTGGGGGAACTGCATGAAACTGTGTCCAAGGGCGGTTTAAGCTGGATATTAGGAAAAGGTTCTTCACCTGGAGGATGGTTGGGCACTGTAACGGGCTTTCTAGGGAAGTGGTCACAACAAGAAGCCTGACTGGGTTCAGGAAGCATTTGGAGAATGCTCTTGAACACTGATTCTTAGGGTTGTCCTGTGCAGGGCCAGGAGTTGGACTCAATGGTCCATGTGGGTCCCTTTCAGTTCAGGATATTCTCTGGTGATTCTGTGATTCTAAGTCTAAGGTGACAGGTTCTTCTACTGTGGAGATCAAATAATTTTCCATTTTTATTTCTGACATAAGGAATAGAAGTGATTATTTGTGCAAGACTTTATTCTGCTGTTCAGTTACTGGAGAGGGAGAAGATTATTTATCTTGACCTCTTGTGGGACATCTCTCTGCAAGCTCTTTAGACATTTGAACTAGTAAGAAGAAAAAAAGAAAACTTAAATTTGGGTTGAGGGGAAAAAACCTCCACAAACTACACTGGGCTATATACAAATTAAATGTGTGTATGTATAT
Source organism: Margarornis squamiger (assembly GCA_035222235.1). Lineage (NCBI taxonomy): Eukaryota > Metazoa > Chordata > Aves > Passeriformes > Furnariidae > Margarornis > Margarornis squamiger. The sequence continues at coordinate 132,509,897 of JAWWTY010000077.1, forward strand.
ATTTGTAGTGTGGATCTTCTTTATTTCTATCTAATGGGGTTGGGGGAGAAGAGGGAGAGAAGATACTTGTTCTGCAATAGAGGCTCTCCATGTATATATTAAGGCATGTGTGGGGTCCTGGATGAGATCAGTCTGTTTTCATTTGCATCCTTGGACTTTTGCTTAGGAGTCTTTGACCCAGGCTGCTCTTGAAAGAAGATGATTAAGCAAACGGCAAGGCTTTGATTAGGGCTGAAAAACTTGTAACAGCTACAGACAAGCAGCTGTTACAGTTTTTCAGTAGCTTACTTAGGCTTACTTAGAAGGCACCTGTTGTATTGCAAGGTCAGTGAAAGCTTTGGTAAAAATGTATTTGGCCTAGAAGAGAGAATGTTGGATGCTGCTAGGTCTACACACAAACTTCTGGAGTATTTTATTCATTACTGAGGTGGTTTTAGCATGCCTAGAGATGTTTGTAGTGCCTTTAAAAACTGTGAATGTAATCAGAAATGAACTTTTTTGTCAGCTAAGTTTTTAAAAAAACTATTAGTAAATAAAGGAAGAAATACCTTTTAATGTATTGAATGAACATGGAAGTGTGCAGAATTAGTGTATATACTTTTAGAAGTAAGCTTAAAGTCTTGAATGTCATTTGTAGCTGCAAAAACTCACCATAATTAATGTCACCTACAGGTCAACTTTAGATATGGGAGCGTTCTACCTCAGGCTTTTTTCAATATATAAAAAAGGTTGAATTAGACCAAAGTTCATTTCCTTATATATATATATATATATAAAGAATACCAGGGGAGATTATGTTGAATCTGCTAGAAGTCACTTTTGTTCTATATAGCAAATGTAAAATATTTTCTGAGATGAGTTTTTTCCTTCCTTTTTTTTTTTTTTAGATATTTTATTTTGTGTTTTTTGGCAGTGCAGAACTTGCTGTGTAATTTGTAATTACACAGAACTTGCTGTGTAATTTGTGTTGATTCCTCCTCCTTCCCCCATATCTTGATAGTTTCAGCTATCCATATAGAAATTTGGGAGTGAGTATATGAAATTTTTGCAAATACTTGTTTAGTTTCTTTTCCAGTGTTGCAGTCAGAATACTAAAACTAATAATACACAAAAGATGCTGTCAATTTATAATAGGTTTCCTTAGTATCTCAGATGAGGCTTAAATAGATTCACAGTAAGTTTTCAGGTCTCAATGTAGCCATGCTAAAGTATTTTTTTTAAAAATTTATTTTATATGGTTTCTTCTATTCAGTTTGACTTAAAATATTTGAGTTAATTATGGTAACAAATTTGAATGTATTGAAATGGGAGTATAACTAATCCCATTGTAGCATGAAAACTTAAGGTATCATTCACATAAGTATTTTGGGATCCTGAACAGCAGCTATTGAAGATGGAAGCTGTGACTGAGATTTCTTAAGAGATTCATCTAAAAAATGTGTGTATATAAATGGATATGTTAAAAACCTCGCTTTTCTAGACATGTAAATGCTTTCTGTTGAATCACTTAAGTACACTGGTGCATTGTGATTATCATAAATATGAAGCCAGTTGTATAAAGAAGTAGAGTATACCGTAGGTATACAGTTGAGCTTGTGAAATAGAGATCATCAAAATACAGTGCCCTAAAAAAACTAAAACAACCAGTTTGTAAGTTGCATTATTTATTTAGAATCTTTAGTGTTTATGTACAGGCTGCATGTTTTTGCTACAGATGGGATAATTATGAAGTTAAACACTAATATTCTTTGTTTTATAAAAGTTTTAAATACTCTGGACTTATCAAACAGCAACAGAAGGTCTCCAGTGATCAGATCAAACATACAGGAACTCTAGATCATCTCTCCTCTAGATGAAAGCAGACTGGGTGTGATATAGAATTGATTAACCACGGTAAATCCAGAGATGTTGGTTGCCTGATGGGGTCAATCTCCTATCTAGTCTTTCTTCCTTAATCGCTTCCTGGATAGCAGCAAGTATTTATGCAGTTAGTTGATTTCCAGTTATTAGTTGTTTGTATTGGTCAAATTCTTAAAGCATTGCAGAGGAATGAAGTCTCTAATTTAGCAGCTGGTGTCTGTTAGAATCAGCAGGAGCAAGCTGTGTAACTGGTGAATTAGATGTCTGCCCACGGGTCTGTAGTCAGCACCCGACGACAGTACTGAGAGAGGAAAATGAATTTAACACGCGCATTGCCTCAATTTTTTTCAGACACTGGCCAGAAGAAGACCCCAGACAAGAAAGATGGGCGGCGAATGTCTTTTCAAAAGCCTAGAGGGACTCTTGAATATTCTGTAAGTCACTGATTTATTGACAGAATGTTATTGAAAAGCAAGTGCAGACTAAAAAGTTTCATTACAAAATATAAACAAAACTGTAATGTGCATTATCTTCAGTCTTAGAATTCTGTGTATCTGATAGTTTAGTTTAAAAGAAATTAAATGAGGGAATTAGCTGGTAGTACTTGAGTGCTAATGCTATTTTTTCCCTTTAAGAGCCTTTTTTTCTTGAAAAATTCCAAACTAATCAATCTGTTGACTGGTTCACTTTTAGGTAACTAGTTGGAAACAATAAATAACAATAGTTATGTAATCATCTGCAAGTTCTCTGCTTTCAGCATTATTAATAAGCTGTTGCTATTAGAAGTAACAAAATGAAGTTTGGAAGGAAAGCTGTATCTTGATACTGACCTTCTGATGTTCTCCTAAGAATTTCCATAGATCTATACCTTTTGCTGTATAACTCTGTTTCTGCATCAGTATCTGAAAATGGAGCTGTTCTGTCTGTTCTGTTCTTGAAATGACCCTCAAACTGTGCTGCAGTCAGCTTTAACATTTGTGGTTACTAGGGGAAACAGAAGTGAGAAGTATCTGTCTTGTGTTATATACTGGAAATATAATTAAGCCTGTAAATAATGCTTATAGAATTGATGTTAAAATAGGGGAAGTCTGTCACAGTTATTTTTGAATGCTTTTGAAGCTGGACATGATAAATAAAAATGAGAACTTCTTTATAAAAGGTCTATACTTGACCTCTTGATGCTCTCTTATTCCAGGAATAAGAGATATGGGGGAGGTGGGAGAACTTAACTCTTAATGTTACGTTAAGCCAAGCTGTGATACTGCTTAACTTCTGAGAAGGCTGTGATAGTCATTTGGAGAGAACAGAGCATGTATGTGTTGGAGCAAGAAGCACTTAATTAGTGTAGCTTATATCAGAATTTGAATATAGTTCTAGCCTGTACTAAGGACTTCCTTGAAGCTGAAATTCAAAACAGAAATTTCTGTTGCTTAGGTTCCTAGCAGCTGAAGTATGTTAATAGCAATGTGACTGCTTCTATTACATTAACCCCATTTTGTCTGAAATTATTTGAAAAATGGGTCAGGTGTAGCCCTGTGTTAATGGCATCTATACTCAGTATATCCCTTAACTTGGCTCTTGCCACCATGTGCATGCTTTTACTTTGGTTTGTAAGATTCCAGGCAACGTTAAAGCAACAAGCTTTCCTTTTTTTAACCTCGTATGTTTGTGTCAAGTTGTCATGTACTTCTGCAGTTTTTTGTGTTCCAGTAGGTGGGGTTTTAGATGCAAAAATAGCTTTCTTAATACATACTGAAGTATGCATCACTTCCTTGTGAGTCAAAAAGATGATTCACAAGAATCGAAGGCCTTTTGTCATTAAACTTGGTCCAGCTTCTAAAGGAGCCTGTTGCGTATGTGGAACATGGTGCATTTCAGCTTCACAGATGCTATATTCTGAAGTGTCTTGCTGTACGTTTCACTCATGAGGCTTGTGAAGTACTTCAGTAGCATTGAGCTTTTGGAGTTTTTTGTTAACTGTTATGCGCATATGTTTTTATAAAATACACAGATCTAACCTTTAGGAACTGAGCTTATGTTCACCCTGAGAGTTCTGGTAACTATTGTGGTAATTTGCTACTCTAGTTACTTATGATTATTCGATGTGGCAAGATGCACTTGTTTGTTGGGTTTCTGACTTAGTCCTACTGCTGCTCACAGAGGCAACACACACATGTACACACACGTGCATTTATATGCCTGCATGTGTTGCTTCTTTGAGAAGTAATAGAAAGATGAAGGCAGAAACCAGACTCCCCCTCACTTCCCAGCAATGTTGAAAAGCTAGTAGGTTTTTTTGCCTTTCAAAAAATAATAACTTAATATGTTAATTTTTCCAGTGGCTATGTAGTTTTGGGAGGCAAGGTCTTACTTGTATTCCTGAAGTTCCAAATGAGTTGTTATTTCACTGATACAAATGATGGGTTTTTAATGTGAAGTAGACTTCACACCAGAATTTTTTTAAAAAGAAAATAATTACTAAGGGGACAGATAAACAAGAAAATATATTTTCACTTTAAAGCTAAAGCCAAAAAACAGTTAATATGTAAGATTTTCATCTAAAATTCCCAAAATGTAAACACTTGAAAGTACTGGTTTGTAGGTAGCATCAGAGAGAAGATATCAAATAGATGGTACTAATTGAAAACAGATATGGTAGTAATTGAAGGAAGTCCTAAACTGCCTCTAAAAGGTACAGAAAACTGGTTTATTTTTTCTGATATTGCTTAGACAGCGAACAGATTTTTTTTGAAGTTCATATACTTTCTTTTCTGAATGTCAGTTAACAGATTAGATGCAAATTGATATTGTCTGTTATTTCAGAATTCACAGTTTGTGCTCCAGGCCAGTTGTTTTCCCCTTCAGTATCCAGATGATGCATGTGAACAGGCTCAAAGGACTAATAGAGCAAGTAGTTTAGGTGAATTATTGTTACTAGCTAGATCTTTCTTGAGTCCTTTTTGGGTTCTGAAAGTAGCATTTTTACATTGCTTAATTGACATAGCTTCCTTACCTTGACATTGCATTGGAAGCCTTTTGTGTTATGTGTACAAACACAATCAGTGACTATTTATAGGTATTAGAAGAGCCAACTACAGATAAATACTAGAGCATAAGCAGACAGTGTTGGCCACTGATTATGAATGATTGTAGCATGCTAGTAGTTTGATGACTTCAAGGAAAGACCTAGAACTGCTCTTCCTTTTCAGAAAGAAATAATTGTGGTTATTTACAGATAGTTGGTGTTTTGGGTTTTTTTTTTTTTCCCCCTCAAGTGCAATAGACTGTACAGACAAGCACTTTTTGGTTAAAAAACATTCTCAAGTGAGCAGTGGAGATGGATGATCTTGTTTACCAGTGTTGGGGGCTCCAATATAAAACTTTCCTTCCCTATGCCCAGTTCCTCTCCTTTAATTCTCTGGAGATTGAAGGCTGTGCACTTCTCCCAAAGTACTGAATAAGTACTTAATACACAGACTATGTTGTCCAGGTCATGAAAATAGACTAATACCAACTAATGAAGGTCACAGAAGAGTATAGTAAACCATAGCCTCAAGACTAAGTTTTAATCCAGAGTCCTCAGTGTTGAACTGCCAGTCTCTCTGCATATTATATTTTTCTGGTTATTTAGTGGTAAGTCTAAGGTCTGGAAGCTGGGTCTGGACTCTTTTTGTTGTAGTTAGAAACCATTATACATATATATGAACAAAACTGCAGGGACTTGTGAAGTCATCTTGAGTTAAAACAAGAATGAATTTTTGATCCTTAACTCAAGGGTTGTGGGCTGGGAGCGTTTTCGTGATGACCATCAAATGGGTGAAAGCTTGTTAGGCTTTGAACCCACATGAATACTTGAATTTTGTTGTAATGACTTGCTGGACCTATTTATTTTGAGAGTAGTTAAATGGTGAATATCTGCTAATATCTTTCGACAGTAACTGCATTTTGCATTCAGTGATAGCTTGCATAGAGAGTGCTAAAGGTTCTCTTCTGGTGCAGCTAGTTTTATTGCCATTGCCTTTACATGCTGTTTAAACTACTACATACTTAGGAGTTTCTGGTCGTTTTTTATTTCTTGGGGCTTCCCTTTCAAACCCAGAGAGCATGTTCTTGTCTGTCACTTTTCTTTGCCTGTGCCTTTGTCAGAATATTTTAACCAATTTTGGGGAATTTAGAAAATGTGCATCATAATAGTGACATTACTTCACCTGTTATATCTTTTACCTAATTATTTTTGAAATTGCCTTTGATATTTACATTTTTTATGTATGGTATTTTCTGTTTTCCTGATGTTACATAAATTAGTCCTATTAACAGTTAGTTAATATAGTCGTAATCTGGTATTTCTAAAGGCTAGAGTATAATGCCAGAATTATGTTGTCTGCTCCCCTTTGTCTTCACCCTTCTTTCTAGTCTTCCCATCTGTTTAATTTTGTTGATTTATTTGAAGACTCTTAAACTACTGGTTTTGTGTTTTCTGGTTGTTGGACATCTAGTCTTGAAATAAAAGTAGTAATTCTTTCTGCACTCTGATTCATATGTATTTGATATATAATTTTTAATGGGAGAATGGGTGAGTTCCAAATGAGATGCAAAGGCAGCAAAGTTCATTAAAATCAGTAGAGAATTCGGTTTTAAATAAGTTTTAAAAATAATTATGCCAGCTGTTAATCTGAGGAAATGAAGGCAGTTTGAACCATAGTTAGTGGTGACTGAAGCTCTGCCTGCTGATATGCACAAGCATACCTTGCAAACTTTTCTCCCTGTCTTCGGTATTGAATAGATTGGGTGAAAAATGGCTGGAAAAGCTGGGTGGCACTTTTTCAATTTGTTATTCTATGCTTTTCCACAAGGTTATTCTTTGAGCTTTTGAGTGTTCAGATTCTATTTATTAAAATACTGGAGAGCCTGAAAATCTATTTCAGGAAGTCTCTATTCATGAATAATGTCTCTGTTTTAAGAAGGTATCTATGCTGGTCTCTGAAGTCCCATGCAAAGTGGAAATTTGCCTGTGTGAATTTCACAGCCAAATGAGAAAAGGAAGCTTATACTTGCCATTGTGTTTCTCACGAGTGAGATAAATCCTTTCATCACTAAGCCATCTCACCAGATGTTTTTATTTCTGAAGGCTGAAAAGAGTGAATGCACTCTTAAAGGGCTTAAGTTTTGTGGTTTTTAACTGAGTGCTTTTAATTTGTTTTATATCATCTAAGGTAGCAACAATTAAAATTTTAGACTCTCATTAAGTGATGCATAAGGAATATCTACCTAGCAGCTGACTGTTCTCCTTCAACACTCATGTGAGAGCAAGCTTAGGCAAAACTTGAATCTCACTTTACAGTTTGTTTTAGTAAATCTTCTGTATTATGTAGGTCTTCTGATGGAAAGACTACTGTTCTTTGATTTGGTGGTTAGTTTTGCTACTGTCTGTGGAGCACATGGTACTTATCTGATCTGGTTACAGTCCTGTTTTGGTTTCTGCTTTAGTACCAGTTAAATATGGCATGTGAGAATATTCTTCTTTTCTGCATGTCTATGTGATCATACAGTCCTGAATGACTAAGAGGTACTACAATACAGTCTTTCACACTGGAAGTACTGATAGAGAGATGTTTGTTGCTTTGTTTAGCTTATTGACTACCTATATAAAGAATTCTCAGAATTAGGAACTTATCTTAAAAAAGCTAATTGCCTTTTCTTTGGCAATGCTTCTCTCTTTTCTTTAGTGAATCTAGGTTGAAAAGTTCACCTTTACAAAATGATATGGAAGGGAATTCTCTAAATCTTTGCTTATATTTAGCAACAGAAATGTAGCTTAGCTTATATAGCTGCATCTGAACAGATAAGATTTCTTCTTTCTTAGTACGCTGTTTATGAAGTCCTGTACTGTTATGCAGTAAACTTCTTGGTTATATGTTCCCTTGTCATATCTCCATTGTTCTTAAAACTATGAATTCTTTATTTTGAAATACTCTCTCTGAATAAAACTTTTTCCTTTTGCTTTCTTCTGGTGGTTCATACTGAATACATTTGGGAGATGAAGGTGGAAATATGAGCTTGAAAAAAAATCCTTTCCTTACTTGGGAATCACCTACTCAAAATGCTTTTGCTCCATCTACTGTCATACTAGTTGACCTGTTTTGCTTCAGCATTTTTTGCATTTTCCCACTGATGGCTTTTACTTCCAAGTCAGTGTCTAACAGAAGCTTATTTCAATAGTAGGAGAGTGTGGTCCTGTTTGTAGAGATTGCTTCAGCTTTTCTGTAGGTGAAGAATGGAGGAGTTGGAGGGGGAATGAATGGTTCTGTGAACCCAGTCAGTTGCATATTGGTTCAGGGGTACCCAGCAGTGAATTTATAGACCAGAAGTTCTGGTGCAGTAGCTGAGCCTACAGTTCAAAGTGTGTGACTGACAATTCTGGCTACCTGGAAACGTAGTGGGAAGTGTCTTTGTATGGGATTGAATAGACTAATATTTAGGGAGTAGGTATGTTTTTGGGGTGGCTTTGTTGTTTTGGGAGGGAGGGGGTTTTGAGAGGGAGGCAGCCATGAGATATGAACACTTAAGTGGTCATCAAAATCTTGGTAAGCCTACACATAACATTTGTAAGCTGCTATTTGAACTAACTGCTTACAGGTTTGTTTGTTTTTTTTTCCCCAATTGATACAGGTGGAATCAAGAGATACTTTAAACAGTATTGCCTTGAAATTTGATACAACACCCAATGAACTGGTTCAATTAAATAAGCTTTTCTCCAGAGCAGTCGTTCCTGGACAGGTACTATTACATTATATATTTTACTTATCAAACAAAGACCTCTTTCCCTATATTTCTCGTGTCTACCAGAGAAAGTGTTAAAGTACTTCTCTTACTGGTGTTCCTATTGGCTTTGTAAAAGAGTCTTCCTTTTTCTCTAATTTATGAATTCCTTGTACCTATTAAATAACTGCCTAAAAAAGGAACATGTAATGAAGCTACCTGTCTCATTTAAATAAGATCAGAGAACCTTTAAAACTAGATATACTTAATTGGGTACTAACACTTGTATACAAGCTAAATTGTTGCTTTGCAAATATAGCAGGCTGTTCACCAGGAGACATATTCAGGGTACAGCTTATAAACAGGGTTCCATGGCTGCATATTACTGCCTGCTATTCTATTTTAATAAATTGAATAATATTTCTATTCTACTCTGAAAACTTGCTGTCTTTACCAGCAGTATATGAATTATCACTCACTTATTACAGGTTGCTATTTCTTTTTTTTTTTTTTTTCCTGTTTCTGCCTTTACTTTTCATTTCTTCTTGAAAGCTGGGCCTGGATATATGTGATAGGTCAGCTATGGAATTAACCATTGGCCATTTGGTATTAGCAAATATTTGTTTGACAAAATCCTGTGTTTATTTCTGATTGCTGCAGAACTTTGGCTGAAATAATGTATTAGAGATAATTGAACAGGTCTTTCTTGGACACTTTTATCATATATTTCTGGCATGCTTTTAATGCTTTCTGTCTGAACTTTTTCCTCACTTATTATGACTGAAAATCAAAATTATATCGAGATAGCATTTAAAAACTTAAAAAGCTAAAATTAAGAAGTTCTTTGGATGGTGTTATTTATTCCCTCAACTCATAGTTCATTTAAAAGTAATGGGAGCTGGAATGGCTTTGTGTAGCTTATTTTGAAAAAGCATAGCAAATATACCTGAACTGGTGGGAAAACTAAAGTGAATCTGAAAGCATATCTAACGTCTAACTACATTATATCTTCTTTATAGATTTTGTATGTTCCTGACCCAGACTACATTTCTAGTGTGGACAGCTCCCCCTCTCTAAGTCCTATAAGTCCCCTATCACCTACATCTTCCGAAGCAGAGCTTGACAAGGCTACAGTAAATGTAGGTATACCTGTTACACTTGAAATTAATTTTCCCTTACAAGATAAATGTTACAGATGCTATGCTTTCTTCTTAAATTATCCATTTGCTTTGGGGAGAAAGTACTTGACAACGCTTCAAGTTAAAAGTAAAATAGTACCTTTTTAAAAGTAAATAAAAGCTTTTAGTCTTCGTAAATTACAGTTTTCTGTGTGAAAACTGATTTGAAGGCAAGTTGTTTGTAGCAAAATACTGTCCTTGCACACTGAAATCTTAATGAGTTTCTGTTGCATTTCTGCATTTTTTTGTATTTCCAAGCTAGTTAAACACTTGTCTCTAATCCTGTTGATAATTTTTGTAGAAAAAGTATATTGACAACAATGCTCAAGTTCCCCCTGCTCACTGTAGAGATGTGTGAGAGGGTTTTCTAATTTCATTTAGCAAAATGAAGTAAAAAAAAAAAAAAGTCTGTTTAAGTGAAGGGCCAATACAAAGTTGATTACAGCTGACTTCTGCTTAGTAGTTCTACCTTTGTAGACTTTCAAAGTACTAAAATTGTTTAGCCATCTAAGCTGTCCTGTAATTCAGCTCAAATGTAGATTTTTGGGTAGTAGGTAGCTTTCTAGAAGCATGTCTTTCCAGTAGCGCTGGTTTGCTGTCAACAGAATTCCACGTGGAGCACTCCAGCCAGGAAGGTGTGATATCAGAGCATGAGCTTCTCTGTAATTCATGCAATTATGACCTTATTCAGATGTTTCTTAATACATCACTGCTATTCCTTTTCCAGTTACTATTTTTTTCTCTCAAATAGCAAATTTTCTTGGTAGCACGTTTTGATAGTGCTCCGTCAAACTATCAAATATGTCCTTCAGGATTCTGTATCCTCAACGTTTAGGAAGGTTTGAGATTTTAAGCATTTGTTTATGTTCTTGCATGACTTGGTCCACACCAGTTTAAATATAAAGATTTTTTTTTTGTTGCTGAATAAGTTTAAGTTGCATTACAAAGGCTGTGATGAGCCTTCTACTGACAATTACTGTTTGGGTTTGCTTTTGTACTTTTGCTCTGACCTAGTATGCCTTTTCTCATAAGATAACTGCTGTCATTTGTGCTGAATAATTTCTTTTGGTTTATGGCAAACTGGATGTGTAGCACAGTAAGTAGACTAGTCTGCAAGAATACATTCTTGTATATTTTGTATCTGTCAGTCTCAAAATGACTGTAAATGCTAGGATACACCTGCCTTATAGCATATGTTGTGAGAAGTTACTAGAGAGAAAATTACTAGTTTTACTACTAGAAATCAGAGCTTTTTTCTACAGTGCACCAAATTCTACACTTTATTCTTTCTTTTGTTGATTTTTTTTTTGTATATGCTCGTTAGCAAATTGTAGATAAGGAGGCTTAATAACATAACCATACCTGTAATTTATTGGAAACTTTTTTGACTGTATGCGTATAGCAGAGATGAAACTTGAAAGTTTAAAAGAAACAAAGTAGATAACATGACTTAACAAGTTAAACACCTCTTCTGCAGAAGTTGCTTATTGTACAGTGACAGCAACAAGTTGACTGTTAAATTTTATTAAACTGAACTTTACTGTTGCAGAACTATCTCGTGCATCTTGTTACGTGTTGTGGATTGTTACAAGCAGTTCTTAAATGCTTCAGGGAAAGTCAAATGAGCAATGTGGCAATATACAATCAAGTGTTTATGCTCTTTCTGAGACCTTTCAAACTACATATAAGGAAGGAGGAAATATTTGTCAAAAGAAATCAAAGAACAGAAATCTCTTGCACTTGTCAGTGGGGACTCTGTGTGTTTGGTTTTGTTTTTCAGACAGTCTCTCCAGCAACACAAAAGGCACTCAACTTCTGTGTGAGCAGTTAAGGCTGGAGGGTTTTGTTCTTCATCACAGCTCCTGTTTTCCATGTTTTTCTTTTCTCTTTTTGCTGATTGCTGTCATTACGTCTGAGAGAAATTCTAGCATACATTCTATAGTGTTCTCTTGATGTCTGTCGTCTTTGTCTCTCCTTCAATTTTGACTCCAGATTTGCATTTTAAATTGAAGTACCTTTTGAGGTAAAGAGAATGTGTTCCTCTACCTGTATAAGATAAAGGAGTTTTGTCTGTGCTCTGGTTCTTGAAATCACTGAGTTCTTGGTAGATATTTAATAAGATGATTAAGAAATATCTGAACCCCTCTTGAATCAAAAATAGGCTATGATATACTCTGTTCTTTTGTTTCTGTTTTCATAAACATTGAAGTGGCTTAACGCAAGCAAATGACTAAGTACAAACCAGCATATGGCTGATATAAGCTGCAGAACCCGGTTAGAATTGGGGGTCTTTTGGTGGTTTTTTGGGTTTGTTTTTTGTTGGTTTGTTGTTTTGGGTTTTTTTAATGTTCCTGCACAAGCTAAGATTTCTGTGTGTATCTCACTAAGTTTATTACTGTCATTGTGTACTACCTTAGATTTTTAAGCCTTTCTTATGCTATTGGGTTTTTGGAGGATTTCTTCATTCAACAATCTGATGCACATATTTGAGAAGATCCAATGTGCTTTGCTACCTATAGAGCTTAAAATCTATTTCAAAATAATATGTAGTGACAAGGACATCATCATTAAATTGGGAAGTCTACCACCAGTGTTATTCCTGCTTGTGTGTCATGTGGCAGCAAGATAAGAAATAGCTGGCTTAGTCACAGTGGGCTTAGAGATCAGCTGAGGACTCTCACAGCTGCTTGCTAAATTGTATGTCTCAAATGTGGCCACAGTTTTTAGTAGGATTGTGTGTGTAGAAGCAGAACTCATCTCCAGGAGGTTTATTTCTTAATTATACCTTCATTAACTTTTTCAGCAAAATTCAGTTTAGTGTTCTACAGCTTGTTTTGGTTTTTTGTTTGCTTTCTAATGAAAGTTGAAAGATGCAGGTGAATCATAAAGTAGTGCCAGAGAACAGAAAACAAGTGTGCATCATGTTCCTGGACATGATTAAAGGCATTTAGCTGCAGTCTGTACTAGTTAATAGAACTATACAGGAAAGCAGACAACCAAAGGGAACATAGAAGTCCATGTTTTTTAAAAATTTAAAAATAGTAATATCAATAACTAAAAATAGCAACTGTGTAAAATGGAAGTCTTTAAGTGCGGGTGAAACTCTAAAACAGGCTTATTGTGCCTATAAAACAGTCTTTGGTGCGGTCTGTCAACTATATGTGTACCTTTTATTTGAAAATTTATTTTTTTTCTGTCTTGTCCCTGGTAGGCTTTCATGTTCACTACTTAGTTGGATATACTGGTAGGCAGCAAGATAGAGAAGTCTTGTTATCTTCCCATGGAGATTGTAAAAGAAATCCTCTGAAAGTTACATCTAGGAATGACAAAGATGGTTGGAAACAGAGTGAATGTACCAAGACATGTATCATGCCTTACAAAAATGATTGCTTTCTGTGGCGAAATGACAGGCTCAGCAGGGGAGGGAAGGGCAGTACTTGTTTCTTACTCTGACTGTAGCCAGGCCTATGACACTGTCCCAAAGCAGCCTTGTTAAAATACTGGGGAAATTTTATTCCAACTGAATGGTTGGAGTAAAAGATGAGCCAGAAAATTTGTCAGGATCTTTGTGTCTAAACTTATTCCACATGTGTGTGTGATTGTTTATTTTTCTGTAGAATCATAGAATGTCTTGAATTGGAAAGGACCTTAAAGGTCATGTAGCTACAACTGCCCTGCCATGGGCAAGGACACCTTCCACTAGACCAGCTTACACAGAGCTCCATCCAGCCTGGTCTTGGACAAAATTTTCTATGGTGGTGGTCATTTTCAAATCCTTGAAGGTTCCTGTTGGGGGTGATGCTGTTCAAAAATTAGGGGAAGTGGTCAGTACTGTGGAGGGAAGGGCAAGGACTGCTTATCAGAGACATCAAGAGTCTGGAGAGATGAAGTAACAGAAACCTCATGAAGTTCAAGAACAACTAAGACCTGCCTGGGACAGAAAAGAGGCCCATGTAACAATACGAGGTGAGGGTTGGCTAGCTACATAGCAGCTTTGCAGAGAAAGACTGAGGGACAAGAGATTGAGACCAGTGTCCTGGTGGAGATGTTGAGCAATGTCTACTTCTGATGGTCTGATCACATGACAGGTGGCAGGTGTAAGAGCGATACCAAGAGGTTAAGGCAAGCTGGGCGTGTGAAGCTGCATTTGTAGTGTTGCGTCCACTTCTGGCACCTTCAGTACATGAAGAAGATTGACATGCTGGAGTGAGTCCACTGGCAGGCCATTAAGACGATCAGCAAATGGAAATGTACGAGGCACAAGGACTGGTTGATATCTGGGACTCTTTTTGTTTGGGCTTTTTGGAGGATTTTTTGCTGGAGAAGAAAATATTGATGGAAAATGGGCTTTGTGTTGTACTACCTAGTAGACAGGTCAGAGTGAGAAGAACAGTGAAGGCTGAAAGTCTGAAGAAGCTTGCAGTGAAGTTATGGACAATAACAGCTGCAAGTTGCTGCACAAGAGGTCCTGGTTAAATAACAGGAGAATATTTTTCACAATGAGGATGACTAAACACTGGAGCAGATTTCTTGGAAAGGCTGTGGAATCTCCACCCTTAAAGATTTAAAATCAACTGGAAAGGCCATGAGCAGCATAATCTATTGTAGGTTTAGGCCTGCTTTGAGCACAGGGCTAGACTAGCTGACCTTGCAACTTAAAGCAGTGTATAATATTATGGAAGGATTACAGTAGTCCTTTAATAGGACTTCTGTTAAAGTTGGAAAAGAATCCTTTCTGTTAAGTTCTGTTCAAATTTTGCATGTGGCAGAATATCCCCTTATGTGTTTTGGTCATTATTTTTTTTGTTTGTTCCTAGGTGATTCTGATTATCTTTGCCCAGGTGTATTTTTTATCAGGGGCTGGGTGAGCTGTGCTTCTTTAGCTATAGACACTGTCAGATCAAAGTAGTATTTTAAGCTGGAGTGGATTTGAACCCTATTTTTACATTTGTTTTCACATCAAAGAAAAAGGATGGCAAAACAAAAAAAATCTCTAAAAGTTAGTATTTAAAAAGACAAGTTGTTAAGTTCTATTTTGGTTTTCTGTATTTCCTTTTAGGATCCAGATGGAGTCCAACAGAAAGAGTCAGCTGGTTCACCAGCACATGCGTATGTTCGTCCTACAAGAGTGGTATCATCCACCTCCGAAGAGGAGGAAGCGTTTACAGAGAAATTTCTAAAAATTAATTGCAAGTACATCACTCATGGCAAGGTACTGAAACCTTCAGGTGTTACTATGTGGGATATAACAATAAAGCATATTTAAATCATAAACAATGCAGTAAAATTTAGTCACAGATGGGTAGATGGATCAGCTTATGCGCATGTAAATATCTATATAAATATTTTTTTTTTTTTTTACTCACTGTTTTCTTTGGATTCCCCAGGCTGCTTGTTTCAGAACATGATGCAAGCAGTTGATAGGTGACAAAGTTCCCTGATGCCATACTGTTAGGTAATTCTTTTGTGTTGAGGTTATGAGATCTGTTTGTTCCTTATGTTGGTATCCCTAATAAGTACTTTCCTTTACATACAGTGGAGAAGAATATGCCTTATACTATAGGGAAATACGTAGTTGTGTAGCTTTGCTTCCATTTTTTTCTTTTAAAGCAGAACAGGATGAGCAGAAAGTATCTCTGATTCTGTAAACAAACAATTCTGTATTGTTCTCTGTTGTGTAGAGTATGGTAGAAATCTTTTTTCTTTTTTTTTTTTTTCCTTTGAAGCAGTAGTTACAGTTGTCTCAGTAGTGTCATTACACAAATGGCTCCAAATTAGTGGTACTTTAATTAATTCTCCATTCAGCTCATAGGTGCATGAGTCTTGCGCAGGCTTCGAGACTGTATAAAGACTTAACCTCAGAACACTTTAGAATAAACCAAAATGTATTGCTCTCCTACCTTATGGAGAAATTACAATTAGACACTCTATAAAAAATCATATAGTACTTCCTCCTTTGCCTGAAGTCTGGATGTGCATATAGAAATAATGCTGATTCTGTGTTGTTCAGCAATAGGTTTTCAGATAAGCTACTAATAAACAGATTAATAAGAATCTCCTAAAACAGCTTTTTTTTTTTTTTTTTTTGGCTGATGGAAAGGGTTGCCAATCTTTGTGTCTGGGCTTGAAACGTTTTGACAATACGTGTGTATTGACAAAACCTGTGTGTTACAAGTTGGAGGCAAGTACTGGAACAGCTTTGTTCATTACTTTGTTCTATTTTGCAGTTTGTTTTCTTCATTCCATCCATTCTGTCTACAGGTGATGTTTTTCAGGTTGATCCTAGGTACATCTTTACTCATCAGTTTTAAGTGCTATGATGCAGAGGAATTGAGGCCTATGAGCCTGTGTTAGAAATTGGCTGTACTGGAAAAGTTACAATCTAGGGTTAAAATTTACCATCTTTTATTTACATGCTGTAATTCCTCAATAGAATGTTACAAGGCACATTAATGGCATCTGACTTACAGCCTATTTTCTAAGAGCTTCAGGCAGAATTCTGTTTCTATACAGTTGTGTAATCCATTGCTGTATCAGTCCATACTTGAGGAGGTAGGTGGGAGAGAAATGCGTGCTAACTTGCTCAGATTTGAGTGCCAGGTTTTGTAAGTTTGGCATGTAATTCAGGCTTTTTGTCACGTGTGGTAGGAATATCCTCTGAGCGTTGTCTCATCTTCTCCTGGTTAAGTTTTTTGATGATGCAGGATGATAATTTTTCAGAAGTTTTCTAGAGAAAGCTTAAAAGATTCATCTCTGCTTCCCAGTCTGGAAGTGATTTTGAAGCTCATAGTTAACTGTTTCATAGGGCTTCACTTGCAAGTCTCAGTCATCACTGTGGCTGCTGCTTGTAAACTGAAATGTAATGAAAGCCTATTTTTCGGTGCATCTAGTTGTACTAAAGGGCTTTCATTAAGGTAAGAGTGTCTCATTTCTCACTTCGTAAGACTACTCATTCTTTGTGTTTGGCGTCTGTTTTAGTTACACCTGTGACTTGGTGGACAAGCAGCAAGGAATTCTCTGAGATGCAGTGGCTGGAACCTGGAAACGTTTGCAGTGTTCACAGCACTTGCTCCCTACTCTCTGGTTATGGCTACTGTTAGAGGCAGGGTGTTGAGCACAGTTAAAGACAGGGTCATGTGAATATGCCACATTCTGTTCAGAAACTAAATAAGTGTAACCAGTGTGCTGCAGTCACACCTTAACTCACTGTTTACTGCATAGGTAGGTGTGCCCTCTCTTAGAGCTGCACTGTTTGCTTTTTCTGTAGAAAAGTGTGCTGCACTATTCCTTGGAGGCACAAAAAGGTATCTTCAACAGCCTGCTTGATTAAAACTGAAACTAGTAGAGAAGGTGTGAGTACTTGGTTTTTTCTTATGTTTGCTAGTTTACTTGAATGGTTTTGAAAAATAGTAGGTAAAGGAAAATTACTAAGGCTTCTAAAAACCCAAACCACCAACCTGAAAATTGCACCACGGAAAGCACAAGTGCATTAAGTGAAAAGGAGGACTCTGACAAGGTTCAAAACTTATACAAGAAACTAAGAATAAAATAAAATTCTTATCTTTATGATAAAAACTTTGTACATCATGAATTACAGTTTTGATTCAACCGTGTGTATTCAAGAATGTATAGGAATTATTTCAAGAACTCTTTGAAAAGTTCTTATCAGGAGTCCTCTCAAACCTTCTTAAAAGTGTGTTTTACTAAACTGCCTAATCTTTGTGTGTGGACACACCAAGGTGATAGTTTGGCTCCACTGTTCCCTTTATAATGATTGTTCAGATTTCTGTCTTGGATATTGTATAGGATTTAGAACTCCCATTTCCTTTCCCATACGTAACATGTGGGTTGTGAAAGAATAGAATATTTTGGTTGGAAGGGACCTACAATGGTCATCTAATCCAGCTGCCATCAAAGCTATGACCTTGTATTTTCTGGATCAGATCTATAGAATATTAAAAAAATTCCATTGTCATGTGAGATCATTAATGAAAGAGCTCAGATATAGAAATGTTGCTGCTTTCTGCTTTTTTTTTAATTATGTGCTGAATTTCCAGAAATAATATTTGTTTAAAGAGAAGCAGTTGTTCTTCTGAGTAGAGACACTGACTTTTGCAGTTACATTAAATTTGTTTTCTAGACTACAGTGAATATAACAAAATTTTGACTTCTCTTGGTAGTCCGTGTCTTGGAGGTCCTTTTTGTACCTTGAAAGTCTCTTTCCTCAATACAGTGTTGGGAAAGAAATGCGAGTGATAGTGGGGGTTTTTTTCAGTATCTTAAACAGCTTGGAATTAGGTAAATAATGAATTAGGTAAATAAAGTCTTTAGCATACGTGTTAGAAAAATTTCTTTTATTAAATTTAGAAAAAACGGCAAAAGTCTGTGAAACAAAAGGAATATAACGAAAAGAAAAATTTGGTTACAACACGTGTTGGGTGTCCAGACCACACAGGATCCCTAGGAGCACCCCTTCCGATTCAAAAATCCCACTTTTTAAACATTCCCAAAGTCCGCCTTTGTTGATGACGGTGAGGGGGGCACTTCTTCTCCTTGGATTGGCTCTTCTGTGCCCCTTTCACCCCAGGGGCGGAGTTTCAGGCAATATGTCAGCCTCCATCTGGCCGCGTGGTTAACCATGTGGCCCTGGGGTTGCGTAAGCTGTCTTCTTAGTTAATATGCAGTTACCCTATTCCCGACTGCTCTGTCCCTGGCATGTACTCCAAAGCTGGACTGGATGCCTTACAACTTTCACGAGGTGCCTATAGGTTAGTAACAATCAAAAACAAAAATAAACCTTAGGTTAGTAACTCTCGTTCAGTTTATTTGCTTGTAATAAAACTGATTTTTCTACTTCTCATATACGTGTTGGACTCTAAAAGATACATATAAAACCTGACTAGGCACTGAATTACTAAAAGGAATCAAGTCCAGATGCTTGAGCTGCTTTTGAGACTGTTTTCATTTTTCCATACTAAGGATATCCTCTGTCATTGTTGTAGACTTTAAAACTATTTTTGGGGGTGTTTTTATAACTTGCACTTTTCTTTTTACTGCATGGCATCTTTGTTTTTTCTACTGTGAAGGTCATCAACTGTCACCTGGGAACAAATTTCTGGAGCTGGGAAGGATTGTAGCAATATTTCATGCTGCCCTGATATGCCATCTTGAAACAAAACTGAAAACAAACAATCCCCCCAATGCACAATGTTTGTAATCACTGTGAATGTTTTATCAGTAAGCTGAATATTTTTCATTTCCTAAAAAGTTTCCGCATCGCATGAAGTGACTCTTTTCCAATTCTTCTACAAAAGTCTTGAATGTCTGTCCAAATTTGTAAAGGCTTTAGGATTCAAGGTCTGTAACTGAAGAATCCCTGTCATTCTACTTAAAGCTAGATTGTCTCCAGTTCATGTTTTTAGCTCAAACTCTACTGTTCTAACAGTTAAATGAATTGCTGTAGCAGGCAACTGGTGTTGGTGTTTGCATGTGTTTCTAACACTTTTGTTTTCCTAAAAAGTTTAATATACTGTAAATTAACTTTGTTTTTACATCTGTATTGTATAATGCTACAGTTCATAATATGACTGTCAATGTTAAAAATTTTTATACTCAGTTTAGAATCTGCTTATATTCATCGGTATTATTGTGATTAAATCCATCTGAAGTTGCATCTTTAAAAATCTTTAGTGTTTTTTATCTATTTTATTCTGTAAACATATTTTTCTGATCAGTCAGGAGGTCCATTAACTTAGAATGACTTGTATTGGCTACTCCATTACTTTTGTGTAAAGAAAATTAAGATAAATGGCAATTTTTGAAGGTCTCTGTTTTTGTTCTCTAATTAAATAGAAAAAGTGAGAAGAGTTGAGTCAAGTTTTAGACAATGCTTGAGATTGCTCGCAAACCTACAAATTAAGGCCTGGGTTTATCCAGGAAGGATGTCTCCTTACCTCAGAGGAGCTGCTTAGCGTATTTATTAGGGTGCAGTGATTTCTCTTATTTGGCAAAACTTTTCTGTGGGAAAAGTAGGTGGCATTACTTTGATTCCTCAGAAAAAGTTTCATTTCTACATGACTGCAAAACACAAGAAACTGTATCAGGTTGCTGAAATATAAACAAAAATATGCTTAAAAAAATTAGAACATGCCTTTTTCCTACCAAAAAAAGAAAAACCCAAACAAACCCCCCCCAAAAGCCCCACAATAATGGAGAATAGCTGAAATATGAAGGAGAGAAATTACCACTTCTTTTTCCTTCTCATTTTAGGGTACGGTCAATGGTGTGCTGCTAGTGACTCCAAATAATATAATGTTTGATCCTCATAAAATGGATCCTCTGGTCCAAGAGAACGGCTGTGAAGAGTATGGCATCATGTGTCCAATGGAAGAAGTGATGTCAGCTGCTCTGTATAAGGAAATTGTGGACAGCAAAATTAAGGATTCATTAAGCATGTAAGATAGAATAGTATTTGTAAAGCTTTGAGTAAATCTGAACTGCAGCCATATGTTAACCGTACAAAACTAGCAAACCAGCATTTTCCTTCTCTTCCTTGTTAAAAAAACATGAAAGATTGGCTTGGAAAGACCCTATAGAAAATTGCTTTATCTGAAGTTCTCTCATTCTATATATGATACAAAATAAATCCTCTTCTATATACATGTATTGTAGTTTCATCCAAGAGTCTCCTCTAAAGATCATTGTATAGCAAGAGGTACCACATCACTTCCTCTGCCCTGTCCCCACTGTGGAAACAGTAACAGATGTGTTTGATTCTTCAATAATTTAAAAGCTGGTGTATGAACCAGAAAAGTGAAACTTGAAAACTGTTTTAGGTGTAAAACCTTCATTGTTTACCATTTTTCACTTGCTTCTCAAATTCTTGTTGCTCAGATGGTTGTAAGACTTGTTTTCTAAGATTTGTGTATATTTTCATGGGACTAGGAGTATATTTTTTCCCTTTCTGGCTAGGGGAGAGACTGCATATTCACCTTTAGGTGTAGCCTTTTTTGGGGTAAAAAGTACATTTGCGTCAGTGAGCTTTTAGCCTGGCAGGCATTTACAACCAACTTTAAACATCATTATTAAAAATCTTTGTTCCATTCTCTCTGTTGCCTAATTTTTTTACTGTTCTCAGAAGTAGGATAAATTCTGTCTTTAAAATCCAAAATGGTTTAAAATAAAGAAAATCTTGTCCCACTCACCTATTGCAGGCCTTAAAGAACAAACATTTGCAGACTGCCTTGACTATCTACCTGTAACCAAGGTAGAGTTGTCTAGATGTATGAGAGTGTAAACCTGTTTGCCTGATGTGTAAATCTTAAAAAATGCAGCTATTTTAAGTAAGGATCAACGATACTCAGAACTCTGAAAAATACCCTTTTACAGTTCTTATAGGTAATGGAGTAAGCACATCTTAATATGCTAAGCATATCTTGCTTAATAATCTTACTACTTCTGAGTGTCCAGATATTTAAATTGCCTCATACCATTTTTAAGCTCAGTTTTGGCATAAATCTGGTAGTGAACTGGTATCTTGGCTGCCTGAAGTCATGTGTCTCTTTAAAGAACAACTGAAGTACATATTGCTACAGTGGTACTTTGGGGCTTTTGATGTAGAACAATGATGCCTTCAGCATGATTGCTTTAAGTTTATTTTCTACATTGAGTTTTAAAAAGTTTCTCACAGTTCGTACTTCAGTCGATATACAGTGGAAGGAAAAAGATAACAAAAATTAGATTACACTTTTTAACCTATCTGAATCATAATATCGCAGTTACAAAACAAGTGGGTTTTTTCTAGCATATTTAGCTTGTTAATGACTTAATAATGACTTACAAATCATGCCCTTTTTGGTTTTGTGCTCTTGTAGCACGTGTTTTCTGTTTTGTTTGTAGTATGAATGCATATGAAATGAAAACCTGTCAGTTAATAAAAGGTCACACTGTGTTCAGACCCCTGTATGTCCAATTAGATTTATATTTATTGTCAACTTTATAAACTATTGGATGGAGTAATAACTTCTAGCATTTTCTTCAGTCCCAAAACTTTTGTACCTTAGCTTCATAAAAATTTGAGGCATATGTTTAAATTTTGGGGGAAAATAAAAATCAAATTTCTTAAGTCTGTAAACAGAGAAGTTCCAACAGCCACAGCTAGATCTGACAAGTGCTGGGTGTCTTGAAATATTTGAGACTTAAATCATGTCTTTTCACTGTTTTTTTTCCTAAATATTCCACTCTTACAATTAACTCTCTGCCAATTTTGCCAACTGTCAAACCTCCTTAAACTTGGGAAAACAATCTTGGTATTCAGATTATTGATATGGGAAATGATCATGAACCTGATGGATTCTTCAGTTCTTAAAACTGCAATTGCATGTTGCATGGTTTCCATATCTAAGTCACAATCTATGCTGAAACAGGACAAAAAAGTGTATCTGACCACATACAGGTGTTTTACAGTTTTCATGAAGCTTAGGTTGTGCTTGTGTGAGAGCACCTATTACCAACGTAATCCTGAAAAAGTCAAGGAAATGGCCCAGTCTAATAGGCAATAAATTCTAAAGTCTAACCTACGTGCTTTGTAAGCAGAATCACTCCATCAACAGAAGCTTAGTATCAGTTTCATCTCAACACTTAGATAAGAGGGTGTGCATGCTTTACAGAAACATCCTGAGTTTCAGTGATGTCTCAGTAATATGACCTAACTGAATAAAGTTTTGCAGAAATGTGCAATGAATATATTATCCTTCAAGACAGGAGAGTAATGTACAAGCTTCTTAAAAGCATTTAATGCTAGGTAATGGAAGAGGTGATATATATACTTTTGATAGCAAGGAAATTGACATTGAGAACTCGTCAAGAGTGTGTATAAACATGAGAATTTTTTATGAAGGTTGTGTACTACTCAGATGTTTATTGTGACAACGGGGGAAAAGCTTGAGTTCCATAGATGTAGTTGAGCATGTTCACAGTACCTTTCTACTCCTCCTCTGCTAAAACTCATAGAATTTCTGGTTAGCTTATCTTGAAAGGAGGTTTAAGTAGAGACTGCTTCCTATGGGGAAAATAAGTTTTTATGTTTGCTTTTTGATTATGCTATATGTCAACATCTTCAGTTGTAGTACCAAGTAGTTTGGGGTTTATTTTGCCAAGCAGTGATATCCTCAAAGTCAGGTACCTGCAAAAGACACTAATCACTTTTTAGGTATTTCTTGGGGGCAGGATAGGAACATCTATGTTGATGGTTCCTGTTGTTCTGCATTGACTGGCTTAGATAGCTAAGGTTAGATCAGATGATTTCTGCCATTCACTTCTTACCTGTGAGCTGGGTGGCAACTTCCTCATAGGGTGGGACAGATCTGTACAATTGTGCTGGTCTCTTTTGTAGACAAAACTTAAAAGATTTTGGGTGATTTTTGCCTTTAGAGATTATGGTTGTGTGTAGCTTTTTGTTGTTTTTAATTTGGCTTTTATTGTATTTTTACACTTTAAAGGTCTCAAACAATCTAATTGGTTTCATAGAAGAGCTTCTCCTTGTGAAAGTAATGTCCGAACTTGGCAAGTCCTGTGTCATGCTGGCAAAAGGTCTGCCATGATTACTGTTACAGTGTTGTAGTTTATGCTTGTTTATTACTAATGCTCTGGATTAAGTTGCGTTTTGGAGTTAATATTAAGTTTTATTTAAGCTCTTAAAAGAACAAAGAAGTAAGCTTGATATAAAAGGTAACTTATAACAGCATTCTTTTCTGCCCAACAGAGATGTAGAACAGCTGTCAGTAAGAGAACTTTGCCATTCCAAGAAAGCTGCAAAGAGCAATACAGATGAAATGGATTCCAGGATTCGGGATACAGGCAATGACAGTGCTAGTACTGCCCCAAGGAGCACAGAGGAGTCTCTTTCAGAAGATGTATTCACAGAATCAGAACTCTCTCCAATACGAGAGGAACTTGTTTCCTCGGATGAGCTTCGACAAGATAAATCTTCTGGAGCGTCATCAGAATCTGTCCAAACAATAAACCAGACTAGTGCTGAATGTTTAACAGTCATTTCAGACTCAAATGAAGTTGCCAGTGACTTAAAGCCCAGTGCTGTAGGTGTTAAACAGTTTGGTACCCACTTAAGTTCAGAAAGTGCTAAAAGGTCTGTTAAGGGGGGACAAGAACCTAGTGAAAATACTGCAGATGTTTTCCAGCAGTCTTTACCAAGATTACACGGTAGTGAGGAGCATGGCAAAGAGGCAGAAGTTGGCAAGGATCGAGATTCCTCACTTGGAAAAGAACCAGATAATGAAGAGGAATGTCCACGTTGTGAAGATACCACAGACTCTGAAAAGAAAGAGGTATCTAGTAAAGGAAAAGTAGTGGGAGAGCAAACTCAAGACTCAGAGGCAGAAGTTGAAGAACTCCGCAAACTCTGGAAGACCCACACTATGCAACAGACAAAACAACAAAGAGAAAACATGCAGCAGGATTCACAAAAAGAAATGAGTCAGAAAATTGTATCTGCAGGAGATGGGCGGATAGAAGGTGCGTCAGTGGGTATTTATGGATACAGTGTTAGCCTTTGGATTTACAGTGTATCGCCCTCCAGTTCATTAGAATTTTTGTGGTTTTCATTCTGTATGCTCATCTCCCCATATATTGGTTATATTTCTCATTGGCTTGAAGATATGCTAAAGTCAAACTAGTGGAGAGAATACTGCTCAGGAAACTGAGGTTACAGATAACTTTGTTACTATAATTTTCTCTCATTGAAATTATAGCTATGGTCATATTAAATCACAGTGTCTTTGTAGGGGAGTTTTAAACAAGTCTATAAAATCAGGCCTATGATGCACTGGTCACTATACAGCTCACAATTGAAAATATTTTTTAGTAATCAGCTAGCTGTTGCTTAAATTTTGATCTCAGTGTACATGTGTGTGAATGCATTTCAGGGAATGAATTGATTATTTATAGCATGTCTACCTTGTGATTAAGGTTTATGGTGTGAGCAACAAGCATCAGTCTTAACACCGGATTTGATACTTTAAGAATTCTTTTTTTTCACTTGTGTCTTGTCGTATTTTTATAGCAACTAGAACAAACTTAAGTGTCCAAAAAGCATTGCTCAGGACTAGTAAGAACTAGATGATAAGAAACTAATGCTGTGAATATGGGGAACAACTAGGTTTTATTTCTGAGTACCTTTATTCTTCTGCAAAGATCAGGGCTGGGGTTTATTAGTTGGAAGTTATCCTGAAGATATTTTTATTTTTTTTTTTCATGTAGAAAGGTGCTATGTCTTTAAGCAGCCTAAATATGCTTCTGAATGTATTTGATTTTTCTTTTTAAAAAAATTGTAGGTCACTTTCTGATGCCTCACCATCTTACTAATGGAGATAAATAAGCTAGTTATTTTACTTGTGCAGTATTTTGGGGGCTAGAAAAAGTCTATTAGTGCGTGACAGGCATTAAATATATGTGAAGTGCATTTGAGGATCAAATGCTTTATGTTAATAGTTAAAAGTTGAAATTACATTCAATAGAGGGGTACACTCTTCAAGTGACAGAAATTTGCCTTACACTTCAGAATCTGATATAGTAGTTTCTGTTGGTTTTGTCTTTGTTTTGTTTTTTATGTTGAGAAAGTAATTGAATTTTAAAATTTGAAGCAGATGGATGGTTGCATCACTCTGTGATAAGTTTGACTTTTATGCCTTAAATATTAGAAGTATTCTTCTGGCAAGTATGTCAGCTAGCAGTAGTTGCTGGTTGTGACTTATAAAAAATGCAGATACTAAGTGTTCTTTGCCACAATTGCTGCTTTTCTTACAGTTGAATATTATTTATAATTCAGTTGCATTAAGTGCTTTAGTTTTGGTTATCTAAAATATATTGTCATTGAGCGTCTCCAGGTTTTTTATGTGTTATGTGATCTGTACATTCACAGAGTATATGCACACAGATTACCTCTGTGCACAGTCTCACAGAAGAGTGCTGGCTAGAAACCTGCACACCCTGTTACGCCCAGCCTTGCTCAAGTTTGAGGGGGTAAAGTAGAAAGGAAAAAAAAACTTCAAAAAGGAACCCTTTTTTTTTTTTCTTTGAGATTTGTACCAATTACTTCAATTCAAGTAGGAATTGTTACATCTTTTGTTATTTTTGCATGTTTATTAGCAGAATGCAAATAAACCGGTAAATTAAGAATTAATATTTCTCAGTCTAGATAGATTTGGTGAAAATTCTACAGGCACAATTAAATAGAACCAAAGTAAAAGCATAGATGTGCTGTTTAACTCTTGAGAGCCAGCAGACTAAAAATGACAGATCTATTAATAGTAGGTCATTTAAAATTTGAAATACCATAAACACTGTCAAGTATCCTGTCTCAGAGTACAACTCTGAAGTAGTCATACTATGAGTTTTGGATCATTAAGATAACTAGATAGTCTTTTTATCTCTTTTATATAGCAAGGACTTTGTTGTGTTTTCTCTTTTGTGGGAGTTTTGAGCATTTAGGGTTTTGGGAACTACTACTATCTTGGCAGAAGTCAAATGTTTCTGAGTTTGGAATTAATAATCTATTTCCTCTGAATATTGAACAACTGATACAGTGCAAGTAGATAACTGTGAATAGACTAGAATAAATAAAAAGGTCTCCCTTGTATCTATTTTTAATTTTTTTGTTACCCAGGGCTCTGTTATACTCTCCTATTTTAACAGATGCTTATGTTAACCACTGAACTGAAATAAAACTAGATGTAGTTTTGATCCTTTGGAGAAATTGTAATGGTCTATAGTTTCCTGTGTGTATAAACAAGCTGAAATACCATTAATGATAACATGTCTGTTTGCTGCTTAGTTAGCTGAATATTTGGAGAGATTGAAAGGAAAAACAAGACGCACAACAGCCATTGCTGAAAACTTTTCTCATTAAGTCTGTGTCAAGTATACAAGAAAATATTGGAGAAACACACCAAAAAAGAGCATCTTAAATAGCCCTTCTGAGACTTGGGGGCAGGGTTAAATGGCTTGTTTTCATTCTGTCTTCTAGCAGGAATTAAAATCCCACTTCTCTGAGCTCAGAGAAGCTCTAGTGGCTGCATCTGAAGGACCAAAATACCAAATATCAGATTGTTTTAAGAGTACACTGCCACAAAGTTCATGTGCCAACCCTATGAAACAGGCTTTCCTGTTTCTTTTTAGTGTTGTTTTTTTTTTTTTAATCTGAAAATTCACCTTTGAGCTGACACATATAGGAAATACTTGCAAATAA
Organism: Margarornis squamiger; assembly: GCA_035222235.1. Lineage (NCBI taxonomy): Eukaryota > Metazoa > Chordata > Aves > Passeriformes > Furnariidae > Margarornis > Margarornis squamiger. Next base: position 132,536,957 of record JAWWTY010000077.1, read on the forward strand.
TGCATGTTATGGCTAACTTACCATACTACATAAGCAGGCATAATTCTAAAATGTTGACTGAAAATAAGGAGTCACCCATTTAAATACTTACTGGGGAAAAAATACTCTTTTGTGGAACAGTGCTATTCTAAACTTTTTATTGAAAATGTGATTGAGAAAACATCCAGTAGCGATGTTTGTAGATCAAGAAGGTGGTGTTTTCTGTGCTTAGTGGATCTTTGGTCTGCATAGACACTGAAGGAGAACTTCAGCTATAAAGAAAAGATGGGTGTCATAGAAAACTGGACCGTAATCTGTATGTACATTTAATACCAGAGGTAGGATAAATCCTTTGTTGACTTAACTGATGATAAGAGCTCTTAAGTTTACCTTTTCCTTCCTTGATTTATAAGTCTTTTGTGGCTGGAAGATTTGGGCAATTAATCTAGTAAAGAAACAATTTTAAGAAGGTTTTTTCCTTTACCATGTGCTGACTTGACAATCCAGACCTTGAGGGTAATCATAGAATTCTGTTAATTCAATTAAATACATTACCAGAGGGAAAAACCTCTACTGCAACATCCAGTATACTTCCTCTTGAAGTCATGTTCATACCATTGAGGTGTTTGATATAGCTAACAAAGTAAAATTCATCTTAATCTTGTATTAATAGTGCTAAACCTTTTCTGTTGTAAACAAAAAGTGATTAATTAACAGGTTTAACATGTGTGAATCAAGCCAAAGTACTTATTTAACACTGTATCTTTTGCATGTATATGGGATATCTGTTTAAGAGTGGAGGGTTGTCTGATTCAGTATTGAGGGGAATGCATTGAGATTACCTTCTGAATACCTTCAAGCATGGGTGAAATACTTTCATAATGTGATCTGCAATTGGGAATAGAAATGAATGTGGGAATTATTGAATGTGTTGCAACCTGAAGTAAATTCTGCTGATGCAATTTATGTAATAGGCAGGTAATTATTACTGCTTGTTACCCCATCTCCCATTACTTCTTTATATAAATGTCCTATATACCTGTACTGGCTATTACAAAATCAATGATTTTGTTAATCTTTTTTGTACATTGTGGATAGCTTACTTGTTCTTTATCAATAGGGTCTTCTGTTACAAAAGAAAAAAGAAGACATCGATCTCACAAGTTTCTGCTTCTCAGGGTTGGAAAACCCATGAGAAAAACATTTGTTTCTCAAGCAAGTGCATCAATGCAACAGTATGCACAGAGGGACAAAAAACATGAGTACTGGTTTGCTGTTCCACAAGAAAGGTAAGGAGTTAAACTGTAAAAATCAACACTTTGCAATAGGTCTTTGTGCTTTATTTTTCTGCACCATTCAAAATTTTTCAGTGACTGTGTCTATAAAGCATCACAAAAAAGGGTCGGCATCTGAGGATATTGTTGATTGGCTTGTATTTGCCACTGGGATACCTCATTACCTTACTAAAATTTTACTGATTTACTTGAATTACTTGTAGATTCAGTCAATAGTTTCTCATGATGTTATTTAGGCTTTTGTTTGTAGCAAGTAAATACTGAAAGAAAGATTCAAGTCAGTGTGTTGTCTGGTGGAGGAAGTGAGTTCTGCAACAAAGTTTTTATTGTCATTACCTGTGCTTCCCGTTATCTGGAAACTTCCTAAAAATTTTGTCTGCTTCTTAGAGCTCTGTGTTCAGAAGAGCTGGATGGGGCTCCTATGTCTTATCTTTATATATGGAACATAAAGCCTTTTCAGGAAGCAACTTTATCATGTCTACTGGAAAAATATCTAAATTTGTTGCACTCAGACATGAGATGTCCGTGCTCACTCACTGGTACGGTCTTGTATTCTGAAATGACCTTTGCTAGAGAACTGTGGCTTATTTTGAACTTGAAGGTGATTTTTGGGGCTATTACGTCCTTGTCAAAGAGTGGGGGGAAAAGAAAGAAACAAAAAGCTATCAGCTATCATCTTGTATAAATACCTACTCACAATGATCAAGTCACTTTTCCGTCTTTTCTTTTGAGCTGAATTGCATAGAATGTCCAGTTGGGGCACTTCAGTTGAGGACAGATATGGATCAATTGGAGAGAGCCAGAGGAAAACAGCAAGACTAATTAATGCCTAGAAAGTGTAACATATAAAGAAAATTAGAAGTAAGTGGGGTTCTTTAATCTAAAGGAGAAAAGGTTGATTATCATTTCATACTTATGTTGGCTGCAGCAAGAAGGAAAGTAGATTTTTTTTTTTCATGTCCACTGTGAACGGAAATGTGTAATGGACTGAAATTACATCAAAGTATTTGAGTTATCCAACAGAATTGAGTCTATGCTACTGTATCACTAGCCCACTTTTAAACGTCACCCCCATTTCCTCTTAAGTGGTGGAGATGATGCAGATTCTAAAGTCAAATGTCTAGTCCCACTGATTCTGGTGTAGTTAATCCCGTCTGGACCAGATGTCCTCTTGTGGTTACAGTCAACTCAAATTTGCTTGTTCTATTAGTGCCATATTTAATTTGAAAACAGGTAAATGTTTTACATATGGCAATGATGTCTAGCTCAGTTAATTAAAATTATTATTGTCTCTTTGGTTCATTTTCTAATGTAGCAGAGCAAGTACTTATCTTCAGCATAAAGCAGAATTTATCACCTATTTTGGAAGAAATGGTTCTTAGTTTGCAGTCTGTATCTGATCTCCTTGGAAATTACTCTGCCTATAAAGAGTCTCTCTCTAACTGCATGACAGTATAGTATCAGTTCTTTATGCATTTAATGTGTGTCCTGTGGTTTCTGTACACAAAGTCACATGACCTCATATTGTAGCATTTGTTTTCTTAATTTGGCTTTAACCTTGCTGAGTGCTACTCTGCATAGGTCAAAATATGTAGTGTCAATCCAGTTGTCTTTGCCACTTAGTGATAAGAGAGAAAAGTACATGTCTGACAAACCTGCATTATTTCACTGTTCTTAATCTCAAATGAGCTAGTCTACGAAGGAGTGTCTAAGAGTTCCTTAAGCATCAAGTTTTATGTGCTTTTTTTTTTTAGCTGCTATAATTATACACAATTTCAAGTTCTTGAAGTGAAAATCAGGATTTTTTTTTAATTTTTCTACTTGTATGACATCTCAAAATTGATATACCTCATTGATATACCTCAGTGCATGAAGAGTCTGCGCCTTCTTGTTTTGACTTCTGTAATAGAATTTGCCGAACTTTATGCATTTGAAATGTTTTATTCTCTCTTACTGCCAGAGAAAGATTTCTTTTTTTTTTTTTTTTTTTAATCTTTCACCAATGTGGTCTGGGAACCTTAATTTTAACAAAGGTGACTTTGAATAGATGATCCGGTTCAGAAACTATTACTGCACACCTGTGTGCAGCAGCCCTTTAGGCAGAGGCACATGAAAAATACAAATGCATTTTGAGAGACATTACTTCTCTGCATCTCTTGCTGTTCTTCCAGTATTCAGTTTTGCAAGGAGCGGGGGGGGAAAAAATGTTCTGCGTGTTAATCCAGTATACAGATTCACTGTAGCAAATATTTCTGAAGAAAGACATCAGGAATATTCAAGTTCTTGTAAGCAGAGCCATAAAGCTCTAACTCGGAATCTCTTTTCCATGATGAAGAGATACTAGTGGATTCATTGCAGGTCCTTTTTCTGAATATTCAGTCTGCAGGAAAAACAGTAAAGACTGACATCCACTAGGATTGCAAATAACTTTGTTCTGTGAATTTGGGCATTTTGCTCTTTCAAACTGGAGAACCATACCATTTGTGGCAGATAACTTAAAAAAGGTAACTTTGAGTCTTGGTACCTACTGCAGTTAGAACAGTCTGTAGTTTATGATTTACAGATATATATATATATATATATGTGTGCATGCTTTCAGCCTTATTCCCTCATGTCTGTAGTAATTCTCACACTGCATGATTCTGGTTATATGTCTTGGGAGTGTTCAGCTTTTCTTCAGGAGTGGGGAAGACAGATATGCAGACGTCTTTAAATTCCGATTTTGTTTGTTCTTATGTAACTTTTTAAAAAAAAAAAAAAGGAAAAAAAAAGAAATTCCTAGTGGTTTATTTTGGAAGTTATTTCAGATGTAAGTAGAGGTCTCCAAGTGATTGAAAGCCCATACTTATATATGAAATCACAGCTAATTCATTGCTGACTTGCTTCCTCTGTTTACTCCAGTGTCAGCTTCATATAATTAAAAAGAAAGAGCTAACTAGTTTTTTTCAAATGTGTCTCTAATATCTAGTAAATCATGAAATAGTAAGTATTTTCATTTTAAATACTTCATATTATTAGACATGATCCAAAAGTTCACAAACTTACTTATTTTTCTTCTCTCTTTCATTGCTTGACTTCTCCAGGACAGATCACTTGTATGTCTTCTTTATCCAGTGGAGTCCAGAGATATATGCAGAAGATACTGGGGAGTCTCTTCGGGAACCAGGATTTATAGTGGTAAAAAAGAAGGAAGAGCCTGAAACTAGTGAAGAATCTACTACTGAAGATGCTGCTAAAGAGTGGGAGGTATGGAAGAACAGTGTCAAATATTATTCTAATATATTGCTATGAAGGTATTAAAAAAAAATGTTAAGTACTTTCCAAGAAGAAAAAGAAAGCAATATGCTATGTTAATCTGATTACTGTGATCATGACTGTTTAATTTATGCCATCCTAATGTTTTGCTCTAACATCTGATCAGGGCAACATTTCGCAATTGCAAGTCATTTTTTTGTGGAGCAAATTGTAATTGAAAACTCCCCAGTGAAAGGAATGTGAGAACAGGAAAGAAGTTGTAATTTTGATGAAGCAGACATAATTTTCGGTCTCGTAAACTGATAGTTTTCTGATATTTATTGTTCCTGTATCTGGAATATTCAGTATTTATTGGTAAGACCCATAAAAAAGGGACAACATAAAAGGAAAGGAACATCTATGTTGTTTCAATAATTCAGTAATTTATTTTTCAGTTATAACTTCATGCATGAAGATGCTGTTGAATGAATTCTAGAAATAAATTGTAACTGGAACTGTCTCTTAATTTTTTTATAGCAAACATATTTCTCTCATGTGAATCTGTGTCCACTGTGTTTCTATGGACACATCTTTACATGTCTACATGGTTTCATTTTGTAGTGTACATACAGTTAAAGCACTTGTAGTCTTGTATGTTCAAGTGTTGGTCAAAAGTTTGGTGATTTTTGTCATATATATATATTGTGGGAGTATCCCATCAGTGCTGTTTAATTTGAGTCTCAGGACAGCCATTGTCATCTCTGACTGTAGACTGATCTTTTGTTTTTCTTCCCCGTACTCCCGCTCTGCAGTGGAGAACATTGAAATTAAGGAAGCCTACACTTTTGTTTTATGTAGAGGCTAAAAGAAATTTTAAAAAGCTGCAATAGTCTTAACTACAAGTAGTAGTTTTCTGCTTAGCTCTAAGATGTAGAATCATAGAACTCTGACTTCAAACTTACTTAGGTGAAGTATTAGACTGTGGTTAGAAAACATTTCTGCAGCTCAGTGATTTTGTATGAACCATTTTTGCTTTGAGACATTGAAATTAATATCATAAAAACATGTCTTCCGAACTTTCATATTTTCAGTATATCTATAGCTTGAGTGTTTTTACCAGCAGCGTTATTTTGGTATTGACTCCTGCTCAATGCCTTTATAAGTGTTTGAGGTTTTAAAACTTGGCCTTTTGGAACGTGGGGCTCAGTGAAAAGTGATCAGTATTGCAGATTAAAGCACAGTATGTCTCTCTTTTAGTGAGTTCTTCAGCAACTTAGCACCTTAATATAATTACAGAATAATTTCCTCAGAAAATAGTAAAAGTTTTTATTCATGATTAAATGTGGTAAATTTTTAAAAGCTATTTCTGAAGATATTTGAGGCAATCCATTTTCTGCAAGTATTAAAATCTGTAAGTTATGTACCATAGGATGAGGCCATGGCTTAAGCCTTTATTTAGGTCTTCTCTGACAACAGTTTTAGAAAACATATTTCAGAAATACTGTAATTTCTGTGTGTTATGTGAAATGGTCGAGCTTGGTTTTCTTAATGTTACCAAATAATAATTTTCTAGGTTTAAAAGTTAGTGTGATTAATGAGATGGATAACTTTATAAAAAAGATGTTATGCAAATACAAGAAATATGCTAATGTGGTCTTTTTGTTTTGGCTTGAGTAATGTAACTTCCTATGACTGACTTCTAGCACAAATCTGAAAGCTTTGCTTAAAAGCTAAGTTTTTAATTAGAAACGTTTGACAGTATGAGATGGTTAAAGTTGTCATTACATAAAACTTCCTTTAGTGGCTTTTGAAATTTGCTAGAAAGTATCAGTAAATACAGGGAATTGTAGCTGTTGTTGTCAGACTCCTTTCTCCCACGGAATTTCAGTCATTATTTTCAATCAATATACTTCCTTCCTTTAACTCAACAAGCTTTTCCTCTGTCAGCTTTCGCTCCAGGTGCAATCTTAAATAGCAGGTGAAGGCTATAATTGAAACCCTTTAGTAGGTATTGGACTGGAAGATAGAATGCCTTCTTCAGATCACAGGGATGGGAGAATTCAGGGTGGAAGGGAAATGGAAAGCAAAGTCTTGATGTACAAATACTTCACAAAGTACTGTTGATCTACCAAAAGATGAAGGTAGTGGAGTATATTTCTTTTCCAAAAAGTGTTCTTCGTGTAATCATTGAATGAGATCTTAAAACGAGAGAAACAGGGATGAGGATTAATGGGTAACCCAGGTGTGGTGCTCTGAGGCAGTTTTTTTCTCTGCTAGTTCTGTGTTAATACATACAGCTTTTTACCAAGAGACTTTAAGGAAGCACTGTGCCTTTGTTTGCCTTTTTTTATAGTGGAAAAGAAGTTATGGGAAAAATGAATAAGTAAAAGCAAAGATCAGTAGCATATAAAACAAGTAGAAGGGGTTGGTTTATACATTTATTAAATGGATCAATGAATAGGACTGAACTCATACTCTGACCTCACTTCAGTTTTTCATGTACTTATTCTTCTACCTGTATTACAGGATAGTTTGTTCCTTATCAGCTTTTCCCTGAAGTGATCCAGTACATGTAACCTCAGCTGATCTGGTAGCAAAGCTATGAAGACTCTTGCCATCGTATTAAACATTAGTTTGATCAAATACTGCATTGTACAGTGTCCAAAAAATCCAGCAAATCCTTTAGCTCTTTTTATATTATGTTGCACACTTATTTCTAATAAGTGAATTATCTATACAGTAGGAGTCTACAGTTATCTAACATTACCATCAGTAAAGATGAGTAATTCATAGTTACTGAGTTTGAAACAAACTCTGTGTGAGGTACCTCATATCTGCTGTTGCTGATGTTGTTCCTCATCATCTGCCTTCCTGGAAGGCCTGTGCCATTGGCAAAGCTCTCTAAAAATGACACTTTCCTCACTTAAGACTAGTCTATGCTAAAGATTTGTCTCTGGTGTCCACTAGAAATGAATAGGCAATGATTTTATTTCATGTATTATCTAAGAAATTAAACTGGTGATGCTGAGTTCTCAGTTGTGTTATCCCCATCCATTTTTCTCAAGTACCTCTTTTATCTTCTTGTATTGAAGTGAATGGGTTTACATCAAAGAAGAAGGTGTTTTGAGATGTGTGGGATTGTTAGGTTTTTTTGATGTGGCTGTGTTACGGTGGTGGGGTTTTTTTTACCATCTGTACTGAGCCATAGACATATAGAGGTATATTTATCATGATATTCTTTTCTTACTTGATGTGTCTAAGTTCAAATGCTAATGGCTTTCTGTATCTGCTAGCACAAATAATGAATACTGCTTTGTGTTAATAAAAAAATGCTTTCTTCTAAACATATTCTGCATCTAAACACATCAAGACTTGATAGCCAGCCAACTCCTTCTGTTGTGCAGTGCCTCAGAAACAACTTCCATCAGTACTTTATGGTCTATTCTTGTTTCCTTTTTTAGTTTGAGTTGTGTATGTAGTAGGTTCCTATTTTTAAACCTGAAATCTGTTAAGGAAACAGATGAATTGCTCTGCACTAGAATAATTCTTATTTAGAGAGTTGAGTCTTCCTTTCCCCTTCCCCCAGCTTCCCTGTCATTTGATCTCATTTATTGCCATTATTCAAGATTGAGTCATACTTCAGGTCCATGTAAATCTAAATACTCATCCTCAAGATATTTGAAAACAGGAAACTTGTCTTAGGACCCACAAACTGCTCTTAAAGTAGTTGGGAGCTCATCTGTTTTAATGTTTTCATTAGTTTGTTCATTGTTTAGAAAATACAGAAAATTTGTGTGATTTAAAGCTGCCTGGAAGTTGATTTCCAAAACAAAATATAGGTTGATAAATACTTGCAAATAATTTTTCCCAGACCCTATTGGTCATGTTCTGGACTTGCATTTCATAATAATTGCCTTTGGTTTTGCATATTAAATGTCTGTAGAAAACACAGACATAATACATCTGGAAAACAGTACTTTGTAGTAACTCACTTGTCAAACTGAATTTCAGTTAGAACTTTAGATGTGGTTTGAAAATGCTTACTAGGTCAGACCATTAGCTGCAAGTGAAGTTCTACCTTCCTGAAATGGTCTTTGACTTAGACACTCAACATTTCCCCACTAACAAGACTGTTATTCCTGGAGTGTCTCAGAATTCTATTTCTGTGTATTCGTAGAAATGTGAAGGTCGCAAACAGGGATTGTCTCCTGGTCAAATAAGCACCTACGTCCATTATTCTAATCTTGAAATGTTTTTCAGTTATTAAGTTCTTTATTGCATCTGGACTTTAACTTATAGCATTTCTATATTCAAGTAGATACTGAAGTTTTAGAATGCACTGCTATATTAAGTTTTCTATGTTCTTCATTATGTTTTTTCTATAAATTTGCTTCCATTCCCTACTTTATACTTCAGTGCTTGGATGCTAGTGCAATAGCTGCTTATGTCTTATATTTTAAAATGTGGCATGAACATAATGCTGTATGACAAGCTGGATAATACTGGATCAGCAGAGAGAAGAGGAAGCCTAAAAGTTGTAGGCTTCTTGAACGAAACAGTACAGAGAATGTAAATATAAAGATGCACCATGCTAACAGTCCTCAAAATAGGAATATTTTTCCAATATGTTTCTTGAAAGGTTGTCTCTTTATGATAACATGTTGGCTATATAAGCTAGATGGTTATTTGGTTTTTTACGTTGTGTATTGCCGGTTAAGAAGTCAGATGTGTTGCTATGCAGGTGTTGCTGTGCATTAGCACAGCATGTTTAATAGGCTTTGCTCTTGTACTGAAGGATGAGTCTCTTGAATTCCAGCAGTCATGTGCAATACTAGAAATGTTTCTGTGAATTTGTTGTGATTGAAGACAGACTCTGGTGTCTATTTACATAATCTAATGCCCTTTGCAGAGATTAGTAACTTTCATTCTTGGTTTTGAAATTCACTTGAGCAATATTGTACTGTCTCTCAACTTCATGCATGGTGTATTTCTTGCTCTGCTCTGTTTATTGTCTCTACTTAATCTGTTTGAAATCTATTTATAACTTTTAAGAGAAAATTTAGGAGTTCTGATGAAATGGAGCTGTCTTGTAGTTGAAATCATGAATGTGGAATTGTCATTGGTGGTTATTTCATGTATCTAATAGATCTGGGACATTCCCTCTGCTAAGAGATAAAGCAGAACCATTGAACTAAAAAGCTTGTGCTTTTGAGATTCTTAATGGCTTTCAGCATACCTTTGAAAATCCTGAAGAGAACTTTGTGATGGAAAAATGCGGCATTTTTTCCCCTCCCTTTCTCTAAGCTGTTGACAGGAAGCAAAGGATGACTCCTCAAATTAGACTTCCTTTGTTATGGAAACTTTATCAGCCAGTTAAAAAGCTGTGCCATGTTGTATTAATACCACTGGAGATAGCTTTTGTAATGTTTAGTGGTTTTTCTACCTGTAAAAGGGAAAGCAATCAGACCCCAGTAAGCTGTAATCCTGTGTTAGCTCCAGCTGCAACAACTTCTACAAAGACCCAGTTGTTCTAGAAGACAGAGTAGTAGTTTTTCATAGGAGCCCATACCTGATTTTTATTTTTTTATTTCAACTGCATTCTAACCTCATTACTCCTGAACTTGGCACTTGTTTCTTAGTCATCTGAAAGACTTTTTGTACAAAACAGAACTTCTCTGGCTTATCTTTAGTAAGAATCAGACCTTAAGTCAGGTGACTTTTGTATGACTTAGCATCAAAGTGTGAAACTGCCTTTCTTTCATACAGTAGGATTCCATCCAAAGATGATGATTTAAGTAGTCTGAGCATCTAAATTAGGTGTCCTCCTAATTTTTAAGTTCTTGGCAACTTATATTCTAAAATTGTAGTAAGAGAAGTAAGCATACAGGACATATATTTCTTGTCAGAGCTGTAAAATGCTATTCTAAATTTAAAATATATTATAAGATGGTAACAAAGTCTAGAGTTGTTTTCTGTCATATTACATTAATGTGTATTAAAATGATGCTATTTTAAACTACTTGAGGCTCTTTCAGTTTTTTCTTTTGTCCTCTTTTGTGATTGGAGGTTTGATTATAATCCATAAAATGCCTTTTCGATGTAATTAAATAGCAATCTCATCTTTTTAAAAAATGCATTCTAACAAGTAGATAGGCTGCTAAAAGGGAAACTAATGTCATTGATTATTGGTTTATTTGTTCCCAGGAAAACCAATACAACAGCATAAAAATGAGCCTTTCTATCAGTCAGAAATGCAAATGACTTAGGAAAGGCACTGAGGCACTTAAGTTATACAGTCTGGTTCTTACAATTTATGTGTTTTCTCAATTTTAAATGCTGCTTCTGAAATTGGAATACTAAATTCAGAGAACAGTCTTATTTTTTGCATATAATACAATAATCTTCTCAGGAGATGCTTGAGGATGCTTGTTTTCAGCGTATCACATTTGTGACTCAATCACAAAGCCTGTTCACCTACAGAACCTGCTTCCTGCTTCGTGTGGAATCAATGGCAAGTTGTAAATAAACTGAGTAATTATGTCCCCCAGCCTTCCCCCCCTTGGTATCCTGGAATAACCTCTGTCTCTTAAAAGGGCACAAGCACAGGAAATATATTAGTTTTTACTAATGCAATATTACTCAGAAAGCATGACTATTAAATATAGGTATTGTAGAATTGAACATCACAACTTTCCTATTGCTGTTAGCTGCAAGGTGAAACAGAAGAATGCCATGTTATCCAACTGCAAAGACATTCACATATATCAGCTGATAACTTGAAATCTGGTATGGCAAAAGGTGTAAACTAGGTAATTTATTTGGAGTGGAAATAAGAGATTTCATTAGTTGTATCTTTATTTGTTGGCACACTTTCTCTGCTTCTACGTTAGTGTTTTTTAAGACAGATTAGTTTATTAGAAGAAACAACATTGTGAATTACAATTACTGAAAGGACAATGCACATGGATTGTGTATTGATCTTTAGCTTGGTTACAAACTAACAATGACAATAACAATATTATCATTCGGTGTGATTGGATACATTTTCTGTTGCTCTGTGGTCTCCGGAGCAAAAAAGTGGACGTGCTCAAGTGTTTGCTGCTGTTCTGCACATATGTCAGGTCTGAGCCTGTAGTCCTCCCTAGAATCTTGTAATTAAGAACTCTTGTGGCAAGGCCTACATTAATTACAACAAGATATGAGGCTCTGATTTAAATTAACAGATCAATAGTATAATCCACAAATGCACAAAAGAATAAAAGGACAGTTTATTTAACTATGGGGTGCTACTGGGTCAAATTTCTCATTTGGACTTGTTTCTCTGACTAATAGAAATACATCTTACACTGTTTGGGAAATATAAAAGTGTTACAGGGCTGCAGAGGAGGTCAGTCACACGAGAAAACTTTTGCCCCTTTTACGATTGCAGTTTCTTGGTGCTGCTCAAGCTCTCCTGCCCTGCTTTCCACGGCCCTCCCCCACCCGCTGCCGGGGGCTGCTACTGCGGCAGGACTGAGCATCCTAACAGCCTGCCAGGAGGTCTGATAAAGTTACTGGTGCATTCATTCCTATTGAACGTTGCAGCTGTAAATAAGTGAAAAAGTGAGTTGTCAGACCTAACAAAGAAGTTTATTGCTCTCTCTTCTTTTGAGCAAGTTGCCAAAATCCTTTTGAGACCTCTGGTAAAAGCCACTTACATTTAGAGAGAAGCTAAAAAGTTCTAAGCAAATTGTTTGAATTGTTTAAGATGCAATGTTTTAGTACAGAAAATTTGTCAATGGGTCAGATTCTTTTCTTCCTCCCTCTGTTTTGGCGAAACAGTGTGTTGACAAGTGTTAAAGAGGAATATTTTCTTTTTTTTCCTAAGGGAGGGAAAAGATGGCTGCTGAAATAGTCTATGGGGGAGTTAGTTGTGTGACTAGCTTTTGCTTTCTGGCTTAAAGGTCTCATGTCCAGGGAAAGTTTGAAATAATTTTTCTGCATACTCTCCATTCTTTTAAGATTTCCCAAACTTGGCAGGAAGGTTGGTGGTGGTGGTGTCTGTACCCTGTATTTTATTTTTAATATTGATGGTAATTCTTATTTGAAACAGTTTTAAAATCATCCAGTTTGTTTGTTTGTTTGGGTTTTTTTTAAGCTCAGTTCACTTATTATTTGAAAAATACTCCAAACTAAATAAACCCAAACATGTAAGTGGACATATGGTTTATTGTTGCAATCTTATACCGTTTGACTGTGTATCTAGTGCATTGTTATATATTTCAATTTCTTAAATGCCAGCTTCAATGTCCTAGTGATAAAAATGTTTTTACTTGCCGGCTTAATAGTTCTCGTAAGTTAGGACAAATTGACTTTTAGAGTGACCAGCTCCTACGTACGATTTTACTGAAAAGAAAAACAATTTATCCATATGAATGTTAGATACTACTGCAAAGTCCCAGTACACAGTCTGCAGTAAAATACAAGTTTTGGTTCTGGTTTTCTCTGCTTGGACATCTTGGCTTTTAGATCATACTGCAACAGTATGAGTGAACAATGATTTAATGTTGTGATGCTGCCTGATGCTACCCTGACCTATTTATTTCTTTTACACAGAATTTGGAGCATGGGTGATGTGGACTTTTTTGGGCTGTTTTTGTTTGCTTGTTTGGGGAAGGGTGTTCTTTTTTTGTTTTGGGGTTTGGAGTAGAGAGTCTCCAAGTGTTACTACAAGGAAATTCTCAAAAGGTTGCTGTGCATTTTACTGTTGCACATGTCTGTTTAAATAAACATCCTTCCTTAAGGGGAAAAAAAAATGAAATCATTATTCAAAAAGTACTTTATTGCTCCGTTATTACTGCATTTAACCCATACAGTGAATTTAGCTTATAGGCAGGAGGATTCATTTTAGTCTTGTAGCTTACAAATTGAAAATGTTGTGAGACTAACAGTTCCCGAATTTTTCAAAAGCTTTTTTCAAATAGTGTTTTAAATCTTCACTGACCACTTTTCTAAGTGGTTCTGGGCTCAAAGAAATGCCTGACAGGGTTTATATATGATTGTCAACGTAAGGAAGACAAACTGCTAGTTTAATACTGAGTACAAATTTGTTACCATTAGAACTTGTTTTTGAACAATTATGCTGTAACAGAATATTGCAAACAGTTCTTGAGGATGATTTTTGTATTTCTCTGTGTTGTGTAAGAACAATTAAGTTGTTCTGTATCTTTAAATATTTTAGCCTTTTTAACAAACTAGTGTTCTGCAACCACACTTGAACACAGGAAACCTTTCTTCTTCTGTGCCGTCATCGTTTACGATACATCCCCCTACTGTACACACGCTCATTTGTTCCCTGCCTTGTCAGTCAAATGTGAGCGTCTGGCAGACTATCCTGTCAGCGTGTCGGGGGACTCTGCCTGTGCCTGGAGCTGACAGCAGGTACAGAGAATGCTTTCAAACAGCCTTGAATTGTATTTTTCATTTTCATTTCCTTTTTTAGTATAATTTTATTTTTAGAAGGGAGATGTCTCGTCTCTGGTATGGGAAGAAGGAAAGAAAGCACCAGCCAGTTAATCGTAAATGCGCTCTGGTAATTTCAGTGTAGTGTGTTCATTTCTGTCATTGCAGTCTTTAAATGTTGTGGTACACAGACAGTTTCTGGAAGTCTGAATTTCCGATGTGTAAACAGGATGCCAAGCCACAAATTTTCATTACCTTTGGCACGTTAGCTAATTGCTGATATTCCATTGGCATTAGATAAGAGAAACTGCTTTGAACGTTAAGGGTTCCGCAGTTTTAAGGCGAGGGTGTCTTTTTCCTTTGGAGTAATGCATTTTCTCACCAGAAAACGTGATTTATAGCAAAATACTGAGAAAAGGAGTTTGTGTTGGCATTTAATTAGAGCAGTGTAAATCTCCTGAGTTACCATTACCTTCTCAGAAGTCATTCAGCCATAGGAAGGTCTGATAGTACTTCTAAATTCAGGAAGTTAAGTATGCTGTAGTCCCACTCTCACATGTGTAATGGAGGAGAGAACCAATACCACTGGTTTTGCAATGTAGATTATATTTGCATTAGATTATAAAAGTAACTATGGGATTTTTTCAGTGTTCTTTTTCCCAAACAGGCTTTTTGCAGTAGTATTTATTTTGTAATAGTATATAAAGGAAGTGGCTTTCAGTGAGACTTAGAAAACAGTAATCCCTATCTTGGGGATAGGGAGGAAACGATCTTAACAATATACTTGTTTGTACTTTTACCCAGTGGTAAATCTGGAAGATGGTTTTCATTTCGGCTCTGTCTGCGACAGGCTTTTTACTGTCTTTTTAAGAGTTACAGATCTCCTGGGTTTTGATACATACTTTTTTTGAGGCACTGTTGACTTTGGCTTTTTTCATCTTTTATTTATTTATGGGGTTTTATTCTTTATCTTTTATCTATTATTTTAATCTTTATTTGTAGCCAGCCTACTTGCAAAATATGAAATTGTCTTGTTGCAGCAAATGGTTCTGTAAATGTGTGTTCCTACCTAACAAAACATTTTTGAAGTAATAGGTGCTTAACTTTCCTCTCTGGTAGTGGAGTGTAAAATGGAGATATAATACCTAAATGAACTGAAATGATATTTTAACATACCCTGTACGAGTTTAAAAAGTGTCTGAAGTTCACCAAGGATGTAGTTTTTTAACACATATCTATATACATAGATAAATAAATATATCTTGCCCAGGTAATTAAAAAATATGCCTTGTTATACTTGTGTCCCTTAGGATCAACACTTAAGTTTAGCCAGAGTCTAACTATGTTTATAAAAGTAATACAGGCTCTTAAGGAGAAACTGAACTAAAGAGGACCATGTGGATCATCTTTGCTGAGAGAGGTAGAGAACAGGTTATTTTAACGTGTAAAAGAACTCAGAAAAAGAGGCTATATGGGAATAGATGGGAATATTTTTAAAATGTTGCTATGTTGACAAGATACGCTTTATTCTTGAAGTTGGGTTTTTTCTTCAATTAATGATCTTAAAGCTCATGCAAGTGTAACCTTTTTAGAGAAAAGAGGGAAGGAGTATTGGTATAATTACTTCTGTGTTATGCAAGACATTGGGAAGCACATTAAAGAGACTGGCAGCACATATGAAGTGTACAGGTTTCTGACTAAATCTCTCATTAGTGGTTGTTCTGAAATTTGGATGAAGATTCATATGAAATAAGAATTGGTGGACGAAATAGAGTGATCTAATAAAACAAGAACCAAGTTGCCCTGGATTATTTACCTGAAAGGCCTTTTCCTGATTATAGAGTTAGTTTGGGGCTAAGTGTTGTAGCTTTTGATACTTTCCCAGGATAAGTGATCACAATTTTGGTGACTAACTAGTGCATTATGTTCCCCCTTTAAAAAGCCAGTAATGTTAGCTTTCCACTTTTTAGTAAATGTTTGGTATTTACTGTGTCTCTTTATTTACTGCAATACAAGAGATGCCAGTAAGTTTCTAGAATGTCAAAAATGCAGGCTATGATTCTTCCTATCAAAGCATTTCTGACAAAAGACATCAAACAACGCAAGAGAACAAAAGGTGGATTGCCTTCTTTGGGAATGCCTGTCCCTGCTTTTCAGAGCTTGGATAGGCAGCATAGCCAAAGGGGACAAAACCAATGAAAACTGATCTTTGGCTTTTATATTCTTAAGATATTAATGTGCAAAGGGAATTAAAGTGGTGTTGGTTTTAATAGTTTGAAATATTTAAGACTTTTACAGCTTCTGAGGTTCTGATCTGTTGGTTAACTCTAGTTGGCAAGCTAATGCCTGTAGGTCTTTGGCTATTATGAAGATACAATAATAGGGGCTTACATGTGACATATAAGAATTAGTAGTTCTTCCCTCTGGATGTCAGAAGTGCAAGGTTGCATCAATCCAGTAATAACCCTACAGAGGTTTTTAAAGTCAGCTTTTTGTACTGAGTTTTGTTTTACAGTAATGAGTGAACTAACGATCTGAGGGGTTTTAGTAAAAAAAAAAGCCAGAGTGAAGTCCAGTTTCTTACACAGATCACTAGACCTAAACCTTTTCTTGATGACAGATACTTACCATACCCATTGTCCTAAATAGTTTGAGGGTTTTTGCATCATACCACATGTTCCAATGTGGACCTGTCCTACTGAGTCCAGAGGAGAGCCAAGCTGATCCAAGGGCTAGAACACGTCTCCTGTGAAGACAGGATGAGAGAGTTGTGGCTGTTCAACCTGGAGAAGAGAAGGCTCTGGGGAGATGTTATATCACCTTTCAGTGCCTAAAGGGGTTACAAGGGAACTGGAGGGGTACTTTTCACAAGGGCATGTAGTGATAGGACAGGGGGGAATGGCCTTAAACTGGAGAAGGATTGGTCTAGATTAGACAGTATTAAGAAATTCTTCACTGTGAGGGTGGTGAGACACTGGAATAGGTTGCCCAGAGAAGTTGTGGAATCGTCATCCCTGGAGGTGTTCAAGGCCAGGCCTGGTTGGGGCTCTGAGTAACCTGGTCTAGTGGAAGGTTCCCTGCCTATGCTAGGGAGGTTGGAGCTAGATGGTCTCTAAGGTCCTTTTCAAACCTAAACATTCTATGATTCTAGATCTTCTGTTGACTTACTAGGTGTTATATCAATTACCTTTTCAATAGTTGGGAAATATTAGGCCCCCTAAAAATTGCAGTCAAATTACAGTAGCAGATGAACATTCAAAAAAGTTGATTATAAATGAGTAGTAGAAGCTTATATTTTCTCTGTATATTTTTAATTATACAGAATCTGAAGTTGATCCTTAGTTGATCCTTTTTCTGATTAAAGTAAGAGACAAGCATTTTCATACTGGGCTGCAATTCAGTTACTTCTAAGCATGTGTGTCACTTTCTTGTCATACCTGAGAGGATCTTTGCAGGGTAGTATCAGAACTGAGATGTAACCTTGCTCAGAGTGCCTTCTGGAGTGGCAGCTTGAGGTCAGGCACCAGGTGCTGTGGTTTCAGCAACTGAAACTGTTTTGTTTCTCTGCTTGCTCGTGCTGAAATTTCCTTAAATGGTTTTGCAAGGGAGTTGGGGTTTACTGGTCATGTTGCTACAGATCTTTTTGTTTGGTTGGTTAGTTTTTTGGACAAAATGAGTAGGGCTGCCTGGCCTGCCTCATGAAGAAAGTAGTTTTCTTAAATCTAATTCTTAGTTATTTACAGAAGCATCCTAAACTGCTTGCTATTTTCCATGTTGAATTTAGTTCTCGTGCTGGCATTGTCTCTCAAATTAGTGTTTTCTTCTATCTTGAAAAAGAACTTGTGATTAAGTTTTACAGACTCTGTGTAACGCTGTGTGCTGCAGGCTTTATTTGCTGTTTTCTGAAGTTCATTTATTCTGATTATTGCAGATATTTTATCTTCAGTTTATGCTAATTAAAACTTTGGTACAGTTGCTATGGGCTTAGAGCACATTGAGGCAGATACTTAACAGTTCATTCTGCAAAGCTGTGGAGACAATAGTGGTCACAGGGAGAACGCTGCTGTCATGTGACATACTCAGCATTTCTGGCCGTGGTCTGGAAAACAGCCTGGTGTGCAGAACAGTTCGGGGAGGGCCGGCTTTACAGATACTGAAAGAGTGAAAGAACCATGCTGCCAGCCAAACTAGGAGTCTGCTGTCGTTCTCTGGTCTTTCTCTGCTGGAAGTGGCTAGCTGTTGTCCCTTCCCTTCTGTTAGGATCCGGTTATTAGAAGATGCCTCTGCCCAAATGAAGGTGCCAAAGAGACCATATGCCAAAGTCAATAGTATGGATTTTATTTAACACTAAATGAGGTAGAGAGAAATAGAAAGGGGGGATGGGGGGAAGAGAGAGAGAATGAGACAGACAGATGAAGTAAAAAGATAAAAATACAACCAGCACATGGATTCTGATGGCATCCTGCTGGTCCTCCTTCTTCTGGTCTTCTCCGTGGTGAGGGTTCCCAAAGTCGTGCTTTTGGGGTACCACTTTTATACAGTCCAAGTCACAGATATTCACAGGATATCACAGGTGTTCCCACAATTTAGGATGGCATGGATGTAAGCAGTTGTTTTCTTTCCCACCTTTCCCACAGCTTGCACAGTGGAATTTTGTCTGGTATACTAATTTCAAACCTTTACCTTTGTTTATGTCTAGAATTAACACTTTCTTTTCTTCCAGTTTTACATGTTGGGTATTTTTGTTCGGGTAGGTTACCCAGATGTGCCTTACCAGGCCTGGTTCCTGTTGCGATCTGCTCTTATCACAAGTTCCTACTGTGGTGGCTTATCTTAAGGGAATTTCCTTCTTTGATATTTTTTGGAGACAATTAAGTGCATTCTTTAACTCCTGACAACTCTCTTGTCACCAGTAGAGTGACAGGGAGCTGAACCATCTGAAAACCACACAAGACAGAAAATGGATAGCTTTGCAGCCACACACATTAAAAAATAATCATATTAAATTAGTCATAGAGGTTTGGTTGTTTTGATTTTGTTGTTGTTTTTTTTTTTTTTTTTTTCCCCAAATGATACCTTAAAACTGTTTATGTGGTGTGGCAAACCCCATGTATTAATGCATTATTGTGATGTTATCAATATATCCCAAATCATATTTGTGGTGGAGAGGTCTGCTTCTTCAATATTGTATTCTCTCAAGCACTGTGTTTTTTTGGGGGAGAAAATTAGTAATATGAAAAATATGAAAAAAATATGAAAAATAATGTTAGTGCTGTCTCTGAAAATATTCACAGCAGCATTCAGTTCACAAATGCACCTTTTGTTTTTATCAGAACCCATTTACAGACTTTAGAAAAGGTTTGATCCTTTCATCCCTCTCCCTGTTTACTGATGAATTGGAGATGAACTGATATTTTGAGATAACTTTGTAAGTGGCCTGATAAAAGTGCATAGGCTTTTTTTTTTTTTTTTTAATTAAATATCCTGGAATTTTAAGGGTGAGACTTTTTCTGAATCTTAAAAATTAGAGTTCATGAGGCTTATAGTTCACTTGATTTTACATTGATGTATTCAAAGTAAAATTGTTCAGCTTTCATTCTTTCTTAATACTTATTTATTTCCTATTCAGGGTTGGTAAAGAGAGTATAGATATCTTATGTGTAAGAGAGTCATTTGTACCGTTAAACTTTACCCATTCTTATCTTTCAGAAGCACTGTTCAGCTTTGATAAGACCCTCCCTTTCTCTAAAAGTTTAGCTGTGTTTGTTTTGAGGGCAGCAATTAAACCTCCCTGTTAGCAAACAGGCATTTGAGGGGGAGGGGGTGTCACATGTGGTTTTGTTAAACTGACAAATCCCTCACTGGTGTAAAAACTTTTCATTTTCTCATCTGCCTATAGCAGAATGATATGACCAGTGGCTGAAAGGGCTGATCAAACATCAAACAGTTCTAACTGCATTTTCATGTGTGTTGAAGGACAAAAAAAAGTTCCATATTCAGAATTTTGGTTTCTGTTTTGTTCATTGCATAGGCCACCATAGCCCCTAAGAGTTTGGTACTCTTTACATATTTTCAGAAGAACAAAGTTTAGAAACATGAGTTTCTGCAAAGGGACAATCCTAGGCATTTTCATTGGTTGAGTCATTAGTATGCAAACCCTCAATTTGACTTAATGCATTAAGTATTAAAACTGTTGGGTGTTCTGCTAAGTGGCTAACTTCCATATATGTGGCGCGAGGAGTCCAACTGAGAGTCACGTCATGAGTTGTAGGACTCATCCCATGTTTTCTCATCAGTGCTGCTATTATGGATGGAGCAGGTAGTATTATTTCTTTAAGGATATATTCCATTTCTTTTCAAACTTGGAATTGTCCTGTGGCAGACAGTTTCAAGTCCTTAAGCAGAACCCTTTTTACCCTAAGCACACTAATATTCTGGATGTACACAGTATTTGTTTTGGTCTATTCCAACCAGTGCCCTGATTAACCATAAGGGGTTTAGCTGTTTTTCTCTCCTCCTGCATTCTTTCTGAAGAGCAAATAACTAGGGAGAAAACAGAGGGTCCTTCAGGAGCACTTCCTGATCCTCACAAAGTAGCTTTGGATATCAAGGAAACTGGATGCTGATATGGCATAGTAAAGAGAGCATAGTAAATAAAGCGCATAGCAAACTAATGTATTGAGCAGGTAGCCCTGCATTTTATTCCTGGGTAGAATACTTAGATTGCTGCAATTTGGGGCAATTTGGCAATTTATATGTAAAGATATGAACTATAATAGAATTTAGAAAGTTTTGTCCTATACTTTAAAAACTTAAATGTAAGAACTTGTCCAGGTTGGCTCTGGACCTTGCTCAGTCAAATTTTGAAAGGTAAAGATAGTGCAGCCTCCCTGGGAAACCTGTTCCAGTTCTTAACCAATGATAAACATCAACCCTTTGGGCCCAGTGGTCCAGCCAGTTTTTCAGCTTTGTTCTTCATGAGTTTGATATATAAG
This sequence comes from Margarornis squamiger, assembly GCA_035222235.1. Classification (NCBI taxonomy): domain Eukaryota; kingdom Metazoa; phylum Chordata; class Aves; order Passeriformes; family Furnariidae; genus Margarornis; species Margarornis squamiger. The sequence continues at coordinate 132,557,901 of JAWWTY010000077.1, forward strand.
TGATTTGATTGCAAGGTTATTATAGGATAGAATCAAAAAAAGCCTTGGTGAAATACAGATAAATGGCATCCCCTGCTACCTGGCTAAAAATGAAAGAATGTCATGTCTAAGAAACATTTTGTACTGAAAACCACACTCCAGCATGATGAATATGAATCTGCATTTGTCTTTCATGAATTGAATACCTTGCTTTCCACTTATTTCTAATACTGTATGAAGACAAAGTTCTGTGTTTGAGAATGAAAGTTCAAAGTAGAATGAGGTGGTAGAAACTCCTGGAACGATCAGGAGAACAGACAACTGATAGGGAGTGGGAGTTGGGGGAAGGACAGGGGAGAAAACACTTACTTAGCTTGGAGAAGTAGAATAGAAGATTAGCATGACTACAAGGAAGGAGCATGAAAAAATCTTGATGGAAGAGGAAGCAGTTTAAGCAGATTATGGATTAAACCAGGTTATAAAAAAGAATAATGTCACTACTAACATTTCACAACAGTGCTCTCAAGCCTGGCAGGGACAAAATGCTGGCTGTTTTTGAGATATATCTCAACCAATTTTTGAATGACATTGTAGAAGGTAGTTGCTAGTAAGCTTAGACATGTGATTTTAAGATTCTGTAACTTTTTAAATCATGAATTACATAATCTTGTTTATTGCAAAAATAAAGCATGTTGATCTGAACTGTAGGCATTCTATAGAACGCCAGGTACAGTATCTGAACCACTGATGTATCTTAAGGTACTCATATAAAGCCTTGTTCAGTGATGAGTGAATAACCTTGAGACAGTTTCTTGTCGTTTACTCACAGCATTTAGTATGGGCTGTATACTGAAAATAAGCACTGCATTTGATAGGGTGTATTCCTTTCTTGTAATTTTTCTATGGCTAGTTTGACATTGTGACATGATAGATACTATGTTTGTCGTTGCATATCAATGGTTTGCCATTATGCAGGCATTTTTTCTCAGTACAGATAGAACGTGATACTGTGCAACAGGTTCAACATGCCAAGAAGCTATTGTATTGTCCCTACTTGGATAGGCATTTGTTTCTCAAACAGGAAATACGAGGCACCCCCATGGCACATGAAAAGGTCTGTCAGAGCTCACTCAATGCACTAAAGGTTCATAAGCAGTTCCCAGGTGCAGGTCGGTGACTGAGTATGTAATTGACAAGTTGAAGGCCAAGTGGCATTGCCTACAAAGCTTGTCTACCTTACACTATGTGAAACAGCAACTATATAATGGTGTCAGGCATTTTGAGATTTTTTTTTTTTTTTCCCCAAGAATCTCTTTAAGGAAACAAGTATTTATGGCTCATTTTAAGTTAACTACTGCCTTGCCTGCGGTCCAGGCTGAGCTTAAAGAAGGACCAAGGCTAAACGGTCCTCTTCCTGCTTTTCAGGATTATGTTCATAAGTTGCTCATGTGAATAATGTCATTTGCAATCAGCTGTCATAGCAAATAAAACGATAAAACTACACTATCACTTGTATGTTCGAGTGAAATATTGTTGAAGCTTTGCATATAGCTGCTTGAATCTGAGAATGCACAAACCACTACCATTTACAACAATTTTGTGAATCTTTAAGAGAACAGTAGAAAAAATACAGAAATAAATTGAGTGCTGGTAATTGCGGATTATTCAGTGATAAAACTGGATGTCACAAGTGTTCCTTTTTCCTTGCCTTGCAGTTGCATGGGGTAGAGTGAACCATCGCTGCTCAAGAGCCAGTCATGCGTGACTGTGGGCTCTGTACTCAGGACAGTGGCGAGTATCTGGCCAAACTCCTTGTAGTAGGGGCAGGTAGATGGGGAGCTGCTGGACTTGTGGTTGTCTTCATTTGCACTGTGGTAGGCTCTAGAAGTTTTTAATACACTTTTACTACATGGGACATCCATTTAATCTCTCCACCAGCTGTTTTAAGATGCTTTCATACAAATGATGATTTTGAGTTGTTCTCAAAATCACATTATTTGCTCTAGTTACATCAAAATGACTGTTTAGTCCTTTAGCCAGCTTGTTGCACCAGAGCAGCATGTTCTAGAGCTTTCAGACTGAAGACTTTCTGTGTACATACCTCCTGCCAAAGTGGAGATGCCATTTGGAGTGAATGTGTTGACAGATGAGCAACTCCTGGAGCTTTGGAGGGGAATAGAAAGTCCAGGATAAAGATACTGCGAGGTGGTATTGGGGTGTTATTGAAATGTGGTCCTGCTACATTGTCTTTAACTGTATCTTCACTGCCAGATAGAAGAGTCAGAATTTACTGAGAAGCCTGAGATTTGCTTCTAGTCTTCATCCAGGAAAGCAAACCAGGTTCACGGGATTCATTAATATGGGTGTAAAGAATGTTTGAGAGGACTTTGGGCTGAAGAGTTTGGGTTAAGGCATGCAATTCAGACTGATTTTTATTTTAGCATCCTGATTTTGGTAACTTTGTGCACTCCTCTATCAGTTCTGTATTTGTCCTAGAGCAGTGAGATCTGTCTGACTGCTAGTGCCCTTAGTGTTTATTTTGTAATCTTGCTGTGTGTACTCATATGTCTAAAATCACCTATATGTGCATTGTCCTTGCAGAAACAAACATCTTTTAGCCCTTCTTGTTTGTTTGTTGTCATTGCACATTTTCCCTTCATTACTCTCCTCCAATTTTTTCTTTCATACCTTTTTACTTTTCTTCAACTGTCAGTGGAATTATTGTCTTCCTGTCTCCATATTCAGGTAGTGTCAGTGGCTGAGTATCACCGCAGGATCGATGCTCTAAATAGCGAAGAACTGCGCACACTCTGCAGACGTCTCCAGGTGCCCTCTTCAGTAGTTTAAACCCCATCTCCAGATACTAAAACATCTTTCTTTGTAGTGTCTTGGATCAGGGCAAATCCCACGCTCAGTGGGTTTGTCTTGTCTACAGCACTACAAGGATCCAGCAGAAAATTCCTTTGGTTTGGATGTATTTATTCGTGCAATACTATGATGGAATCGGTAATTTTATGATGAATTTCTACTTCCACCTTTCTCACACAGGAATTTTCTGTTAGAATTTAAAAGTTTGTTCTCAGTACTGCTTGACTTGCAGTGTTGTGTTTTAACTTCCACTTTAGACTGGTGTGTTGTGTTAGATAGAAGCTTTCCTAAAAAGAATGCAAAACAGGTGAAGAATCCAAAACCTTGTTGCATGGGTGTTTAATTTTATATAGGAATCTTTCATCAAGAATCTCACAGTACTTGGCAAGTATGAAGCTTCACAACTTCTGTGGAATAGGTAAGTATTTTTCCTATTATAAGAGCAGGTAACTGAGGCAGTTCTACATGGCAAAGGTCATACACAATACACACAAAACAGTACTTTGAAAGCAGTTTGGATTTTCAAAGGTCTGTGGATATGTACTGAAACATATTTGCATTCTCTTTAGGTGTTACTTAGCTTTTTGACAGTTATAAAATTGTATGATGTACACAGCCATTAATATGACTTACTGATGGAAAGCATAGCTTAGACCTTCTTAGAAGCATTCAGTATTTTCTTTTCCTGTAGTAATTGCCTGTCGAAACAAAGTTTTGTTCTGTTGTTTTTTTTTCCCTCTTTGATCTTGGCTTTTTTACCCGTTGTGTAATTACAGATAAAATATTTTATAGTTCTGTTGTTTGTTTGTTTAATAATCAGTAATTAATTGCTTTAAAATGTTTTGTAAGTAGTACAGTTACATAGATCAATAACGAGCATGAACCATGAACCCAAAAGCTGCACTTCTGTAGGAAAACCAGAAATTCGAGGGGGGAAAAAAAGTATTCCCTCTTGAAAAGAGAACTATTCCATTTTTGACAAGTGGTGGTGGAGAATCTCTGTATCAATATTCTGGAAGTGCAAGAGCTCCTTCCCTGGAATGCCCAAACTCAGGGCTTAGGCTGATTTAAAAAAATCCAATGTGATGGGCTGCGGCCTATGAACTGTCTGCTCTGAGGCTTTTTGAGAGTTGTGGTCCCAAATAGACTGTGTGGTAGTTACTAATCTTGGAAGCCCCTGGAATCTGACTATGCAAAGTAAATCTGTACGTTTTGAAGCTACACTGCTTTCTGTCAAACAGATACTTTTGAACAGACAGACACTGTCTGCTTTTCCAAAGCAGGGTCCTTCCTAGAAGAAAAGGCAAAATATCCAAAACAAAAACCAAACAAACAAGCAAAAACCCCAAAACAAAAGAACTGAATGAAAAACCCACAATACCCCGTATCACTTGAGGTCAAATTATTCATGTTTTTGTTTTGCATGGTGGCCTTTAATCAGAATTAAAGAATGACAAAGGGAATAACCTTTCTGCTGTACAATTAAACAATGCTGGACTTGTCTGGAGTTGAAGCAGTAGTATATGATGGATGAAAGGCATCTAAGGTGGAAAAGATTTAGATTGTGAAATAACATTTTAAAGATAACATATATAATGCAGCATGTAGGTCATCTTTTTGTACATGAAGCTATAATTGCATAGTTTGTTACCTTCCATTGAAAAGAGGAAGGCATGAGCTTTTTGCTGGCTTGATTCTTTAAGTGCACCTTTTCTTAAGAATTAATACTGTAATTCAGTTGCTGTATGAATGTAGTTTGATACTTTGACTTTATAAGCCTGCTTTTAAGTAACAGGAGTTTGTGATTGCAACTTTTTTTATAGTCCTTGAGGGAGAGGAAGGAGATAGCCTTTTCTTTTGGCTCACGTGCTGTATTTGTTTAGATATTCCTGTCTGTATTTCAGAGTTTTCTTTGATTTGGCTCTTCTTTTATTAACTAGCAAGTTAACAAAAGCTTGGCAAAGTTTACCATGGTGATATTGTGAAATACTGTGTCCTGTATGCTTAGAGTATGAGGCATGTGGCAAACTGATGTTGGCAGGTGTTTTTGGCAGGTATTTTCTTGAAATTTTCAGGATTCAGGCTTTAATTGGGACAGTCTGGCTTTCAGTGAAACTCTGTTGAGGCTGACAATTTATTCACATGCACTCATTCTTGTTAAGATTTCTTTTTTTCTTTAGCAAATCTCTCAACATATTAGTAAGTCTTGCTGCAGTGGCTTATCTTGCAAACTTCCTTGCTTTGTCCTACTCTTCTGTCAGATTTTTCTATTCCTAGCAAGTTTTAAATATCCCTGCAGCAGGATTTACAGAAGGAAACCTGTTTGGATCTCAGCTATTCTAGTTATCAGTACATGGCACTTTAGTTTGGAAGTGCCAGTGAATGTCAACGGGGGTAAGAAGTTGCTGTTAGCTATATCTGATGAGGGATTTTGTGGCCTTCTGCCACCTCCACTAAGTGGTATCTCTAACAGCTCAATAGGGTAGATATATGTCAGGTATTTTAAACTGCTACAGGACTATTGTGCATAGTGCATTTTTTCCAGACCTCAAAGCTCACTATGCAGCTTCTTTCTCGTCCCCACCCTCTCAGTTCTTTCTTCTTTGATTCCCATAAGTACTCTGGCAGATCAGCTTGCGGAGCAGCAATACTCTGAAGGCTCCTCAAAACAGATGACAGCAATCTTTCCAGATGTCTACTGCATATCTGAAAAATTTCCAAAGTACTCTAAAAAAGTATTGATTCGGAAGCTACTGAGAAATGTCAATGTTGAAGTTTTATTTCCTTTTCTTTCTGGGTTTTTTAATTACACTTAGAAGGCTATGTTAGTATTAAAATGCAAGAACTCTATCAGGTAACTTCTGAAAAGCAGTTGAAATCCTTCAGCTGTGTATGAGAACTGTTTTTGTTCTTTTAGCATAAAACCATAGCTTTCTTCTTAGTAGGTGTCGGGTATTGTTGCTATATAGTTGTGTACCAGCTTGCTGTTGGAAGCAGTGGCAATCTTGGTCAGATCAAGTCTATTGGATTTCTTAACTTTTGAAGGACTTGCATAGCTAACTTGGTAACTGCATGATTTTAAACCTGCAAAGTTTATCTTTCCTGCTAGTAGAATGGCAAATACTTACTTTCTTGCTGTTCTTTTTGTAGATAACAACAAGAGAAGATATCAATTCAAAACAGGTAACAAATATCAAAACAGACCTGGAGCCTGAAGCATTCCGGCCAAATCTTAGTGATCCAAGTGAATTACTACAGCCAGAACAAATTGAAAAGGTATTACCTTAAATATGTCATTTTTTACTCTTCTGCACTGATATGTCACAAATGATATGACTGTAGCGTAAAGCACAACAATAGGAAGACCTTGTGTGATATTAAATAGAAGAAAATAAATTGTGTCTGTTAGAAAAGACGTTAAGGTCACAGAGTCTAATCATTAACCCAGCACTGCCAAGACAATCACTAAACCATGTCCCTAAGTGCCACATCTTACACATCGTTTAAATACCTCCAGGGTATTTATACTCAACCACTTCCCTGGGCAGCCTGTTCTATTGCTTAACAACTCTTTGAGTGAAGAAGTTTTTCCTCAGATGCAATCCAGACTTCTGCTGGCACAACTTGAGTACATTTTCTCTTGTCCTGTTACTTGTTACCTGAGAGAAAAGACTGACTGCTGCCTCACTACCATCTACTTTCAGGTAGTTGTAGAGAGTGATGAGGTCCCTCTGAGCCTCCTTTTCTCCAGACTAAACAGCCCCAGCTCCCTCAGTCCTCTCTGCCCTTCTTTGGACACACTTTAATGTTTTTCTTGCAGTGAGTGGCCCAGAACAGCACACAGTGCTCAAGGTGCAGCCTCACCAGTGCCCAGTACAGGGGGACAAGTCAGGATGCTATCCTTGGCCATCTGGGCATGCTGCTGGCTTGTGGTCTACCATCTGTCAAACAGCACCCTCAGGTCCTTTTCCTTTGGGCTGCTTTCCAGCTACTCTTTCCCTAGCCGTTACCGTTGCATGGGGTCGTTGTGACCCAAGTGCACGAACCCAGCACTTTACCTTATTGAACCTTGTACTATCGGCTTTGGTCCATCAATCCAGCCTGTCCAGATCCCTTTACAGATCCTTCCTGCTCTCCAACAGATCAACATTCCTGCCCAGCTTGTTGTCATCTGCAGACTGACTGAGGATGCACTCAATCACCCCATTCAGATCATTGGTAAAGATACTAAACAAGACTGGCTCCAATACTGAGCCCTGGGGAACACCACTAGTGACCTGCCACCAACTGGATTTAACTCCATACACCACCACTCTCGGGACCTGGCCATCCAGCCGGTTTTTTGCACAGTGAATAGGGCACCTGTTTAAGCCATAAGCAGTCAGTGTCACCAGGGGAATGCTGTGGGAAATGTTGTCAAAGACTTTACTAAAGTCCAGATAGACAACATCCGCAGCCTTTTGCTCATCTACCAAGTGGGTCACCTTGTTGTAGAAGAAGCTCAGGTTGGTCAAGCAGGGCCTGCCTTTCATGAACCCATGCTGGCTGGGCCTGATCCCTAGTTGTCCTGCACATGGTATGTGATGGCACTTAGGATGATCTGCTCCTTGACCTTTCTAGGCACCAAGGTCAGGCTGACAGAGCTTTAGTTCTTGAGATCCTCCTTATGGCCCATCTTGTAAATAGGCACCACATTTGCTAGCTAGGACCTTCTCAGTTAGCCTGGACTACTGGCAACGGATGGGAAGTTGCTCAGTGAGCACTTACATTAGCTCCGTCTGTTTCCTTGAGTGGATTTCATCTGGCACCAATACCTGTGTGTGTCTAAGCAGAGCATGATTCATAGCTAAAATAATGCCTTTTTTTTTTTTTTTATCCTAACTTTTAGTCCCAACACCATGACACTTCTTGCCCATGTCTTTACCCTTCTTTCATTCTTCCTTGAAACCATCTTGGCTTTCACTGCAGTTCTTGCCATCCAGTCCAAAGTTATCTCATTATAAATGTGTTGATTGAAGTCTTGGATTAAAATGCACAGGAACAAGACAGCAAACAGCATTGTTACCTGCTGACTTGTGTGATCTTGCTACCCAATGCTGAGACATGGATGGGATATGCAGTATTGTTATGCAACAATACTTGTGTTTTTGCTATCCTTGGATAAACCTCTTAGAGACCTTAACAAAGACATGTTCTTCAGTTGATGAATCGTTCTTCTGCAGGTCACTGGTAGAGGTAGGAAAAGAAGCTTGCATGAGTGACCAGAAGTAGAAAATATACATGTGGAACTTCAGGTTTAGTCTTAGCTTTTTAAGGCCACTTATAAGTAGTTCAGGAGAACAGAATCTGCTTTCATTTACATGTAATACACTCTTAAATATAAAGCATATATTAAATAAAGCATTGTCATTTTCGTGTCAATAGCTTACAAAGTCTCTTCCACCACGGACTATTGGCTATCCATGGACTCTTGTCTACAGTACTGCGAAGCATGGCATGAGCTTGAAGACTTTGTATCGAACAATGATGGGATTAGACACACCTGTGCTGTTGGTTATCAAAGACAGTGATGGACAGGTAGGAAAATGTTTGTGTGGAAGTAGGGACATGTTTGAGGGGTATAAAGGAGTAGCTGACACTTCAGTCTATCATGGGAGATAAAATTGTGTGTATCAAGCAGGTTTTTTGCCTTAGAAATGTGTTTCACTCTTAAACAATCGTCTGACATACTACATGTCTAGGAAATATTTTAGTGATGCAAGTTCACTGTTGTAATACATAAGTCTCATAATACCTAGTTAAACAATTTATTTTTTTTAAATGTAGTTATGGTACAAGAAATACAGTCTCTAAAACTTTTGTATGCCAGAAGATCTTGCTGAGTTAGAATGTCATTGCCAGCTGTGGCCAGTGCTTCTTGGTACATTCTGTGGCTGCAGCCATCATCTCTCTCGCATTCAAGAGTTGTAGTATCTTTGTTCCATTATTGACATTAGTTCCTGGAGTCTCTGTAGTTGTGTTCTATTCTCCTTTGACTGGGGTATGAATTTCAGAAAGTAGCTCACATCTCACCATTTGAGTAGCAAACAATGAGACTGATTATACAAATAACAGCCTCAAGGTGATCAGAGAGAAACAACCAGAATAAGTACTGTGTGAAAAGTTTGTACCTGAGAAGAGGCTGAACTGAGATAGTTTAGGTTGGGCACAACTCTATATGTTATGTTAATGGAAAGTTAATTCCTCTCAAGGAATATCAATTGTTAATGAAATCTTAAATTTAGTTTATCTTTTTTACTTATATTTACTTATTACATGTAGGGTCAGCCCTGAGGGTATTGCTCTTGAGCTAAGACAAGTCTTAGCTACCTGAATGTAGCTCAGCTACTGGAGCTGCTGCAGAATTATTCAAAGAATTACTTGAGCCCTTAAAAGAAGTTAGGATGCAGAGACTCAGATACTATGAGGACTAAGAAATAATTGAAAGAGTTCAATGACTTCCCATTGCTGGAAAATATTCCTGTAGTTATTTAAACATAGAATTTTACTTATTTCAGGAGCCCACTTTGTTATGTTCATTGATCAAACTTTCTTAATTTGAATTTAATACAGATTTTTAGACTAAAAGGTGCTGTATTTAAGTTCAGTTATCTGCATACAGTAAGAAAGTCTAAGGTCATGTGGTGGGTGGACCTTTACTGGATGCCAGGTGCCCACCAAAACCGTTCTATCACTCCACTTCCCAGCTGAATAGGGCAGAGAGAATAAGATGGAATACAACTCATTGGCTGAAAAAAAATGTTTGACAGAGAAAGGTTAACACCCAATTTTCTGAAGTCTAGCCTACTAACCCAGACACTTGAAATCACAAAAACAGAAAAAAAAAAAAAAAAATCTCATCTATCCTGCTTTTTAGAGATTACATGTACAGAGACAATAAAATATTCAATAGGCATAATGGACTATAGCAATTATAAGTTCTTTCTGACTCTGTAATCCTTAATTTTTACCCTTAACAGTTACAGGTAGTGGAACAGGAATAAAGATCAGCTAAAAATGAAATACTGTCTTGAAATTCAAATTTCCATGAGGCCATCTGACCAGTAATGGGTAAAAAAAAAAACATAGAGAAAGGTGTGGGTCTTGATAACATTGAGGACTCATCTCAAGCCTACCTTTAGAAAAGAGATGGGGGGGAGGGGGCATGGTGGGGGGAGAAGGAAGAAAAGAAACCTTCTGGAAACGTAACAGGACAATAAACAATTAATTTATTTTGGTCTGATTTCCCTGGGAAGCAAAAATATAACAGTTTCTTTCTCTCTTAAACCTATTGTTGGCCTTGAGACGGTGGGATAATAGATAAATATTTTGCCAGTGTTTGATTCTAGATGTTGAATGCAATAAATGTCCCTGGGGAAAAAAAAAAATTAGTTTGGGCTAGTTTTCCTATGAATTTGCATTAAAACAAGGGTACAGAAACTTGCACCTTAGTTCATGGGTCTTCAAGGTTTTAGATTGATTTTGCTGTTTAACAGCACATCTGAAACTGATACAGGTCTTTGAAAAGTGAGCACCTTTAACTGACTGTGATACTACTACTTCACCTTGTCAAGTAAGTTTAAAAATTCTTTCAGATAATCAGAATTTTCAAGTATAAATATTGATCACATGTATACTCAAAGGTAATTCTCTTCACTTAGGTAAAGGAACAATTTTACATGACTAAAGTAACTTCTCAGTGTAGTGGCATTTTGTTCTTACAAAGGTAATACAAAGAAATACAGTAGTAATTACATGAGGAAGCTTCTGTAGGTGCTATGACTTAAAGGAAGTTTGGTATGCAAGTCCTACCTTTTGTCTGCTCTGTAACAATGGAGACTTAACAGTGACGTCTAAAATGTACAGTACTGCTTGTATCAAATCACTTGTTTGCTGTTGTGCACACTTCTTAAAAATTGAGCTTCTTGCAAGAGATTAATGCTTGAATTTGATAAAATGTGGGCATATGCTGGCTTACATCTAGCCTTTTATCCGCAAGAACTCTAAGGTTGTCCACTGCAGGGCTATTCTCAGGTGAGTTCATCTCCAAGTCTGTACTTAGGTTTGGGATTCCCTGACCCTGGTACAGGATTTTCCATTTGGACTTGTTGAACCTCACAAGGTTCACATGGACCCGGTTCTCAAGTTTGTCCAGGTCCCCCTGGATGGCATCCTGTCCTGTTAAAATCTGTCTCTGTAAGACAGGGTAACCAGTTCTTAGCTGTTACGTGGATTGGAATGAATAAATTACATGAAAAATAACAACTCAGCTACAGCTAGGAACTTGCTGAAAATAGACCAGTTGAAGTAGAATAGGAGCTATGTAAGAAAGAGCAGGACCTTTTGATCTGAAATTTTAAATATGTATACACTTTCTGAGAGTTTTCTGAGTTTAGTTTTTATCCTTTAATGTGGATTTTTTTCTTGCTGTGTTCACTTTTTATTGAGAAAGAGTTCTCTTACGTTTTTATTGTACTACAAAGCACCGTACCATATCTCAATGCACTCAGAACTATGATAGTAGTGTAGGACTCATCCTACAGTGAATTTCAAATCTGGAAACATTTACAACCTAACTTACTTACCTTACTATCATTAAGATTCTCCGATGGTGTGTAGTTTCTCTGAAGTTTTTCTTGCTCTTACGTATTGTTACTACAGGTGTTTGGTGCACTAGCATCTGAACCGTTTAAAGTCAGTGATGGCTTTTATGGCACTGGGGAGACATTTATGTTCACTTTTTCTCCAGACTTTGAGGTAAGTAGTAATAACTTTGTATGCTCTTGCTTCCTCCTCACCCTCCATGTGCATTATCCTCAAATACTTAATGAATAATCTAACAATGAATCTGAAAAATACTATGAGTTGGCCAAAAAAAGTTGTCATACTGGTTTGTCCATTAGTGCAAAGTACATTTGTAGTGTTTGCATAGTGAAAACATACTCAACCTGACGCTTTCATTGTACTGAAGATTTTTCTACTATTCTAACTTCTTCTAGGTGTCTGTCTGAAAATTAATAAACCGTGTCCCTTTAAAGGGCATATAATCTAATCTAAGCATATTTTCTTGGTATTTTTCATTGTGTAGAAATTTCAGTGTTCAAAGATGACCTGTTTCGGAATGGTCCTTTTTTAATTAGTATAAAACTCAAGAGAATTTTTATCCTCAAATATCTGTTCCCTGAATTTTCTGTATAAGCTTGGTAACTTCATTAAACTGGCCTCTAGACACCCATACTCTGTCTTTCCAAAAAGTTCAGATATTTTTACTTGCTAGTCTGTTTTGTTTTGGGTTTTTTTTCCCCTTAGGTTTTCAAATGGACAGGAGACAATATGTTTTTCATTAAAGGAGACATGGACTCCCTTGCTTTTGGTGGAGGAGGGTAAGTTATAATTTGAGTCTGTTAAAAGTGTTTGTCTACACACCTTTGAGGACAAAAATTGGAACTGATCTCAGGATTCAACAGTTACCAGCCAAGAAAGCTTTAGTTTGCCAGGTGTTTACCTTCCAATATTGAAGAAACTTAAACACAAAGTTTGTCTTAAGCATGGTGTGGCATAAAGTTTCAGCCCTACAAGGTTATGATGCCTTCCATGCTCAACCTGTATGTGGTATATGCCAAAAAATTATATGCTTTCTCAACCCATTTCTGTCCCCTTTGCCCTGTGAAAGTGCGTAAGATTCAGAGGTGTTTCCCTTATTTATCAGTATTCTCTTTACATATAAGGTACTATTATGTCTTCTTAATAAAAATGGAAGAGTCTGAAAACCAAGGAATTTTATTTAGCTTTTTATTTCGAATATCTGAAAAGGGATATTCCCAAATTAATAATAAATAGTGAAAAAAAATTAAATCTTTGGATCTACAAATTTATCAACAGCAAATAGGTACTTGTATTAAAACTGAATTTTTTAATTCCTTCTCATTCTGGAATTTTGAATGAAAAATACATTGGTAGCTTTAATGCTTACTCCCTCAGTCTTTTGCTTTACTACATTGTCTGTCTTGCAGAGGAGAGTTTGCTCTTTGGCTCGATGGTGATCTCTACCATGGAAGAAGTCATTCATGTAAAACATTTGGGAATCACACACTTTCTAAGCGAGAAGACTTCATTATTCAAGACATAGAAATATGGGCTTTTGAATGAGTATTTAACTATTTCTACAGGTTATTGTCCCAAACCTGACATGAATCAATGCAGCTTAAAAATCCCTAGGAGCAATATAATGCATTTTACTTCTCTCTCTTTTTTTTTTTTCACCTGAAGTTCTCAGTGTGACCATTAGTTATTATTTTTAAACAGCAGACTTTTTTCATGCTCTCACATCTGTAATATACTGTCATACTTTTTCTAACCTGTAGACACTTTTAAAAACTATTGACCATGCAGACTAAAAATTAACATTAGTTACTTTGAGCCTTGCAGTCTACAAAATTCATATCCATATTAAAGTTGCCTCCCAGGTTTCCCACACACATCTTTCTGCAATCCTGCGAGGGGGCTGCTTCACTGAATATAGGTTATTATTTTTGTATTCAAATTGTCTATGAATGAAGTTGCCCTCTGGGAACCTCTAAGAAAGCTGCGTGTGGGTGTTTGACAGCAGCAAAATTGATCCAGACCAATGATGAGTTATTCATGTGGTGCCACAAATGGATGAGAAGCTGATCATTCCTACTTAACATATCCCAGTACACATGTGGTGAAGTTAGAAGATATCCAAAGTCAACAGTGCCACTCGTCTTGGTTGTTGTTCATCTTTAGAAACAAGTCAGTTAATATGTGTTCTAGCTGCATGCTGATTGTATTTAAAGAGTGTTTTGCACATGCTGTTAATGATCTGCAGGTTTGGGACAAATACTGACAATATTGAGCTACGTGGCAAGGACTTATAAAATAGCAAGAGAATGTAAGAATATGATAGTTCCACAAAATTAAAAGGCTAAAGCAAGAAAAACTCAGTGAACAAATTGTAGCTATAGTAGGGCATTAAAAGTACAGAAACAGATGCATCTTTCTTCAACATAAAGTGTCAGATATATACTGTTATACTGTTGTAGCCGTGTAGCACATCAGCTCCAAGAATATAGCTTATTCCTGTCCAAAGAAAAAAATACTTGTGATGTTTTTGAGTGGGTCTATGTTGTAAATTTACAATTAGCACCAGCTCTGATTAAAATGACATAATGTATTATAGGTAGACAATATTGTAATTCAGTAGACTTGTGGAATATGCAAACTTACTGTCATGTGACCTCAAAAAAATAATAATGACAGGCTAGAATACAGTTCCAGTAGCTCTTGTCCACTTTTGTAGGAAAATTGATAAGCCAATGTGGCAATAACAGCTCAACAAAACTGTTTGTTTCAAAGCTTTTATTCTATGTTCTGCAAAAAAAACAAAACAAAAAATAACAAAAAAATTGCTGTTAAGTGTGACAGTGACTGACTTTGTGCTGAAATTTCAGCTATTTCAGATGAACATTGTATATTATCTTGTAAATTAATGTTTAAAGTAGTTTTGTTATTCTAGAAAAGTGTTGATTGACGGGTTGCTTATAGCACTTTAAATTATTCTAGAAATGGAATAAAAGCCAAATGAGTTGGCTTAAGTAGATGTAGTTGTATATTATTTCAAAATATTTACATCTCTGCAAAGTTTAAAAAAAACCAACCTATTTGAAGACAGCTTACTGCTATGGTAATGAGAAAGGGCAGATGTTTCATCTATAATATGCTAATGCTCAATATGAATAGAAAAACAGGGCTTTGTTTCCTGTCTCTATGTATAGCTCTTTATCCTTATTAGAACTTAGTACAATGTGTAGAGTAAATGTTTACAAAATAAGGAACTGTAAATAAATTGAAATGGCTTTTCTCCCCTTTGGTCTTCCACAGCAGTATTATTGTCTTTGTGGAGTTATGACTGATTATTACAACAAAAAAAAATCCTGTAATGGATTTTGACTACTATAAGCTCACAGTGATGTATAGCAAATAAATCTAAATATATGTAAAAATAAACTTGAGTTGGAGTTTATTTAGAGGTTGGAGTTTACCTAGAATCACAGATGCATTTGTTTGCTGTTCATTTAATAACTGAACATATAGGATGCCTTTGCTTTCCTTTTTGGCCTTTTTGGATTTTTAAAGCCTAGTGGGAAGTGATGAGAGTGAAATACAATCTCTTGAGCCATTCTTAAGGGTGGTGATGGGGAAATGTCTCAGATCATCCTTGCTGACAAAACCCGTTAATTCAAGTGCTTAGTCAATACTGACCTCATATTGCAAATAAAGACTATTTTAGATTTTTAAAGGCTGGTGTGAAGAATTCTATAAGGAACTATACTTTGAAGAATTAAATGAAAGCACAGAAAAATCTTCAGTAGCTGAATGTCTCCAAGTACTGGACTAGTATTGGAAAAGGCACATGGAAAGAAAAGAAGTGGAAATCAAGAGTAGTGTATAGTAAGCAGTACATGCTTGTAAAATACTGGATTAGTTAAGGAATAGAAGGACGTTTGACTTAAAGCATAAATGGCCGTGACAACACTTAGTGATGTGACTAGCTGTGTAAAGGATTACGGAGAGAAATGCAAATGGTCTCCAAATGAAAGACCATGAACTTTGTTAGCCAGAGGTGTAGTTAACTTCTGTATTGTCTAGATGAGATCAAAGGCCTTGTCTTGATGTACCTCCTGCCTTCAATTTAGGATGAATTTACTGGCATGTTTTGCTTCTGTGGTTATAAAGACTTGGGGTTTGACATATGCTGAAGGCTTATGAGATTCATTTTCAGGAGTTCAGTGCCAGAAGACCATGTCTCAGCATAGAGTACTTGGATGGATTCTTAGAGTAACTTGATGTTTCGCTTGGATACCTGAGATTGTAAAACATATCTTTTGGCTCTAAATCCTATCTGTGTTTGCTTTTTGCTTTTGTGTAATCTGCAAAAGGTCACCATTTATCACATGTGGCTTATGCTTGCATCCTCCTGCTTACCTGTATACATTGCATTAGCGTGTTGGGGGGGATTTTTTACAGGAATTAGCATGTCTGCATAAAATCCACTCTTTGAGGATGAGTAAAAACATTGACTCCTTCAACTTCAAATAAAAAAAGAAATATTGTATTATTCAGCACTTGCATCTTAAGTCTCACTTTTACGTTCTTCATTTGCAAATGAAGAGAAGTCGTCAGGGTATTTTACTGTTGTCATAACAGTAAGGAACTCAGTTAAGGAAACAAACCTCTACTCTTTCTCCCCTTGAGAGTACATGCTATTGCAATAAAATAGAGCTGAACTGTGGTACTGGAGCAGAGCGAGGGGGAGTCCAGCTGAGTGAATGGTGTACCCTTGGTGTAGTATGTGCGTAACAAGTGGTCCTGGAGGTTGTCTCGCTGCAGAATTGCCAATGCCAGCTCTGCTTTCTGCTGTCCTGCTTATCTGACGAGCTCTGTAATACTTTTTGGGTTTGTGTTGTAACTACAGTTAGTAGTACACATGCTATTGAGTACTAAACTATTTTCAGTGTGCTCTGTGGTGTCAGAATGGCTTTAGTTGAGATACTGGGTATGGTGTAAGGTATACACAGCAGCTGAGCTGGCTGTGGGAACAGAGCTTGCCAGTATTTGTTCTGAGATCAGTGATGATTGAGCATATCACCACAAATGTTACACTCTCTGCTACAACTAATTTTATTTCAGTAGCATTTCCCTGTTTTAAAAATGAGCTGTAATACTGAACCCAGGCTGTACAGAAACATCTTTAAAGAAGGAATTATTGCTGTGGAGTAGGGAGCTGATTTCTACTGGGTGGAATGCCCATCCATGTGCTTCAAGCCCCCGCAGCAATTTGAATAAATACAAAGTGTGAAAGTCAAATTTATTTCTTCTTAGACAAATTCCATGCTGTCGCTTAAACATGAAAGCTGCATTCAGAATATGAAAAATGTACTTCAGTTCCTGCAAAAGAATAGATGAGTTTTTCAGTACCAAGGAAGTACACTTGCTCTTCTAGTAAACTACTCACCCTTGCAAAAGCAACACTCACCTCAGACAGAAAAGTGTCTGAACGTGAACCAACAGTGTGCCCAGGTGGCAAAGAAGGCCAGTGACATCCTGGTTTGTATTAGAAACAGTGTGGTCAGCAGGACCAGGGCAGTGATTGTCCCCCTATACTCAGCATAGGTGAGACCACATCTTAAATCCTCTTTTTGGGCCCCTTGCTACAAGAAGGACATGGAGGTGTTCTGGAGTGTGTCCAGAGAAGGGCAATGGAGCTTGGGAATAATCTGGAGCACAAATCTTATGAGGAGCAGCTGGGTCTGTTTAGCCTGGAAAAAAAGGAGCCTCAAAGGGACCTTCTCACTCTCTACAACTACCTGAAAGGATGTTGTAGTGAGGTGGGGTTCTGTCTCTTCACTCAAGTAACAAGCAGTGGGACAATGGGATATGGCCTCAAGTTGCACCAGCGAGGTTTAGATTAGATATTAGGAAACATTTTTTCACAGAATAATTGTCAAGCAGGCTCCCCATAGAAGTGATCGAGTCACCATCCCTCAAGGGATTTAAAAGGTGTGGAATTGGCACTTAGGGACATGGTTTTTCTGGTATTCTGTGTTCTCATAGCTAAACAAAATGTTAAAATTCAGGGTCTGCCACTGGACTATTCTCTTACTGAATGTGTTTGAATAAAAGTTATAGACTTTTAGTTCTCTCTGCTATGTTCCATAAAGGAGAAAAGGGGAAGGTTCCCCATCTCTTCTGTCATTGAACTACATACAGTTCAGCTAAGTTTAGTCTGTCCTTGCCTCTCTTTGCCCCCAGTACTAGTGGAGGCATTATATGGAACTGTTGAAGCATAGTCTTGACCACAGTGACTTCTGGTGGGCATACAGGAGCATGCAGAAAAATTAAATGCCAATAACGAGTTGCTTGTAAGTGTTTAAGTGGATGATTTTTATGAATTTCAGTATTAACTTAGGTGCAGATATACCTAAATTTCAGATGTTAGGACTAGATCAGGAGCAATTGTTGCCTCTAAAGTAAATGCTTAACATACCCCACTGAACCTGGAGGAAGATGGTTGTATTTGAGAACGCTAGCAATTTATTCAGTCCTTAGGTGTCTGCCTCTCTGCATTGAAAGGGGCAGGAGCAGTAAAATGCCAGCACTAAATCTGCTGCTGATCCAGTCAGCCCAGCCTTTTTTTGTCAGTAGGTGTGACATCCCACCCTTTAGGGGAAGGGAGCACACAAGATTCATAGATGGTCAAAAGGAATGGCAAAAGTCAGAGAGTCTGCAAAAACTGACTAAGTTTTATGAGTAAGTTGCACACATGGCATGGAAATTGGTGTGTTAGTCCCTGGCCTACTATATAAGCACATGGCAGTCAGTTTTGGATAAAGGGTAAGATGAAGAGAGAAGGAAAGAAAGAGTAAAAGAGATCACTGCTCCTGGTTCCAGTGTTGGTCCAGCCCGTGGGCTGGCCTGGGGCATGCATTCGGGCCTGGTGGGGATGCTTTTGTAGGTTCTCCCTGCCCTAAAGATAGGTGACTTGCTTTCTATGCAAATTATGTTATCATTCTTTCAGATGTGGGGAATTTTCTTTCCAGAAGTGGTCAGATCGCTTGAAGGGTCTTTGGTGGTCTTGATCCCCCCTGCAGTCTGTGCCCACTTATGAGCCTCATTCCTGCCCTTGCACTGCACTGTGCTGTGCTTATCTCCAGGAACGAGAACTGCGATGTTTGTCCTGAAAAAGTGCTGCCCTACCTCCACATGGTCCCCGTCTCCAGCCACATCTTGTTCTTTTCCGTTGATATGTTATTACCAACAATCCTTGGCCTTGTTGGCTCCACAGGTTTTCAGCTTTTGGTGTTTAAGACATATACATTAGCCTCTTCTGGGATTCTACAGCAGGCATGCAACGAGGCAGAGATGGCTCTCATGTGAATGAAAATTGTTGGCAACAATTTCTGCCTTCCTTTCAGGTAATGATTCTTTTATTAGAGGCAGCACTCTAAAGTGAATAGATAAAGTAGAAGAGGCCCTCCATATATCCATGTTCCTATCAAATGGGTGGGAAGAAATGGAAAAATGTCAGAGTAAATTAAGTTTCTACAGTGTACTTCATTGGCTCAAGATCTAAGCCAGTAAGGTTTTTTTGATTCCTACTTCAGCAGTACATGCCTAGTTGTACTCCAATTGTTTCCCTTCAAGTGAGTTGTAGGTGGCGTTGACTTTGTATCAACGCACAAGTTCTTATTATATGCTGTAAATGTGCATAATATTGAAAGGCACCGCTTACTGTTTTGGTACAGTTTGAGTGTTTCAGTACAAAAATATATCACGCCGAATGTGTTGAGTGGGTGAATGAAAGCAGATGCGTACGATTCCTCAGACAGTGATGAGGTACTCTTGGAGTTTAACTCACACATGAACGTAAGACTGAAAGAACAGTGGTGAGCTGTACCTCTGCTGTGCTTTCCTGTGATAGGAGGAGAATTCTCACAAGCAGTAATGTGTAATTCACTTAAGTGCTTTTAGTGTGTATCCTTTGTACAGGTATTTTATATAAGGACTGTTTCCATGTACCCTGAAATCTATTTCTGGAGCTTTGGACAGAGAAACCTTTACAGGGAAATGTTTTAAGAGCCCGTGAAAAAGAGAATACATTTATATATTGAAACAACTTACTGATATTTTATTGCACAGTATATACTCACATTTATTTTCAAGTGTGTGGGACAATAACCAAGAAATAATTAAGGAATTTATTTATAGTTCATGTACTCTTTTGACAACAAAATTTCGTCAAGACAATTTAGACAGCTATGAAGGTCATTATGTAAAGACGTAAAGACTAAGTTAAGATTATGCAGGTCAAAATTATATGTAAATACTACACTTAAAGGTCAGTTTTGTAGAACAACTTCAGTAGTCTGAGAGATCTCAAGAAAACATTGTTAAATAAGTTCCACTGAATCCATCTTATAATTAATTCTTTCTTGCTTAGAGTCACAACATATAACTATGCCTAAAACATTAATGATTTGCACAGACTTAAAATGGACATAATTGTCAGTTCTTGTATCACTGTTTATAAAATATTTGATTTATTTGTACATTGGAGGATCAAACTGGAATACTGTATTCAGCAATATTTGGTTTATCAAAGAGACAAGATGTTCAGACTTCTTCTAAGACAGTATTTCCTTTTCAATGTGAAAGAATCTTATGGGGAAAAAAACCCACTTTTTCATTATGCAAATTACTTGCCCAGTCATCTTGCTCTGAAACAAAGGCTTTTCATATGAAGCACATACATTTTCACCAGGACTATTTTTACAGTAGTAGAGAAACAGGGATCTCTCTAATCCAGTAATCATTAGAGACCTTACAGAGGTTTCAGATTTGTGAATTATGCGAACAATTTTAAGACCTAGAAGTATTAGTTCATTAGCATTTACTCCTCTTCGGCACCACCTGGACTGAAATATATTATTTCAGTGATATTGGAACATCAAATTCTGTAAAATTAGGTCAGTGTTTCTGTGTAACATGAAACAATATTTTCCTTACAGTTATGAACACTATCTTTTCTTGCAGAGGTACATTTCAGTGGAAGATGATGATGTTAGTCACTTTTTTGCTATACACAAAAGTACAAGTACCTGACTGGTTTTTATATTTTACATATTTTTCCCCCCTGTGTTTATAAAACTGTATCAATATAGATGATCAGATGATATATTGCACAGCGTTGCATCGAAAGCATTTTTTAAGTTGCTATCTAGTCAAAACTTTTTCATTCATTACATTCCAACATCCATAACTCTAAATATGAAACTGCCTAATAAATTAGTTGTATAAATACAATAAATATATAAAACCCCATTTATAAAAAGAAGGATTTTCTATATGATATGTAAGAGAAAGGTGTGTCAGTAGTTGCCACAAGATAATACTGCATTAGTAGTTGCATATCCTGCCTGTAAAGAAAACAATGGTGATATTCAGATAAAATAATTTCCCATGCATTTAAATAAATTAATTAGGAAATATATGCACAAGATCACTTTTACAAATCCAAAACTTGGCCTGAGTTTATATTATCATTCATCTTCTGATCTGGCATGTTTCATATTCCTGATATCCCAGTATAAATAATTGGGAAGATCTTGAATGTAAGAAGTAGAAATTGAAATTAATTTTTAGCTATTTATATTGCTATGGCCTTTTATAATCAGATGCTTATATTCAATATAGATTTTTCTCTATATTTTTCATGTAGTAATTAACTTCAGTGTCCTGCAAGCCCTTCTGGTACGGAGTAAAATCCATTTTGATGGTTGGGTTACCATGCACTAGTTATAAAATACATATTTAGAAAAATGCTCAGTGTCTTTTCTATGTGAGTGAACAGGAGGAAGCTTGTATTCAAAATGTGCAAATGCTAATAGCAAGGGAGAAGGGGAGAAAAGTTTTCCAAAAGTTGTTCTGGTTTGCTTATTTTAATAAAGTAATTATGACATTATCGTCCCTTCCTTGCCATAACATTTCTCCCTCAAAGTCCACCAGCCCATGTTTCCTGGCTCTCATCAGAATCCCAACAACCTTATCTGAAATACGAACATATCTCTCGAAGAGTTCCCCAAAGGTAACTTGAATCTTGCCGTCGGGCCGTGGCTTAGCCATTGATTCAATGATGAAGCACATGTCCCTGATCTCCCGATGGATATGGGCCTCGGCTCTCTTGGCTCTTTCAGCAGTTTTGGTTCCTTCCTTTGGATGGCCATATCCTTCATCCCCTTTCTGCAGGCGCATGGACATGGCTAGCTCGTGGTCAAATTCCTCGCTGAAGGGATTTAGTTTCTGTGTTATGATGTGCTGGTCAGCCCATTCCTGCCACCTGTCCTTGAGGCTGTGCACAGCGCTGTGCTTCCTGCGGGAGTTGATGCGGGCCTCTTCGCTCAGCCTGCTTGCACTGAGGGAAACGAAAAAGGCACTTGAGATTCACATTTAATCCTTTAATGGCTCAGTTCTGCTGCTGATCTGTGTTCTTAACTGTGTTTTTCTTAACTGAGTTACTGTGTTTTCCCGGACAGGATGGGAGCCACCAGGTGGCACGAGTTCACCACTTCTAAATCAGTTCGTTCTTTGAGGGCTGTTGGTCCATGTTCAGTTTGCACTCAAATGCGAATTTACTGACCACAGCTTTATCCCATCTACACTACCACCCTCCAGCCCTGATTTGAGCCCATTTGGACAAATTTTCCCCAGAACTACTTAATTCTATATAAGAGTAAAACAGTATGGTGCTGATTATCTGCACTTTCTGTACTTTTGGTCAGTCAGGCAGCTCCCCGTTTCCATGTGCCTGGCCAAGCCTGAAATCTGCATGCCCTGAGGTTAGAGATGACAGTAACTCTTAAGTGTGTGGTCTGGGTCCTCCACTATTCTTGGCTGAAAAACAGAGGCTAGGGTCTAGAAAAATCTGTCCTCTGTAATAGATGTCAGTAATTAAAGCAGCAACTAAGCTAATAGTGTGGCAGCTCTGCCTACACTTCTATATTTGAAGTACAGTTCTGAACAAGTACTGAAGTCTAAAATTTACATTTACATGGGCAGGGTAAAAGCCTGAAAGAAACTTAAGACTACTGAGATCTGTGTCAAGGTCAAAGGATGAGGAAAGACATTCAGAAGTTCTTTTCCTCTAGTGGCCAATCTCACATGTTGTGGGGGAGTTACAGATAGTCTGAGCTAGTCTTTTTGCTGTCCACATCCTGTCATTGTGTCTGTACAGAGCTCAGCTAGGGACTGTACTGTGGCTGTGCCAAAGTAATTTGTTTACGAATATTTCTACTACCCAAAAGACTGCTCTGAAACCTCCTCAGTAATGTCAGCTGAATATTAACAGTAACACCAGAGAATCAAAATGCACTTTAAAAAAAACAAACCAGTAGGGAGGACTGCAGACTTGCAGAAAATTCTGTTTTCCTGCTGCTTGGACATTCTTTTGGTTTTTACTAAGCTGATTGAAAGAGAGAATAGGATTCACAGAGATGTCCAGAGTTCAAATGTGTGCACCAGAAAAATACCACTACTGGGCAGTGCTATAATGGTAGAGCAAGAAGTGCAGACACTTAGTGCCAGGGATAGAGGAAAACTAGGAGAGCCAGTGCACTTTATTAGGTGTGGAATTGCCATAAGTTTGGCTTAGCTATATTGAGAAACTGTTTAAAAAGCTCCAAAGTACTCCATCAATTTGGTGGAAAACATCAGAAGAATTGAACATACAGAGTTGCCAAGTAAATGCACCTTTCTTCTGTGGTGTGACTGCAGAGCATCCTGAGAGTAGGCAGCATGTCTGTACCTGTGACTGTGTATCTAAGTGATTAACAGGTAAGTGTTTAAGAGGTAGGTGTTGGCAGAAAACCATTAAAATATACCAGTGGGGTAAAACTGGACAATCTTGTTTCCCAACAATAAACCAAATGCTCCTCTATATAAGCTGTTGTCATACAGAGAAAGGGAAAGCTGTGATCCTTTGTCCTTTCCCCTGAATTATGCCTTCATTGCCCAGAGGAACTGTGGGCACAGGGTTTGGTTATGCAAAGGAATTTGTCTCCTGAATCCTATGGATATCCCAAAAGCCACAAAAACCATGTGCCAGAGCAGTCTGAACTCCAGCTGAAGCTCAGATTGATTGCTTCATCAGCTTTTCATGTGGGAAGGTATTGGTGAAGCCGGGGGAAAAAAAGCCTAAGTGAATCAAAATTGCCTTGAAGAAGTGATGCCAACGATCTCAGTGGAGCTGATGAGTATCAGCTGATGAGGTATCATCATGGAAGGCTTATCCCTCAGCTGCAGCCACCTGCTCCCCTTTCTGAGGGCTGTGAGCTCTGAGAAAGTCCTAGAGCTTCAATTCCCCAGGTTGAGCAGAAAGAAGACAGTGAGGGAGATAGCAGAATGCTGTAAAGTCTTTGTTGCCTGCAACAATTTTATTTCCTAGCAGAATACTATTATCACCTTCCTTATCGGACTTATCTTCTCAGTGGTTGAGGAAACCACCATCTTTTCTATCCTTTTGCTATTATTGTGCCCAACATGGGTTTGAAAAATCTAACTTTTTTAATGCATTTTCTAATTAAACCATTTCTAGTTGCTGAAGTTTCATCTTTGCCATTGTTTAGCTTAATGACCAGTTAACACAGGTAACTGTGTACACATAGAAGCATTTTTTCATGCTTCTACCACACCTACACGAAGGGTTATGGATCCAAAGTGAAGGTTATGGATGTTAAACCCACTGTAAGAACTGCTTCACCCGTAATAATCAACTAAGTTAACCTGTTAACTGGAATGATCATTCTAAATGCATTCTGACCTTCTAGGAGGATAATATCCGTGATTCATATTCTCTCTGATTCTTTCTGTAGGGGAAAAGTATGGATCCCTTTTTAATGTTTTGAGTTTCATATCCCTTTTGTTGCATCCCTTTGGCTCCTAAGCAGGATCAAAATAGTGTTTCCTATGCCAGTAGGATTTAACGAGCCTTCTACTAAGGAAGCAACCTTATTCCAGTAAATAGCGCAGCTGATGTGAGGAAAACAAAATACTGGCACTGATGCTTTTTTTCCTGGAATGTAGAGAGGAAAATGGGAGATATGCTTTAGCAACCATGTACTTATGGCCTTTTAAAAGAAGATTAAGCCACATTGAAATGTTCTTAAAAGTAACAGGCTGGAACAATATATTCTGAGGCTATAAAATAAATTTAAAAAAATGAATAGTTAAAAAATCCGGTCCTGATAACAGCACTGTAAGTGCAGAAAATTATTTTTGTGTCAGATTTCAGCTGAAGAGAGAAATGTAAGAAAATAGAGGGTGTTATTTCAATCATTTACACTTCAGTAAATATGGCTAATCAATGTTTTTGCCATGTAGCAGCACTAAAATTAGACATAAAGAAAAATATAAGAAAAGTTTAACAGGAACTAGATGGTTGGTTTGTACTATAACATTTTAAATCAAGAAAATTGTTCCAACTGAGGTTACTTATGGATAAGTGCTGCAAATGTATCCTTTTTTCACTGTATATGTGAAATCTTTGGTTTGAGGTCCTAGCTTCTGTGAAAGGATGGTCCACACAGTCTTCACCAAAAGTGGGGATCACAAACTTCCTGGCTGTACGTTACTGGAGAGATTTTTTTCACTTTGGCTATTAATCATTTGCTTCTTATGGGAGATGGTTGGTCAGCTGTACAGCAAAACATAATTCTAATCCTGTCTGAATAGTTAAAATAGCTCTCTGTATGCATGTGTTCAGATAGCTGTGCTAAAAAGAACTGTATCATTGAAATCCATGGCTACAGTAGTCACAGTCTAATGCTGGTCATGGTAAACACTCATCAGTAGTGAGGTGTAAAATCCAAGCAGTGGAAATGATATAGCCTGCCTGCCTGTCTGCAGAGGGATCAAAAAATCTGTTATGGCACTTTCACTGGTTTTTCATCATCAGTGCTGATCCCAGTTTTTCATTTTTGAAAAGGCGATTAGGATACGGTATGAACATCCTGGCCCTGGTCCTCTGATTCCTGCTGCCTTACTCACCCTTTGACCACAGGCTAATTGGGTGGCTGAAAACCCTGATCTCTTGTCTCAAATTGCCTCTTGCTCAGCTTGAATTGTGATGGACATAGTGTAGAAGCTCCACCATGGGATGGCTCCATTAGGTACCCATGTCCTGGTGCCAGCCTTTTCCCTCCTGCATGCATGGGCAGTTGAGCTCTGCTGAGCCGGGCCTCAGTTTAAGTTTCCCCTCCAGATGTCCTCCCTGCCCAGAAAGCCAGCAGGCAACACGTGTGCTGCACCTCAGCCACCACTCGGCACCACTGGCTCCCCTTCATTGCAATTTTACATCTAGACATGAGTTTTGCTTCCAAACAGTTGAAGTTCAACCACATGTTCCTTTCTGCTGCCTTTGTTCCATGACATTACCAAGTCTGTAAAACAGAGGACTGGGCACAGAGTGTGCTGTGTCTATAATGGCTGCATACAGTTTCCTATCTTGCAGTATTGGACATACGGATCTTTTATTCTTTTACTAAGAAAAGACAGATGAATTAGTTTGGCATCTGCCTATTGGCAAGTGTGGCCACAGCACAACTGTTTGTAGCTGTCTTCTGGAAAGGCAGTTCTACTGGAGATCTCTGGAAATAGAAACAAGAATTTCTACTTGTTCTAATTCTGCTGTTTCTCTGCTCTAATGGAAGACTTCCCAAGGATTGCATGGTTATGGCTGAGCAATACTTGTTTAGCAGCTGGGCTTCAAATTTAATATGTGCCTGCTGTTGCGTAATAATCTTCAAACATAAGACGGTTACTGAAAGAAATCTCACTCAAAACTGCCTGATACTGTGAATTTACTACTTAATTCCAATATTCAAGTAGAACCTATAATAATTATGTGGCTAACCAACAGATTCTTCTTTCTTTTTCTTCACACCATTTACAAGTATAAGGAACTTCTACTTCTGCAACATATTCATTGAATGTACTTTCCTACCCCCTCACCCAGTACAGTAGTCTGCCCAAAGAGAGACCTTATATTGGAGAATCTATTGATAATTCAAATATTCTTTTTTCTCAAATGATTGATAGCATACCCCATGTTTCAAATCAATGCTGCAGGTGTTGAGGCAGACTGAATGCTTTCTAATGTATATTTGGGGTTCCAGATCCCATGAAAGTTTCCCTTCTTTGAATTGCTGAATTCTAAATCTAAGGAAAAGCTTCCAAAGTGAAGCAGTGAACCCAGCTTTTTATAAGATGTACTTGGAAGTAATTCCTGCAATGTTAATTTTACACATTCTCTGCAAATTACTCCTGATGATATTTACAATCTATACTAAGAAAATGATTAATAAGTATTTGGAAATACTATTTGTCAAATAAATTGCTTTAGACAACATTTGCTGAACTAAATGAATAATTGATGTTCCAAAATATGGACTAAAGTATTAAGAAGTAAGTAGTTATTTTGATGAACCAGTTAATCCAGTGTGAAAATTAATTAACATTTCCCAAATATAACTTACTGACTGTGTTGGTTATGTACATAGCACATAAAACCCTAGCTATAGTCAGATGTTGTTGACTAACTACTTAAGCACAGAGAGGTATGTGAAAGGTGTCCTGAATTTTTATTTAATTCTTTTAGTTCAAGAGTCATAATTTATCTCTGATCACTTCCTACTACTCCCCCTCCCCGCCCCCGCCAATCACCCCCATTTTCCTCATGGAAGCCTGTACCTCTCTACCACTTGTGATAATGTAATAAAGATTCTTTACTTACACAGATGGTGCAGGACGTTTAATCCTCACTGCTGTCAAGTCTCGATCACTGTCTTCCTGCTCAAGTTTTTCCTCTGCTTCCCCATAGCCACTGTCCTGGGCATCCAGGCTGTCATCACGGCACTTAAGTAGCAGTCCTTTCTTAGCTCCCTCTTTGTCCTCTTGTTCCATATGTTCCCAGCCCTTGGTCAGATCTGATACCACAGTGGAACACTTTCTCCTTATGGTTGGAGATAATTTGCCATTAAGAATTTTGTCAATTGCACTTGATTCTTCTTTGAGCTTGGTCATCTCTGAGCTGCTGTTGTTATTCTCATATCTTTCACTGAGAAGGCTGACATCGCCTCCTCGTTCGTAGGCTTTGCTGACAACAGTTTTGGTCACCTCTTTGCTTTTAATGCTGAACTTTTTGAGGGCTTCATCTGATTCCCTTGATTTTTTTTCAGCATCTCTTATTGTCACTGGTTCTTTTGCTGAGGATTTTTCATCATCTTTTCCTTGGTCCCTCTTGACAGATGGAATTTGCCATTTTTTGAAGGAACTTTCTTGTACAGGCTGAACTGATGAGTCTTGTGCAGTGGGGGCCCATCCAGAGGGCTCTTGCTCTTGTTTAACATGGTGGTCAGATGCCCACTGCTGCCAACCTCGTGCCAAGCTGAAGACTTGACTGGCCATTCGGATCTTGTGGACAGCCCTTTTCACAGGAGCCGTGCTCGGCTTTTCTTCAGGAGCCATGTTGCTGTCTGCTGCCATGCTGGCTTTCCCCCTTCTTATGCTCAGCACCTTCTGAATGGACTTTCTGAAGTGAATTATACCCTCTGAAGAGGGCCACCCAGATTTAAATAGAAGCAGGAGCATGGAAAATATGTGAAACACTTCTCACAAAGATATAGTATCCTCACTGTTGCAGAGGTCTTTTTTTAAAATGCAGGGTTGTATTTCATCACAGCAGATGAATGATGCATGATGTAAACAGGGTGACACAGACCTGCGCTGGACACAGTGGGAAATTAATGTCTCCTTTAGTCCCCCTTCCCTGGGACTGCTGAATTACCTTGTTTGTTGGCAATGGTCACGTTCTTCTGGAAGTGCAGAACTTGGGTTAGAGATCCTGATCAGAGTGACTGAAACCTCTAAATGTGAAGTGCTGTCAGTCACTAACAACTTTGTCCAGAGTGGAGACTTCTCATTATCACAAATAAATAGTGGCTCTTGTCATGAAGTGTGAAGCCAGAAGCAGGTTATGAAGGAGAAATTTTTAGATGCATTTTCTAAAAAGATACTGGGTGATTTCTTCTGATTGCTCATGTGTCCAAGGAAATCCAGGTTTGTTAATTTTTTAAGAGGTGTGTATGTGTTCTGTTCCCAGTCATTATCTATTAATGTCTGTCTCTTTAGAATGACCTTCTGGGGGGTCCAGGAACACTATCGTGTTTAATGTCAGCACTAAGGAAGATGGAGTCACTGTCTCTGGGGATCAATATAATGTCTGACTTGATCAGATGAATGAATGATCTCCTACTTCTACTATTTTGAAAAGACAAAGTATAACCTATTTAATTCCTCACTGCTTTTCAAGAAAGTTGTATATAAAACTTCATTTTTACTTATATATTACTTATATATTATTTACAGCATAATTATATTTGCTACATACAGTATACAAAAATCAGTTTTCCTAGGGAACCTTGTGATTTCTCCATTCCAGAAGACTTCCTCTCAAGCATATTCATATTTGAATTTGGATTTTTTTAGTGAATTGGTACATCAATATTTTCATGACAATAAACAGACATTTTTCTGAGATGTAGTCCTATGATATTTTATTTCTTAGTATAATGTTTCCTAAATAGGAACGGAAAATGGCATTGCTTTTTCAATGCATCATACCTTGCAGATTACAGGATGATCTGCTGCACCTGCCATGTGGTGCTCTGAGACATACTGAACTTCACGGAATTCTGTTGGCTTTGTTGGTGTTACCGCAGAGATAAATATGGACTCTTGGTACTCTGCCTTTTTATCTTCTCTCTGTTAAAGTCTGGGTTGTTCGAAGTAGGTCAGATCGTATTTAGCTCTTGATTAATGCTATAAGACTACATCATACCTTTGACTTCTATGCAGAATTCCTCATTAATCTGTGGAGTAATTTCCTCTTCAAAACTGATGACATAATGTAAGTTAGTGTTGCTATTAGATATTTGCTCATACTTTTATTTTAGAATGAAATGTGTCACCTCTGTATCCTCTACAGTCTCAGCTATTGCCAACTGCATCATTACTGTGAAATGGCACTGTGAGGTGTACTGGTACAACTTGATTAAGAAGCGTGTGTTACCAATCATTTATTTTGGGGACATTTTAAGGCTAATCAGGAATGGGATCTTCTTGTGCTTAAAAAGTACACATGTGTATGCCCGCATGCCCACAGGGTGGTGTATGTTCCCTAAAATACAAGGAAGAATAAAGTGAAAGAAGAGAATAATGCACATGAAGAAAAGGAGTATTACACCAGCTCGTTATATCATTCCATGTGATTTCTTGACTATAAGGGTGGCTGAGGCTTTAGAAATAAGCTCAAAGCTAAATACAGATGTAAGGGGTAAGGCCAGGGAAGGACTGCAGTGAAACAAGTGACTGTGGAAGGGCAAACTTGGAGTGTAAAGTCAACAGAGACCCTTCTTGTAAGACAGGATGGGCTCCACCTTCATGTGTTCCGGTTCCTGTTTCATCTGTTCTTAAAGAGTGCCAGCAGCAGACACTCCCCACTGTCAGGCACTATATCCCACTGGTTAGCCAGCATGAAGAAAACCTTTTCTGAGGTCTCACCTCCTCCTTTGACACACCACTTTAAGCCTCTGTCAATCCGGAGAACAGACAAATCACTCCCTTTCTGAGGCAGCCTTTTTTTCTAAGAACTCTTGTATTCTTCCTCAGTCTTCTAAACAACCCCACTTCTTCCCAGCTTTTCTTGTGGTTCTGGGATCCATGGGCTTGCTTTTGCCACTTTCTGGGTTCCCTGCCTTAGGTCCCTGTCTTTTTTCAAGTGTCATACCCAAAATGGGGATGTTATTCTGGGCTGAGCTTGCCCATAATGCAGAAAGGGAACAAATGTCTTGAATGTTCTGCTCCTGATTCATATTCTTCTAGTAATACCCAAAGTTTCCAAAGGCTTTCCTGCTCAATGGCTAACTGTATTCACAGACCTGACTGTTCCTTCATGTGGAACCATTGTTGTGTGTTCTATTTTTTTCAGGTAAATTTTCAATTTCTCATGACCAGTTTGTTTTCAATCCCTGTTCCAATGTTCTTGCAATATGACTCATATTTGATTAATGTCCTGTCTATTCCACTTTCAGAATCACAAATGAAAACAGTACATAAGTAGATCCAGTTAATAAGCACATTCAGTTTGATAGAAAATTATTGCTATTTATTTTTGTGTGGTTTTCCATTTAATTTTGTATTATTCCAATCAATTTTATATATAAGATGAAAATAATACACCTGACCAATATCAAGATGTGTAGCATCTGCTGCACTGGCCTATCTTTGAGGGTTGGACCAGATGAACTCTGGAGGACCCTTCCAGCCTGGACCATTCTTTGATTCTGTGGCCTTCCAAAGCCTGCTACTTTTCTGTAAAATAGAATTAGGATTGGTTTACTGTAATTTGTAATTCCCGAGAAATGTTTGGAAATTGCAGGACTTTTCAAAGAGCTTGTTAATGAAGAGACTTTTTTCCTAGTGGACTTGACTTTGGTATACTGGTTGTAGTCACATGGACTTAATACTTACATAATTTAGATAAACGACAATGAAAAGTTGCAGACTACTGCAAAACACCAAGATTACAAATCTAAAGTACTATTAAATCCATGTTGCACAACAATATGTTAACAAAATGTTTGGTTTAAATTGGTCACTATATTAAGCTGAAGGGTTATAAAATTACAGACTTGTCCAAAGTGCCAGTGAAACTTTGATCCAGTTATTCTGAAAATAACAATATTTATGGTGCTTAATTTTAGAGTTTACAATGAGGTTGCCTTGAACATGTTGAATAGTGTCTCATTTTATATGATGATGTTGCCAGCAAGAAGTTAATTATAAATAATGTCTGAATCATCCAGTAATATTCATACTTTGAGGATTGCTTATTTTACAAATGTTTTACTGCAGTAAGAGTAGAATTTATTACTTCATGGGTTTAAATTTTTATTCTTAGTGAAATAATCAGACAAGACTACACCTACATTTCCATACATAGTCTCCCTACTGGCACTTCCAACAGACAAGAGCCAGCCCTTAGTGAACAAGTAGGTTTTAGGCAGACTGGAGCTGAACCACATTTTCTGTGTGTCTTCCATACATCACAATGTCACAAGGTATTATTCCAGTGAACAGCAAGGCTTGGTGAGGGTGACTGTTATGGGCTTTCACAAATTCAAAGACTATGCTTGAGAACAGAGTTGAGGGGCCATTTCTTGCAGAAGGTGTATAGGAGAAAAGGTGAAAGGAGAAAGTGGAGAAAGTAAGAGATGAGAAAGCTTGACACATGCTGAAGTTGCAAACTCCCTTGTCCTTGACCCTGGCTGCCTACTGTTCTGGGATTTAATCTCTTTGACACCTTGAGATAAGTCTGCATATGTTCATAGGACCTTGTTTCTACTTTTGGATTGCTACATTTCACATAATACCTCTGACTTTCTGAATCCAAAGTTGTGAAGGACCAGCTTAAGGGTTGCCAGTGTCAGTGTCATAAGCTGGGATGTTTTTGCTGTGTGGTGGTTTGTTTTCTTTTTTCCTCCTGGATGGAGGATGCATATTTAAAAATCCTTTTATTTTCTCTTCACTGTAGAACATTAACAGTCTCTGGAAGACCAGTTTTCCATATTTTGATTTTTTAATTTTTATTGTTTAAGGGTAATTATTTTTAAAAGTAGTACCGCATTGTTCATACATTACCTTGTCAGACATTGATATAAGTTATTCAATGTTTTTATGCCAAGAAATTTAATTTTGAGCCAACTGTAAGTGTATGAAAGATGCTGTCTTCCCTCTCAGAGTTAGTGGTGTATAACAAGAACAAGCTGTATTTCTTTGTTAAGTCTAACCAGCTGCCACTATCAGGAATCTGAAGACTGAATTTTCTTTTCAACATGACATGGTTAAAGTACATTGTGTAAGAGCATTGTATGTTGCCAGTTATCACAGGAAACCTGGAAAAGGGTTAGAATTCAGGATTTCCTTATTTTTAGAGTTCACATCAAACATATTCCTTCTAACAACAACAGTGAACAACTGTCTCATTCAGCACGCACTTCCCTGTACAATCCAGGTGTAGAAATGGACTGCTCCTGAGCCTTTAGACTGGGTCCTATCCAGCTGTTAACAGAAAGCAGTCTGTGCATTCACTGGTGCAGTTTCTTGTGCTTGAATCCTGTATCTAGCTGTAGCATTTTTATTTTATTTGTTTGGGGGTTTTTTATTATTTTTTTTTTTAAACTGAAATTCTGTTGTACTGAGAAACTATCCCTGTGTAATTAGCATGGAATCTTGAGTCTCCATTTGATTAAGTGTCACTGTATGAGAGATCAAGGCTTATCCATGACCAATCATGACAACACTGCTTTGTGAAGAAAACAAACCCAACAAACTATCAAGAAAACCCTGGTCAGAACCAGGGTTGAAACACTCTTAGCTGTGGAAGGGTAGTGACCCATATTCAGTAGCAGCAGCTGTAGCTAATGATTTGTAGAGCAGAACCCCAGAGCTGCTCTCACTCTAGGTGAGCTGAATTTGACTTCAAGCCACCCAAGTTATAGCAAACACCCCTGTAGATTCTGAACTGGCTAAGGATCAGAATTCAGCATAACTTTTCACTGCAGTCTGGTAGAGTGACCTGGCTGTTAGAGCTGAGAGAAACCCAACTCAGGATGCAGAAATGCCTCATGTATCTTCAAGTTCCTATACAAGCCCTGATACTGAAGTGACAAAACTCTTTGCTGTCTTGAATATCTTACTACTCTAAAGTTGTCTTCACTTTTCAGATGATGAAAACTAAGACTAGGATGTGCCCTAAAGCACTTTGTCACTCTCTTCCTACTTTTGCATATAGTGCCCACAGGTCTTCTCAGGAGTCAGCTGCCTGCAAGAAATACATGCAGTGTATCCAAACTTACACAGGAAATGAAAGGAGAGGTAAGATCAGAAGCTTTTAGTCCATTTTACCTCTAAGCCTAAATACATGTTTTATCTGAATATCTGTAGGAAGTGAACAGAAACAAGTAACAAGCAGTGATGAAGCAATTTAGTTTAAAAGTGTAAGTAAACTTTTGTACAAAATCATTTGCATTAGCCATTTAGTTCTACTTGCATTAGGAAGGAATTTCTCAAGATCATTAAAACAAGAAAGCCTTTAAAAGAGACCCACAAATATGTTGCTATTCAAGTTTGTATTGATTGTATCTATTTGTAAGTGAATGGTTATCTTTTTCTGATAAGAAAATTTTTTAATATTATGAACAATTTAATTTTGTGGTTCCAACTTGCTGACGTATCTTAGCTTACAGTTTGCCTAGAAATAGTCTTATGGCTTTGAGAATATGACATTATTGATGCTATTGAAACCTGAGCAGAACACTGGATACGAGGAATTTAAGGTCTTCTCATAACTTTGCAATATGAGACGGATGGGAGCCATACCAGAATAGCAGAATTTGAAATCAGACACCTGGATGTAATGTGAGAGATAATAAATATATTTTACACATCTACAAGAAAGAAATCACAAATGGAAAAAAGAGAAAGAAAAGAAAAGAAAAGAAAAGAAAAGAAAAGAAAAGAAAGAAAGAAAGAAAGAAAGAAA
>JAWWTY010000077.1:132592120-132630453 GCA_035222235.1 Margarornis squamiger
AGAAAGAAAGAAAGAAAGAAAGAAAGAAAGAAAGAAAGAAAGAAAGAAAGAAAGAAAGAAAGAAAGAAAGAAAAAGAGCGAGCACTATTCTATATAGTCTAAATGCGTTACAAGCAAGAGTTAAGAGATATAAATCACCATCCTCCAGGTATTAAAAACACAGTGTTCTCATGCATTATGGCTTTAGTTTTTCATGTTAGTATTAACTGCATATTTCTGCTTAAAGGTGTTTCTCAGATTTGAAGGAAGCAAATGTGAGAGGAAAAAGGAATTTTCATAGTTAAAAATTCATTTCTGGGACAGTGCCTTCTGATTAATTAGAGAAGTACAAAGCAGAACTGAATGAACCACTTCATAAGTGTTTGCTTTATCATTAGTCTATTAAAGTGCATTTACTTCCAGGTATCACTAGATGTGCCTCTTTTCTCCTCTATTGTCTTTACAGTCTACCAGTTCTGTTTAAAATCTGACAATGCAGAGTACAAAACATAAACAGTTGTGTCTTTGTTGTGCATAGTTTGCTCACCAGAGGTTTTTGAAGGATCATTGAAAATTTACATGTAATTTCTAACAGAGTTGCTAATTATTGTCTTTTTATTGTAGGTATTGTAACTTTAAAAAAAAATAGTTTCTGAAATTACTTATTGAGGACAGAGCAAAAAACAGACTGGAAATTTTAGGAAACATGTTTGAATGCAATAAAACCTACACAAAGAAAGAAAAAAGTCCAGAAAAAAAGAGTCTATATATAATATAAATGCAATATTTAATTATTTGCTTTCAAGTGTCATAATTCAGAATCAGGCTCAGAACTCAGGTAACAGGCCTATCTCAGTATATTTTCAGTATTTTATTATGAAGATTTTTTAATAGTTATTAAGGGAATTCCCTTGAATTAGGCAAATGCTACGTTTTTAAAAAAATGATCAGTTAGCTACAGTAATTAGCATATTTTCAATGCCTCAGTCAAAACCATGCTCAGCTCTTTTGTTGTTCCATATCCCTAAAGGTGCTGACACAAAGGATTGTCTGAAACACTTAATGTTATGGCTCACATTTGGAGGTATCTACGGTAAAAAGGAGAAATTCTCTTGACTAATTCATCATGATTTTTCTTGCAGTGTGGGGGGACCTCTTTTTAAAAGCAACTCTATTATCCTGAAGCTGTAAACCGGGGCTGTGATTTTTGACCTCTGGGTAAGTCAAGCAAAGTCTCCCGAGTGCTGTTGGCTCTGCCCGCTCGCCCCACTGTCGCATTCCAGCACAACCGGCAGGCCGGGCTGTTATTTATGAGTTCTCACTTACCCACCAGCTGCTCTAACAGCATGCAGCTGTGCTTTTGTTAGCAGAGGTAGACCCCGACTTTGCTCACATTTAGCAGTATGGAAGTCCAGCACCCAACCTACAAGAGCAGCGCTGGCTCTGTGAAGTTGCTTGCGTGAGCCCAGTTGACATTAGATGTCAAGAAGTGAGTGATGGGAATTGCTGGAAGATCATGAGGTATTTGTACTGCCATGTGGGTGTTTCCATGGCTCATGACTAAGCTTCAATTGCCAGGGAAGCTGCAAAAAAGAGCTGAGATTCCCAATGATCTTTTGAGGTTAGTTTTGATCAAAAACTTCAAAACCAGATTAAATTTCACACCTATTTAATTTTTAACCTACACTTCAGATATCTGCCTTACTTTTACATTATGAAAGAGTAATTAATGGGCCACAATTAAGGTGTAAAAGTCTTTGCAAGAAGATGAAAAGAGAGGAGTGGTGTCTTGAGGTCATTATTTAAAGCTGCCCATCATTTAATTTGC
Organism: Margarornis squamiger; assembly: GCA_035222235.1. Classification (NCBI taxonomy): domain Eukaryota; kingdom Metazoa; phylum Chordata; class Aves; order Passeriformes; family Furnariidae; genus Margarornis; species Margarornis squamiger. Next base: position 132,593,928 of record JAWWTY010000077.1, read on the forward strand.
AGTATGGGAGCAAACTTTCTGTCGTTTCTCTTGGATACAAGGATACCTAATTGCTGGTAGCAACACCCAAACTGGAACAAACTGTTCTGAGAGGGAGTCACAAGTATCCACTCATTCTTACCATCAGTTTGGCCTGCTAATTGTGTGCCTTCCTCAAGCTCTGCTTCAGCACACAGACAGGAGGTATGTAATCCAGTGAACAACTTAGTGATTCAAAACACAGATCAATGTACTAACAACGATTTGGAGGCAAAATCTGACTCCCCATCTCCTTTGCTTACCTGAACCAAGTCAATATCCCTCACAATGGTGTAAGCCATTTGAGCACAGTAAATTTGAGGAGGTGCTGAATTTTCAAGGATTACTTTTGATTTTTGAAAACAAATGACTGGTCAACTTGAGATATTGTGCTTCTCAGACAGGTAAACTGATTCTAGCTCTCACCAGACTGGACCTTTCTAGGTCTTTCCCTACAGCACTAGTCACTACTGACTTAATCCAATCTTGTTTATCCCAGGAAATGTTTAGGAGTGGAATTTGATTGAACATTACCAAGTTCAATATTATCTGACAGCCCCAGAATGCTTCCTCAGCTTTTCTAGCTCTGTTCTAGCTCTTTTCTTAAAATAAAGGAGAAACATGGGTTTACATTTGAAGATTATTATGGTACTCACATCACTTGACTGGATATGGTAATTTTGGGCCTAATGTATTTCTCTTTTTCCCTGTGGAGTCTGTTAAGGTTTGTGGGAGAGGCCAATGGATTTGTTCCTGAGGGCTTAACAGGTTTCCCAATATAATAACAATATCAGAATTTTAAATCAGTCCAAAGTAATCTGGTTTTGCTCTTTTGTTAGCCAGATGGTTGCCAATAATTTGTTTTTATGTGAAATTGCTGCTTTATATCAATATTGGTCTTTATTTTTCTCTTGGTATTTCTCTTCAGATAGTGATTTATAAAGTTACAGGTTTACTCAGGAAAGAAGGAGAAAGTGATAGGAAGATTTTGAATGATAGGAGAGAAGTAATAAAGATAAAAGGCTTCTTGTCATACACTTTGAAACCCACTGGGAGTCACATGAGAAGCATTTCAGCCAGTGGAATCTATGGGCAAAGGCTGGTACCAGGGAAAGCACTGAGCAGGTATAGGTACTTCTTCTGAGGCCTCTCCTATTTTGTGAGTTGAATAACAAAAAGGGTATGGTTTATTTAAGCCCCAGACCTACAGTATTCCACACAACTGGCAACAAGTCAATTGTCAAGACACATATCTGCTGCATATACATTAAAAGTAGAATAAAAATAGTTGAATGTAGGAAGAACATATCTCATTGTTTGGAGCTGCTGGTTGTGGGCCTTCAAGGGCACTTTCTCATGAGATCTGTGGAAGGGGGGCCTTGGTGCAGCTCCTGCCCCTCACCTCTGTTGTCAGTTCCCACCATGTTGTGCGCTCATGGAACAGACAGTGCTCTGGCTCCTGGCGCTGCTCCTCCCCACTCGTGCTCCTCGTGAGTCCTGCCTGTGCTGTGCAGTGCAGGTGACATTGGATCCCTGTGGTGTCCAGCAAGGCTGAGCACTGCTGCTGCAGACTGCCTGCCCCCAGCATCTGCAGCAGAGCTTGTGGTGCCAGGCACTGAAGGGCTTTGAAGAACATCATGGAAATAGGTAACTAGATCAGGGCTCCACAGCTGACCAGCTGAGGAGGGGAAAGGAAGGAAGACCTGCTTCTGTTTAGTATTGAGAATTTGTGATCCTGAGATGACTATAGGAATAACATTTAATAGTAAATAAATTAGGTTAACAATACAGAAGGATGTCTAAAGGAAGATTTGATTTCTATGACTGAGCATAATTTTATCTAATATTCAGTAAATCACCATACTGAGTCATTCTCTCTTTCATAGCTGCTAGTTTGGGATGGTTCTTTGATATTTATTAAAAAGCAGACCAGAGACTACAGTCTATCTATGAAACAGTGCTTTTTGGAAATTGCATTATTAGACATAGATCAAAGTGCTGTAGTTCTCTTAATTTTTTTCAAAATTTCTTTTTACATGAAAACAACACTGGATGTCTTTATGCATATTTAATGCTTTAGTACAGAAAGCAGTTCAAATCTAGGGAAATCTCAATGGGTCAGATTCTGATATCTACTGGTACTGATTTCTGACTGGTCTTGTCCAGTAAGAAGGCTCTGGATCAATGTTGGTATCTTAACCATGCCATTGTTTCTTTTGCAACCCCTGCTTTCATTGTTTCACTTAAAACACTTAAAAGGACTTGCTTCTTGTTCTGTACTAGTATCACAGGGGATGCAAACCTTCCAAAGCAAAATCAATATGAATTTGGAAAAGAAGTGTGTTGGCAAATGCTTCAGAGCTTTTGTACTTCTTACAAATTCTCTCCAAATGAAGCAACTGCATTTGTTATACGTTTGTTACATGTTTGTTACAGATGGACACTCAACAACACTAGTGAGCATACTGGCAAGATAAGTGATCATTATCTGATATAATGAAGGGTGGCTGTCCATCAGAAGTTGAAAAACTTATCTTTTAATTGTGCTATAGAAAAGCTCTTATTATTGGGGCTGGAGGATATGGACAAGTGTGAACAAACGGATGATGAAGGGCACAGAATGGAATTCAAGGTTCGTGGCTGCCCAGGCTAGAGGTGCAGAGTTAAATGATGGCAGTGATGAATGCACATATCACACACTAACGCAAGGGTAAATAAACATTGCGTAATCACCCAAATAAATCTGAATACATGATCAATGTTTCCTTGAGTGTTGGAAGGATTTTCCATGTGGAGTACATGGAGTACATCTTACTATATGAATTTTAGAAAAGTGCTCTTTCTGTTCCTTTGGTAACAGCTAACTTTAATGTGTTTGAGAATAACAATGGCAACAATTTTAAAAGTACCTCAGTGACACTGAAAATAAGAGAAACATCAGTGTATCATGAGTTAATTTTAGAGATACCTTTGTAGTTTAACATGAGTTAGCTCCTTCCCACTCCATTCTAAGAAAAACCTCATTTGTCTGTCTTTACTGTCATGAATAATCTGGAGCAATAGCCATATGACATTTAAATACATGCTTAATGCTGGAAGGACTTAAATCTTTAATCAAAGTGAAGCTCTTGATCTAAGGTTGCTCAGGTACTTCTGTAATGAAAATGCAGTGACTTCATTTGGAGAGAATTTGTAAGAAGTACATGAAGCCCTGAAGCATTTGCCAACACACTTCTTTTCCAAATTCACATTGATTTTGCTTTGGAAGGTTTGCATCCCCTGTGATACTAATACAAAACAAGAAGCAAGTCCTTTTAACTGTTTTGACTGAAACAATGAAAGCAGGGGTTGCAGAAGAAACAATGGCACGGTTAAGATACCAACATTGATCCAGAGCCTTCTTACTGGACAAAACCAGTCAGAAATGTTCTCCTATTAATGAGCAGTGTGGGTAACTTCTGTGTAAGCATCGAGCTATCACCTCACACTCTTTCCACACTGGTATTGTCTATTCATGTTCATGCTTGATATGTTCCCTATACAGCTTAGCTCTTTTCTAAACTTTGCCTGCCTTCTGAACAAGGGGATTTTTGTAGCCTGGTCAGGACTAGTTCTAATAATAATATGACTGCATTAAGTCTAGAGTGTCACTCTAAACACTACTCATGATTTTTAGTTTTCTTGTTGAAATTCTGAATGGCAAATGAATTCCCAAGTTAAATTTCTTTCTACAACACTATCTGTCCTACATCTGTATTATTATACCACTATGGCATCTCAAAAACACATATAATCCCCCTACTCAGTCTGACCATTTGTAAAAAAGATGCTGACCTCCAAGCCAACGTAAATAGATCATCTATGGAAATAAATAAATTAGTGTTGGAGCCAGACTTGTCTTGAATTCTTCTGTGAGTGCAAACTTGGATATAATTGAGAGATCAAGAGTCATGAGGTTAATGAGGTCATGCTGCCAGGGCCTGGTCTGGACTTAGTATAACATGAAAGACTCAGCTCTGATCCTGACTGGCACGTTCACTTAGCAGCAATACCATCCCGGCACCAATCTGTTCAGAAACCTGAAACCATCTTCCGTCAGCCGTCTTCTTGCTGCATGACACCATCAGAAGACATATGTCCCTCTGCACATGAAACCACTTAGACCGTCTCACTCCATGTTTTTTGTAAACAAGTTTGTTAAGTAGAAAGAGTGATTAATATATCTTCTCCTTTTTAAAGCATGGATGGACTGTAAAATCCATCTAAAAGGTTTGTAGCAAACAGTGTCTGGTAACTCTTACTAACTTTCCACTAAGTTGTCAATGAGCTCTATTTCAATTATATAAAATGCCTTATTTTACATTGCACATTAGACAGAGCTCTTACAAACAATAGCTCTTATCTAAAAAATGGGAATGATGTGCCTCTTGAATGCTTTATAGGAGCTGACCAGTATCAGTTATAGACAGCTATCAATATTTTTATACTATTGATATTCTCAGGATAGTGTGTGATAAGAAACTTCAGGTTAAAACAAAACAAAACAAAGCAACACAACAACCCAAAGCCCCAAGTATAATGGCTTGGTACAAAAGATTTTCTACTCTGTGCCCTGAATGAGGAGAGGCTTCCATGGAGAGTGGCCAAAGTTCTTGGGCTGAAACAGGGGTCTGGCACAGGGAAGGGAGCAGAGCTGCAGAACTACAGCTTTTTTTACTATTGTAAATTAGTGCTCCTAATATCGTGCTTCAACAAAATCAGTTTTTTTGCATGCCACAAGGCCTTTTATTATTTAGTAGAAAATTCTCTATGGAGCATCTTCTCAGTTGGAAGTTACAGAAAAACCAAAAGTTTCTTGAGAACAATTCAGTTTCAATAAAATTCTGACAGAGCATCAAGAATTTTCAAAACTGTGTCTTTTGCTGCCACATGAGAAGGACCCTACCTTTGACCTGCACCCTCAGAAGCCCAAAGATTTTTCAAGGAAAAATTGGAAAGAGTTTGTAAAAATACAAAATGTTTCCATTTCAGAACTTGAAAATGGAATATTTAGTTTTTCAGTGTTTTATTTCATAATTTAGCGTATGTATTATTAAATGTAACCTCACTGTAAACCTTAGTTCTGCAATGAAAGAAAATAAAACTGGGTTTTGTGGGTTTTTTTGTTAATTATTTCTGCTTCCTCCCCTGTTTTTTTATTTTGAGGGAAAGAAGGAGACTTTATTCTTTGCTGCATATAAAAAAGAAAATTACTTATTTTCTCCCTGTATCTCCCACTGTCTCACACAGGTGTACTTTGTGAGCACAGCCAGCTGCTGAACTAAGCTACTGCAGACCTTGTCAGACCTCCTATCCTCCTGTTGGCTGTCATTATTACCCTGACCAGTCTTTGTCTTCCCAAAATAAACCAGATGAGATTTGTAACACCTTCAGTCAGCAGTTCTGTAGTCTTCCAGAAATTCTGGAAATAAACTATTTACAGGTTTTTATAATGACATGCAGTGGAATTTCATTTCCACACACCTCTGCCTTTTTCATCTTGTCTTGGGCTAATAGAACTCTATGAACTCACATGTTTGTTGCACTGAAATTAGGCTGCTCAGCAATTCTATGAATTAAGATTTCTTTTAACTTTTAACTCAGTCTCACTGGCTGCACAGGGCAGTTTTTCACCAAACCCAAATAAGTCTTAGAGTAATTTAAACTTAATAATGCAGTGTGTATTATAATTGTTGTAATAGTTAATTTAGATTTTACAAAGTGCTATGGTCATGCTTTATCTTAATTTTTGTTTTATTGCACCTCACTGGCACCATCTTTGTTCACTTTTATTTCCATTTGATACATTATTTCTCTGGGCTGTCCTGCGATATTCCTTTGAATAAAGCTGATAGCCTAAAACATTTATAAACAGAATCAGCATCAAAGACGAAGCAATTTTAATTTTGTTTTATTTAAATAGAGCCTTGGGCTTAAAATTTCCAATCAAATACTTTAAACTGGATTGCAAATGTTAAACATCAACACATTTATTAACTGCATTTTACTGTAAAAAGAAACTGTTCTAAAGTCTTCCATATACCAAAAAAACCCCCAAAAACAAACAAAAAAAAATTAAAAGGAACCACTGTGTGTGATGTGATATGTTGAAAGACTATCTTAATGGCATCTTGACCCAAACCTTGTGACTCTGTTCCATGGTCTCTTAACTAAGTGAGAATCATGGAAGACTGCTGCACATTTGATTAAAATAAGCAGCACATCATTCAGGGCAAACTTTCCTATTCCTGTTGCTAAGGCATCATAGCATGGCCAACACTGAAGAAATGCCACCTAAAAGTGCTATGGGGTGTCAAACCTCCCATTCCAGGGCAATCACAAAGAAAATGCTAAGATTGTTACAAGTTTCACTAATTGAAGGTAACACTTTGGATCAGTCACAACACAGATTCAGGTCATGACTAGGAATGGAAATAATTTTGGAGTCAGTGATGGATGGTCCCCTGTTGGTAATAGATGCTGGGCAGGAACTGATCCTCAATTCTTAGACCTCTCTGCAGACCACAGAAAAACAGTAAGTGCTTGAGAGGTGTACTAAAATCTGATAGATTCTTCTTGGGGGTCCCCAAAAGGTTAAGAAAGGAATGTCTGCCACTAGACCTGGTCTTCTTCCTACTGCCGTATTCTCTACTTCTGTTTTTTTTCTCCACAAGTCTATCAAAACTCATATGAAGCTGCGAGGGAAATAGACGAAGGCTGTGCCTGGATGTCAGCTGCTGCAGGCTGTGAAAGCCATGGCTGGGATCAGCTGTCATGTTAGCATTCCCTCTCCTTCCGTAGCCGTTTCTCACCATTTACTGGCAAAGGCAACACGCAAAGGCTCCTTTAACAATACACGTCTGCTTTCTCAGCCTTAATGAAACAAATCTTGTCTTCCACCCTGATGCATACAAAATTGTCCTCAATTAAGCATATATGGTCATTTAGGGGCCAAATGACATTAATAAACATTCAGGAAAGCATATTTAGGAAGGTTTAGCCAGCACAAAGAACTGTTGCACAGCTTACCAACACAGCTTTACAAGCACTTCTAAATCTCTGCTTTTCTCCACAGTAGCTTTCCACAGAAAAGAAGTCAGATTGGAGACCTTATTCTTACTTGGAAAGAGTAAAATATGAAAATATTTGGTTGGTTGGGGTTTTTTTTTTTTTTTTTTTTTTTTGGTTGGTTGAGGTTTTTTGTTTGTTGGGGGTTTTTTGGGTTTTTTTTTTAATGATTGCATAGATCTCTGGGATGAAGATTATCACTGATAAAAATAATTTCTCTGGTACAAGGAAACCTTCCATTATAATAATGATGTGTAGATGTCTAGAAGGCAGACGTCTTTCCTGGGACTGTTCTCTCTATGAAATAACCTTACACAAGGACAAGGGTAAGCCTTGTCACTTCCTCCACAAATGACTGTTCATGTATTGCTGTTCCAGAGACAGCACCTGCTTACCTAAACTGCTTCTCTAAGCAACTCAGAGCAGCCTTTAAAATCTAAAAGTCACAGGTCAAGGAAGGATGATCAGTTTGGCAGAACAGTCTCAGGCACTATTTATTTGCAACTAAGGGCAGAACTCGGCCAACAAGCAATCATCCGGGGCTTCTTTCTAGAAAAAGCATTGATGGTCATTTTGCTGGAGGCAGACGATGGCTTCAGACCATGTAGTGATCCTGAAACTGGACCGTGGGCAGGCATGGGCTCAGACGTGCAACCTAAAAGGTAGTTGTTGCTCTCTCATTGTCAGTGACCGAAGCCAGTGAATGAAACAAGATGTTGTTTCTTCTCAGTGGCTCATAACTCAGTATTGAGAACACCGGCTGCAGCCTTTCTAGTCCTAACACCCTGAAATTGTATTAAGGCTACAGAGTTGGAGACTGGACATGTTTCTCATCAACAACTAGTTCAAGTCCTAGCTGGTATTACCTGAATGGCTTCTCAGCCACAGACTGCTCCTTAGAACTACTCCTTTTGTTTCTTCTAAAGACTCTTTTTTTTCCATTAGCTTCATTTTCTCCCCATAACTAAGACTCTTATTTGTCTTTTCAGGGATCAGATTTGATCTTCTTCCTCCAATTTGCACGATGGGAGGGCATGTGCAGAAACAGGAACTTTTCTTGAAAGAAGCTTCACACTATGATCAGCGAGGATCTTGCACCTTGTGCAGCACTCATTTCTTCCCATTGGCTTCTGCTAAACATGATCAAAAACAACATGACAGCAAAGTGTCACAGTGATAGACTATTGCTTAGGAGGTATTAGCTGCCCCCTCTAGCATCATTAATAACACTGGACTATTCTTGTGAAAATACATAGAGCCACTTGTTTCTTGCTGTGGCAGTTTTCATTCTGCTTTCCTGCATTTTATCATCTGGCAATGGCTAGCAGTTGCAGAGGAGATATTTGACCAGAAATCTGATAATTGATGTTGCCAGCCTCCAGCCAGGCTACTGGAGAATGCTCTATGGATAGGGAGAGACTCACATGGCCAAGGGTTATGATGTAATCTAGTTTGCATTATGGACATTCACAGTTCCCTGAGGAAAGGGGCAGTAAATATATCAGACCACTCTAAAATCACTCATAATGTGAAATAAGGCTAGAAAATAAGTTTACTTTACAAAAGGTGGAGAGGAGCTTCTAAATCAATCTAGAGACAGATAGGCTGGAAACACAATAAGTGGGTCAATAAATGATACTTCATTTCAATTTCAGGGGGTTTTTATTTTATTCATTTAGTGGAGCTGAGCACTGAGGCACATGGACACAAATCACTTGAATGCCAAAGCTGTCTGTTTCTTAAACAAGTCACATTCTCCCAGTGTTGTCTTTCCAGGTAATTATCAGTGGTGTATTGAGAACATGAAGGTGTAATACCACTGCTCTGCAGTAATATTCTTTCAGTGATAGGTAGCAATGTCTGGTGATTTATTCATTATAAAAAATGTGCAGAAAGAACTTACTCCTGTCATTTGAATAGGAGGTAGAACAGGGTTCTGCTCACTTTCTTCTGAGATTTTTCACTTTTGAGAAGTACAGAAAAATTTGTGAGGGCTCTTAATCAGCTAGTGTTCTGTGACTTCCCAGAAATATTTCAGCTGGCAAACTATGCCTGTCCATTGACAAGGTAGGGGAAGATTAATAAATTTGGGTGTTATATTTAATAGAAATGAAAACCTGAAAAACACCACACTGCAAACAGTGCTGCCAAGCTTTTCATTTGACTCGGAGGTGCTCTGCAGCAGCTTCATGGCAATATTGCCTGTCAGGTGCTCTGCAACTGCAGAGAGCTGTTGGTCAGGTGCCAGAGCTCATCCTGGCAGGTTGGAACTGCAGGGCATGACTCACCTTCACCTTTTTATCACACCCAGGACTGTGTGCAGTGCAAGACGGGTGTGCAGGAGGCACACCCCCATGCTGAGGCACAGGGTGGGATACTAAAAGTCCTCACTGTGTACTCTGATGATTAGCTTGGTGTCCCACAAGTGGGTCCCCAGGCTATTTCATCCCCACATGTAGATCTAGGTGTTTTCTTTTAACAAAAATCAGCTGTAGGCATTTCTGCAGATGGCTGCTCAGTCCAGCTTTTGCGAAGCTGCTTTGGCTATCAGAGCTTAAGGAGGAAAGTGTGCAGTGTTCTGCCTTTCTTGTCTCTTAGAAGTAGCCAGAATGGTTTTTGGCACGTATCACTAACTGAAGCAAACAAGTAAACAGGATGATAAAAGCAACAACAACTACCAACTTTAGCCTTTTATTTCCTGCAGAACTTAGAAACATGGAATATTTTATCTTTGAAATTATTGATGTGTGACTGCTTGCTCATTCCTGTTTTTCTTCTCTCTGCATATCCCTTTAACTAACTTTCAGGAGTAATTTTCCATTTCTCTTTATTTTCTCTCCTAGACTTGCAATGGCACAGTTAATGTCCTCAGCTGTTGCCAGGGAAACTGAATTTTGAACCCAGCTTGTCAAGCAAATGAAGGAGCAATTATTTTTGAAGTATTTCTATAAACTTGGATCAAAGATAATGACATGTTTTTTAAGGTAGTGTTCATAGCACGATTTTGTAAGATTGCTCAGCACTTCCAGTGAGAACTCCCTGTATTGTAACTCCTGCTGTTCAGCATGATGTTTCTTTTGGTTGCTTTATTTTGGAAGTCCCAACAAGCCTGACCCAGCTGTTTTTAAGCAGAGGGAAAAAAGATGTTTTAGACATATTCAACTAATTCTTGCAGCTGCCTTCTCTCCTTTTAGAGCTGTCACTGTGGTGCAGCAAGATGGGAGTTTTCCAGGGAAGGAACACTGTGGTGGTAGGGGTTTGCAGAGTGGGGAAGGACACTTTTCTCTCCTGGAGTTTGGACATGTATTTTGGCTACCACCTTTCCCAGGTGAAGCTGCAGCTATCCTTTTAGGTAGTTTCTTCCCTTCTACTACTGCTCATTGGAAGGGACTGCGGGCAGGCACCAGGCTCCGTTGGAGCTGGGTTACAGGCATGTGCTGGGGACACATTGTGGGTAGCCCTGAGTTCCTCTCCTCCATCCTCGGATGCCTTTGTGAGCACACAGCTTCTCTCTGCTTAGTGTGGTGACAGGCCACATTATCTTAGCGTCCAGGGAAGCTCAAATGTGGTAGATGCAGGAGGGTTAAGGAGGGGTGGGCATGTTAAGCTGTCAGTGAGGTCAGCTGCAGCCCCTGTGATGTCTCAGGGTTATTCCCAAGACTCTTCTGGAATGTGCAACACCCCCTGAGGTCAGTGGGTATTTTCAGTTGGTGACTGAGTGCCTGCACTTTGCCATTCTGACTGCACAACCTTGTCCAGAAGTAGCAGGTTGTTTACAGTTTGCAATGTTGCTATCTATAGAGCCTTCAGCCCCTCTAACATTTAAAATAAATTTAAATAAATATTACCTTACACCTCATATAGCTATCTCAGGAAATGGGTCCTAACACACCCTGTCAGACCTTTAAACAAAAGCAGTGCATGCTGTTTTCTCAAGAACCTTCTTGTACTTTATGTAATTTATGTTATCTTCATGAGAAATTGTTTTGCATCAACACACTGTTTGTCAATGAAAATCATTATGCACTCAGAAATTCATTCAATGAGTGGAGCAACTAAACTGTACTATTAGCTCAGTTAGAGCATGGTGCTGATAACACCAAGGTTGAGGTTTGAACCCTGTATGGGCCATTCACTTAAGAGCTGGACATGATGATCCTTGTGAGTCCCTTCCAACTCAGAATATTCTACATAGGTACTGGATTTTTACTATTCGGCAATGAAAAATGTTTCTGTAAATCTAAGAATAAGGGCAAAAAATATGCTTGCATAGACTGTCAATAACGTATGGATTGGTGTACTTTCCCAGTGCAATCAAACAACTTGTGGGACAGTTTTCACTGACTCCTGATTGCAGGACAAACACAAAGCCTGACTGGCTCACCAGTGTCCTGGAAAGTCTAAAGAGAAGTGATGCAACACAGTTTGCACACTAGTACTACTTAGACTTCTTGAAGCACTGCTGAAAGATCTTACTATACCTACCCTCTCCTAACTCAGGGAATTCACCTGAAAATGTCAGACCAAAATATTTTTTTAAAAGCCCAACATTTTTATTTATGTTTAAAACCTGAGATTTTTGTTACTGAAATGGTTTTGTTTTTCTTTTCTTCATCTTTTTTCTCAAGACGTAACTCTAACCCTACATATGTGTGTAAAGTAACATATTTCAAGTGGTGGAGATCCAACTTAATAGCAAATTTTCCATTTTTGTCTAAAGTGGGTATACTGCTGTATTGCTAAACTTCTGTACAGAAGAAATAAAAAAAAAAAAAGGCAAATAAAAGCTCATTAAGGATTGTAGCTTGGACTGCATCAAAAGAGGCACAACTAGTAGGTCAAGGGAGGTGATCCTCTCCCTCTCCTCTGTTTTTGTGAAACCCCACATGGAGTGCTGTGTCTAGCACAAGAAAGATGTTGACCTATCAGAACAAGTCCAGAGGAGGACCATGAAGATAATCTGAAGGCTGGAGCACCTCTCCTATGAAGACAGGCTGAAAGAACTGTTCAACCTGGAGAAGAGAAGGCTTCAGGGCGACCTGATAGCACCTTCCATTGCCTAAAGGGGGCCTACGGGAGAGCTGGGACTTTTACAGGGACGTGTAGTGATAGGGTAAGGAGAAATGGCTTTAAGCTGAAAGAGGGGAGTTTTAGACTGGCTATTAGGAAGAAATTCTTTACTCTAAGGGTGGTGAGGCACTGACACAGGTTGTCCAGAGAGGCTGTGGAATCCTCACATTTGCCATGAGGTACACAGGCATGGATTGACGGGGAGGGAGCAGCCAGCGCATCCCTCTGCAAACATCCCTCTCCAGCGCATCCCGGGACAGAGCCTGGTCTCGGGTTAACAGCATGCTCCAGTCAGTCCCCAAACTCACAGCACTCAGCCGCTCTGCCAAAGCCGTGCAGCTTCCCGGTAAGTTCCCCTGTCCCGAGATGCGCTGCGGAACAAGCCCGTGCTCCTGGGCGGGGCGAGGGGCCGTGCAGGTGGGAGAGTGCCCGGCTCCAGCTCCGACTGCCGCCGCTCCAGCGCTTGCGGAGTCAGCCAGAGGGAATGGATCGGGAGTTCTTTTAGGCTCACCACCCAGTTAAAAAGTGTGTTTGCGTTTGTTTGTTTGTTTGCTTTTAATTGCTTGTGGGTTTTGTTTTGTTTTGAATAAATAACAAGCCGGTTTTTCCATCAGCGAGGAGGTTCTGCCGCTCCGGGCTCCTGGGGTCCGTGCACGCCCGTCCCATTCCCAAGCTCCTGCTGACACCTGCTGGCCTCCCGCTGTCGGGAAGCTCAGGATGTTGAGAAAGAGGGCCAACTCTCATGTCTTCTTGCTGCTGCTGCCTTCTCTCAGCTGCTGGTTGTTGAACCTTTAGAGGAGATTAATATATTTAGAACAATTATTTATTGGGCTAAGCCTCCATTACTCCATGAGCATGGCATAAGAGAACAGAGTATCCCTCCTCAACACCTGGGAGGACTGTAAATATGAACTTTAGTTGTTTCTGCGTTTCTTCTTGGGTCTTAAAGGGGGACAGGCCACACTGGTGATGACGGAGCAGATCCACACACTCGACACCAGCTGGGGGCTGCCTCACCACTGAGTGAAGCATCCCACAACCTACCCAAGGAGGCAAGAGCTTCAGCAGAGTAGAAGCTGTACAGTATGAATTGACTCATCATTTGTTTCAAAATGAAACAGTTAGCAATGCTGACAATTTAGCATCTTTTTGTCTTGTAATTATGAGTCATTAATTTTTAGATCCATTTCAGAGTTTCTGACTTTACAGAGAAACTCAATGCAATGCTGGGATCAGACATCAGGCTGGAGAAAATTTAGTATTTATTTTCTAGAAAGCCTGAGTTATGCAAAGGCATATTTTCTATTGCCTTGCCTGAAATACACTCACATATTTAGTGTGCTGAAACAAATGTGAAATGCAAAAAACTTTACACTTCTCTAAATGACAGTGCAACTAGAGTAGTAGCAGACAAGTCTGAAAGACTGAGCATAGAGTTACATGTCTTTATTTGCATGCGAGCATCCTGTAGTCTGAAATGAAAGCAGTATTATTTTATTTATTTATTTTTTTTAATGTGACAGTTCCAAACCCCCAAAACTGTGACGTGCAATACTGTTGTGGTCTAGCCCCAGCCAGGAGCAATGTATCACAGAACTGCTTGCTCACTCCTCCACCAGTGGGATCAGGAGGAGAATCAGAAGGGTAAAAGCTTGAAAACTTGTGGGTTGAGATAAAGACAGTTTAATAGGGAAAGCAAAGGCCACACACACAAGGCATTTATTCCCCCCATTTATTCCACGGACAGGCAGGTGTTCAGCCATCTCTGTGGGAGCAGGGCCCCATCATGCATAATGGGTATTTGGGAAGAAAAATGTCATCACTCCAGATGTCCCTCCTTTCCTCCTTTTTGCCCTCACTTTATATAGTGACCATGATGTCTTATGGTATGGAATATTTCTTTGGTTAGTTTGGGTCAGCTATCCTGTCTGTGTCTTGTTCCAATTTCCCATGCACCCCTAACTCTTTTGCAAGCGTAGCAGGAAGAAAAGCAGAAAAGCCCTTGGCTCTGTGTAAGCACTGCCCAGCAATAACAAAAACACCTTTATATTATCTATCCCCTCTGTGTTCAACACAAATCCAAAACACAGCCCCATACTAGCCACTGTGAAGAAAATTAACTCTACCCCAGCTGAAACCAGCAGAAGTACAAACCAGTTACTGCTACTTGCTAGAATTACACAAATGTATTCAGTGAAACAATGCCGCTCCTCACAAACCATGCTGTACTGTGAGATGCTGGTTTTGGAGTGAATAATGATTGGAGTCTCAGGGCTGGCCCCTCGTTTGGTTTATTACTGTCTTGCAGTAGCATCTGCAGTGTCAGTGTGAAAGGACAGCTCTCACTGAGGAACAGCTGAGCAGAAGGAAAGAAGAGCTGCCATCTTGTGTGGGGAACCGAGACTGCACTAAACGAAGCTGAAATTGTAAGACAAAAATTTAGTATACCTTTGGGAATTCATTAAGTGAAGATTATTTCCTTTGTAGTGATTCCTTCCATATTTTCTTTCTATTTGGTTTTAACTAATGCAAATGAATCATTTCATTCTTAACCCAGAAGTCTGGATAAAAATAAGGAAGAGTGCATATCAACCTCTGCATTTTTTCCCAGATAGAAAACATTGCCTTTCAAACAACAGTAACACCTTAGCCAGGACACAGAGCATGCCTTCATGCTGGAGAGATGGTCTTTGTGTCCAAGGTACTGTTGTGAGAAAATCCCCTTTGGTTTTTGGTAGTAAGCCCATAGGTGTTATCATGACTTCAATGAAGCCCAGAATCCCCTCAGAAGTCAACTGCTACCTAGGAGACAGACTGAAAGATCTTGTCTTCATCTCCTTCTGCTTGACAAGAACATGAAGGATGCTGAAAGGTTTAGGTGTTTGGTCAAGCTTACTTCCCTCTGAATGTCTTCACCAGTATTAGTTCTGTTCCCTGCTATGAAGTTCCCATTAAGAACCAGACTGTGAAGGCCTCCTGGAGAAGGGTTTATCTGGCTTCTGCTATGTCCCATCAGCAACAGAACTATCAGAAACAGGGTATCCTTGAGGGCTGTGAGCTACAGAAAAGTAACAGATAAACTACAAAAACCTAATTCGTGTAGGCAGCCAACATAGGGGATCCTGAGAGAGCAGATCAACTTCTTCATGGTGACAACTGTACAGAAAGTCTACATGATCTGGTGAGTGCTGAATTTTGAAAAACTATTGACAAGGGTTATCTCTGTGGGTTTACTGCTAAGAAGATTGAGAGAGAGGCCTGTTTAAATCACTGGTTAAATCCAAACTTAACAAGTTGGGTTTTTAAATCAGCTACCTCTAGTTAAATATCATTGTGTTTTTTTTTAATTTGGAGTTTAAACAAAAGAGTTATGGTGAGCTTAGTCTTTGTTTAACTTACTTACTTACTTAGTCTGTGTCATGTTAATGCTTTATGCTAATACCACTAGATAAATAGTATGGTCCCTTATTCTTAGACTCGTGGAAACAGTTTGAACTGTCTGCTGTTAGAGTGGTATTGAGAAGGAAACCCAGCTGAGTTAGAAGGTTAAGATGTCTCAGCACCAAACTTGCTTACTTCTTGTTAAAGTTGACATTTTGAAGGCCTTACACCAAATAGTTGGAGATGTACTAGAATTTACTCAGTCATCTCACAACTAATTGTTCGAGTGTTTCTTCAAAGATCACTAAGAAAGATCAGAGAGGAGCCACTGACACAGTTTGTCTGGTCTTACTTCCATCAGTGACAGTTTGGCTTTTTTGTCCTTCCTTTCTAGTAACTGATAAGCAGAAGATCTTACCAGCTCTAACTTCTTAGCCTTGCCTTTTCCTGTAATCCTCTTGAGATCCAGCACTGTTTCACTACAAGCAGATAACTATCTCCAGTAAACCCTGTGTGTATTAATAAGAACCGTAGATATCATCTACCTCTACCTTGTAAAACATGTTCAGCTATGACTAGTTGTTACAAGGAAACTCTGTTTTACTTGGTAGACAATGGTTCATTGGAAAAGGACTCAGGCTCTGTGCCTTACAAAGGTACTACACAAGCTTGGATAAAATCTATTCATTCTTTTTAATCAGAGCTTTCAGGCATTCAAACCTAACTTCAGACACAGCTGCCTCAAGATATCCCTTCACATCCCATCCGTACCTGATGAAATGGTATTGACACAGACTCTGCTGGAGATAATTGCTTGTCTGCATTGTAGGTCCTATTTAGATTATAATATTTATGAACATGCAGCCATTTTGTGATTGCCTAACAGTGTCTCACTGCCTCTCATTTTACACAGTGAGACTATTCCAATTTATACCTGAAATTCTTGCTAGTGGTTTCGTACATAGACATACACCCGTAGTTTCCTCCTATTACCATTACAGTTCTCTATGTCCATCTATTGCCAGTGATCACTAGTTCATTTTATATGTTATTTTGATCTCCCTCTGGTGTTGCTTTCCAGCTTCGTGACATCAACAAGTCTTACAAGCATGCTACATTTTGTGACAAAATCTTTAATGAAACTCCTCCCCAAACCGAGCTTGAAGGTCTGCATTGTAGCTCCTTTTCTTCTAGCAGCCTAATACTTCACCTTTCAACACTACTCCCAGCTGTTTTCAGCCTTTTGTAATGCTTTTAGTGCTTCAATTTTTCATTGTTTATCTATTAATATATCATGCAATAGTCTATCATATTCACCTAAGTTCAGATAGATCAGATAGCCAAGAAAATCACCAGAGACAGACACAGGCTCAATTTGGATAGTCTGTCCTTACCGAACTGATACACATTAACCCCTCTAACTGGCACCTCTATTTCTTTTAATATGCAGCTTATGAAATGGGTTTTTTTTGATAAGTGAACACATTCAGACACAAATGTGGGGGGAAGGAAATGCGATCTGTAGTTGTATGTACTGTTTTGTCCGTTTTAAACATGCATAATAGTCCTGCTCTTCTTTGCCACAATTTGAAAACTATATTAAGAATCCGTGGTAGAATGTGATTCCACGTTCCCATTCCCTTGGTGTTATATGACTGATGCTCATGTCTCAGTTTTCTAGTTTGAACACTAAGACTATATTACCCTGAGTGTGGTCATTAAAGAAACATTTCCGGCTGGAACTAACAGTAGTATTGACTGTGTCATTAGGAAATTTTCATTACTGTCTCAGCCTGACCTGTTCTTGAAACCACAGTGAAACAGCACACAGGCAAACACAAATCTGAACTGCATCTGTGCATTATCTCATTTGCCAGAATGTTAATGCTTGTATGCATGAATCAAGGAGCACTCTAATTGCAATCCTAACCACATACCAGAAACATCCATACATTTAAGTGTAAAGTATGTGTGATCAAGTTCCATCTATTTAAATTCAGTTCTAGAAGCATATTTTCTATATGCCAGGTTATCTTAATTTATGGAAGGCCATTAACCAATCAAGATAACTTCACTGACATGACTCAAAGAGAATAAAGGAAATTTACTTTGACTCACCTAAATGTTTGTGTCTTTTTGTGAAGTTTCCCTCTATGGATGAGAGTTTAGATGGTAGAAACAACTTACAGTTTTAAACTCTATCCTGAACTTATTTTACTTGCTGTAATCTGTGACAAGGTTTCAATGCCTTTGCTTTCATATTACATGCTACTTGGAAAAGAAGGAGACATGATTAAAAGACCCACCAAAGTTTGTTGTACTGCAGAAACCACTAAACAGAGATATACATAAGCAGAAAATCTTAGCAAAGCACTATGGAATAAAAGTTACTATATGATAGTTAAAGTAGCAAATATTAAAATAAAGAATGAGAGAAGGTAGAAGGATCTAGCAATATCTATCAGATTGCTAAGACAGTGACAATATCTGGACTGGTAATTTTTTGACCAGTCTTTCAGAGTAATGATAACCTTGCAATTTCCATCATTCCCTTGCAATTTTGTATTTTTTCCTAGAACTAGACTCTGAATGTGCTTTAAAAAACACTTAATTCTAAAACTTGTAATTAGGAAAAGGGGCAGGCAGCTCAGCAGGACAGTTTTACCACTGTTAAAAGTGACTCAAGTTCCTGATAATAGTGAAATGACACCTGATGGTGTTCACTTCCCAAAGATAAACATGTGTATCCATATCAAATAGTGACTTAGGAGTTACCTTGTTGGGAAGAGGAATCTTTCTTAATACAGTTTAACTGTGTCCTTGGGATTCTGGGTTCTGCACGAGTAGACAAATACAGTAACACTATGCTATATCTTGCAGTATATTGAGATATTTCTTAGGCAATTTGGTAAGAAATTTATTTAGAATAAGCCTTATAATAACAATCATAGACAAAATTTCCTTTGGTGATTTTGAAATTCTGCTTTCAAGTACATGTTTAAGAAGGGATCTGTGAGCTTTTCAGTATGTATCAAGGGCACCAAATCATGTTGGCTTTATTTTCAAAGGACATGAGCATTTAAGATACGCTTAACCAGCTCAGTTGCTAGAGGCTCAGTACTTCCAAGTACTCTTTCCATTTAGTCCCTGATATGCTTTACTACATTAAAGCAAATTGCTGTTTCCTTCCAACAGGGAAGCATGAGCATCTACTGACTAGAGGCAGTAATGTCAAATCACTAAGATGCTGATGCAATAAAATGGAAAGATGAAACCTCTTTGTATTTCTATTTGTTTTAATTATGTTTTCATACACACAGTGTAGACTGATGTTGCATGGGGATCTCTGGAAAGGCTTGCTGCACTTTGACCAAAACAATCAATACTGCCTTTGTGCATTCATAACATTTCTGTGGCATAAGTCAAGATTATTCATTCCTACCCCAGAACATATTGTCTAAGCCCTACCAAGTCTGGGATTTGAATGTATGTCCTTGTTTGGCAGCAGAAAGCTCTGTTCTTAGGCTATAGAGCTGGCTCTTTTTAAGCATAGTTTTGGAAATGCAAATGCAGTGTACCATGTTTCCCATGGAATTTAAAATAACATGAAACCCTAATTTATTGTATCGAGCGATTAAACAAATAATTTATTCCTTATGTATTCAAATTGCCATCCATCAGTTCTTTCAAGATTGAATCTATAGTACCCTTCTAAATAGCTGCAGAAAAGTCTTTCATTAATTATCACACAAAGTGTTATTACTGCCAGACCTGCTGGCTGCAAAAATGATTCTTTGTGTTTCTTTGTTGTAACTTACTGCTTCTATCTTGGCATCAAATCTACTCACTCTAGACTCTTAAGTCTAACCAGCACTGCCACCATAACTCTGTACACAGAGGATCACAGAATCACAGAATATGCCAAGTTAAAAGGGACGCACAAGGTTCATCGAGTCCAACTTCTGACCCTGAACAGGACTATCCCCAAGAACCACATCACATGCCTGAGAGTATTGTCCAAATGCTTCTTGAACTCTGTGGCTTAGTGCTATGATCACTGCCCTGGGGAGCCTGTTCCAGTGCCCAAGCACCATCTGGGAGAGGAACCTTTGTCTAATGTCCAACCTAAACCTCCTCTGACACCTTGAGGCCACTTCCTTGGCTTCTGTCACTGGTCACCACAGAGAAGAGATCATTGTCTGCCCCTTCTCTTCCCCTCATGAGGAAGCTGTAACTGCAGTGAGATCTCCCCTCAGTCTCCTTCAGGCTGAACAGACCAAGTGCCCTCAGCCGCTGCTCATACAGCTTCCCCTCAAGGCCCTTCACCATGTTCACTGCCCTCCTTTAGACACTTTTCAATAGTTAAATATCTTTCTTATGCTGGGGTCCCAAACTGCACACAATATTCAAGGTGAGGCCCGTCCCCGTGCAGAGCAGAGCGGGACAATCCCCTCCTCGCCTGGCTGGTGATGCTTTACCTGATGCCCCCCCATCCCAGACATGGTTGGTCCTCCTGGCTGCCAGGACACTGCTGACTCATATTCATCTTGCCACCCCCAGGTCTCTTTCACTGGCACTGCTTTCCAGCAACTCATACACCAGTCTATGAACATCCAGGCGTTACCCCATCCCAGGTGTAGAATTCACCACTTTCCCTGGTTGAACTTCATATGATTGGTGATTGCCCAGTCCTCTAATTCGTACAAGTCTCTCTGTAGAGTCCCCTTGCCTTCAGGGGAGGCAACAGCTTCTCCCAGTTTTGTATAATCTGCGAACTTGCTTAGTATCCCTTCCAGTCCTGCACCCAAGTAATTTATGAAGACGTTGAAGAGCACAGGTCCATGATGGAGCCCTGTGGAACCCCATGAGTTGCAGATGGCCAGACTGATGTCACCCCATTCACTCTTACCCTCTGTGCTCAACCTGTGAGTGAAGTACTGACCTTTCAAGAGGGACACCATTTAAGACACGTAGGTTATTAAAAATGGAAAGAAAGAAACAGGTCAAGTCTTGGCACACCAATAGACTTTTCTGGGAATGCCAGAGCCCTGGAGTTGGCCAAGTTTCTCTGGCCTGCTTGGGGGATGGCAGATATGGGAGCTTCTGGAACAGGAAACTTATGTTTCTTAGGGCTTGAGGCCATAGGGATTGTTTACATAGATTGATAAACTTATTTTGAAGGAAGGGTGCATTAAAATCAGGATTTGAGAAGGAATTCTTCCTTACTTCTTTCTTCAAATCCATGAGAAGGAAGTGAAGAGCTTTCAAGCTAGGATTTGGTGCCAAAACATGCCTATCTGTCTCATCCAAATGCATCCCTCCTTCCGGGGATAGTGCTTCTGCCTTTGCTTCCAATGCTGGAAGCCCATGGTTCTCCTACTCTTACACTAGGGTGCAGGTTATGGTATTTTTGTGTTTGAACTCTGTTTATCCAGAAGATCAATCAGATTACTCTTGCTAATATTTTCGTGTTGAAGCATATTTTGGTTTAGAGGAATGAGGAGTCACTTTAAAAAAAGTGCAATTTACTCTTACAACATAAAATGACAAAGATGGGTTTTTTTAAGTCTAGAATTATAAATGAGTACAAGTGCCTACCTGACTTGGAGTTTTTCCCTTCCATGGGTAGTTTATTACACAGTCACTTCTGTAGCTTATTCTGCACCATTATAGCTAAAAAAAGACTTTTATTTCCAGGTCTTAGCTGAGGCATATGAACTAGTTTAATAATACTCAGAAAACATAAAGTAACAATATTAAATGCATTTCTTTGATTTTTTTTTTTTTTAATAAACTTGCTATCTGGGTGTATCTTTTCCGCAATTCCTAATTGCATTTCCCCCTACTCCTACTACTGAATTAATGTAGCCTAGGTCTGTGGTGAACAGTCAGAACAGGTGAACAGATCACAGCACACTGATGCATTGCTCTGGGGAAGCTGAGATCTGTCATAAGGGGAGGTGAACTGGAGCTGATTTTAGATTCCCATTCAATTTCTCAAGAATGCAAGCAAAAGAAAAACCAGGGAGGTGGGGTGGTAAAGAGACTAAGACTTTAAATAGTATTCTTGACTTTTTGAAATAATGATCATTGGCACTAATGCCTAAAAGCTTATAAACCACTGCCTTATGTGGATTAAAGAAGTAGAAAGGCCAGTTCCCTCTTAGGCAGAGTACTTTGTAGTGCTATCTTGGTTTTGTGGATTAAGATGGATTTCAATAGGCTTACATTTCCTAACAAGTCTGTGACCACCAGTGCCCCTTATGGCTCTCCCAGTGCACACTCTAACCACCTGTGAGGAAGAGGAAACTGATTTTTCTGCTTGTCAGGCAGATCCAGCATTTGCAGCTAGAAACATCCCTTCTCTGGGATTCTTATCTACTGATATCATTTACCATATGAAGTAATGTAGATTAGAAGCAGGGAGTAGTGGCAATATGAATCAAGGTTAGTCTGGAGCTCCTGCCAATGCAAAGGAACACAGATATGAACAGATTTGCTTCCTTCAGCCTTCTCTGCTCCTTTGCTCTAGCTTTCAACACACTGTTTTCTATGCTGTGAGATACCCTTGCCTTCTGTGAATTTTCAAATAGCTTTCAACATCTTTTGAAGACTACCATCCTGGAGGAATGACATCTTTTCTTGGGATCAAGCTATTCTGGCAATCGGGGTATACTTGCAGCGTGAGGTTGTCTTCCCTCCTGGCAGGCTGCTGTGCAAACACTGGCACGAGTGCAGTCAGCCCCCAGCTTCGTAAGGACAGAAAGCTCTGACACAACACAGTACTTTGCACCATGGGTAGGAGAGCTGTATAGACACAGGAACTGATCTGATACGGCAGATACAGACATCTATAAAGTGAGAAGATAGCTAATATGTGACAGAAGGTAATATGTCTGTATGAAATTATTAACTTTGTTGGGGATTGCATTCTGAATTGTCTGTTAGTCTCTGAAGAGCCTGCATGGGTGTTTGTTAGGTGACAGCCCTGGCTGGGAAAGTGGCCTGCCATCTCCTCAAAGGGAAGGCAGTGGGTGCTCTGTGGGCAGCAGGCTGATGGGGCTGTGCTCCCCAGGGAAGGCTGCAAACAGGCTTCCTGCTGCTGAGGTTTTGTGTGACCATGTGCTGTGAACCCAGATACAGAGCCCTGTGTTGTTCCTGAGCATTTGAGGGGTGGTAAACCAAGGCAGGATTCACTGCAAAGGATGAGTGAGGATAGTAGCCTTGGCAGAGGCTCTGCTATAGGAAATCCTTTCCTCCTGCCTCCTTGTTCACATCCTAAATCACAACTCCCATTCCATGCACCAGCTCCCTCTCCTCTCATCTGTGCTGCTAAAATTGTTGTTGGACAAGATGCAAATTTGACCTCTATACCAGGATGTCTCCAGTTTTCTAGTCAGCTTTTCCACTTGCCAAATGCACTCAAAGACTGTTTGCACAAGGTAACTAGTTAATGAACTGAGTTATGTTATCTTCATCCTTGGTTCAGCCCCAGCTCTTAGTCCTGTATCTGCCTGAACTTCCTGCTCCACTACGTATGCCTGCTATAAAAACCATTTCATTATCAAACTGGACCATAAAATGGTCAAACAAATGTTATATTGTGCTGACATCACAGAAGTGGAATAGCAGGAATGACCATTAAGGGAAATCTGGAGAACTGGAATGATTAAATCTGTACCAAACAGAACAACTTGTGTGGCTGCAATTTGAGAAATAAGACTTTGTTTCACACCTGAAACACAGAAATCTTTTTGGTAAGAGTGCTTAACAGAGGATGATGCAGAAGGAAGGTAGCTGGTTTAGCAGAGACAGATCTTCACACTGTGAGCAGAAAGAATCAGCAAAAGGGGATATCTGGCTCCCAGACCTTCTGACAGACTCATCTCCTGGCAAATATCCATGCATGACACACTAGAAAATGTTATGTGCTTAGACATAATGCTTCCCTGCCATTGCCTCCGTATGATTTAGGTATTAATCAGCCTTTTGATTTAAGTTGAGCTACTTAAGAATGTCTTGTGTAATGTCTGTGTGGCCATAAATAAGCAAGACTTCTTTTCTAGGAACCACTTATTCCTTGAGGGGAAACAATTAAAGAGATAAATGCAGTACCTTTAAGATCTGAAGAACTGAGATCTAAGATTCTGCAGAACTGAAGTCCATACCAAGCTTTTAAATGAAAATCTCCGTTCTTCTACAAAAGACATCTGCAACTTCAGCATGGTTTGCAGAGTAATAGGATTTGTTTTCCTTAAATGTAATGAAAAAAACAGATTGATTTTCCTCTGTTCCACCTCGAATTTGTGACAAAGTTTTTGTTGGGAGGTTTGCAACAGAATTCAATAAGCCCTAATACAGTGAGGCTGTCAGGAGTGGCTGTCAGATGTGGATGAAATTCTAGTTACCTGCGTCTGGAAAAGAACAAATTACTAGAAATGAATGGACTTCACTCTCAAGTAAAAGATGGAAAGTCTATCAATCACTTATTAGTGAATTCTGAAATATTGTATTTTCTGACTAGTAATCCATGGTGGATATGAATTGTGTTTGCAATGCATATTTATAACTTCAGTTATGCTGTGGTTTAAGGTTATTGTGTCCATGTTGTGAAAAATTCAGTCAATTTGTATGGAAGTTATTCACCAGTTTCAATGTGTAAGAACTCTTTCTCCTGGAATTTATTTCATTTGTAATACAATATTTTAGAGCAAGTAAGTTTGTGGTTATTCTGAAGTTTAAATAATCAGTAATTAGGGTGTGAAAACCATGTTTCTGCAATTGTAGTTTTTTGTTGAGTGAACAAAGAGATGTGACTTCCTCACATTTACCTGCAGAGCCTTTGATTTATGATACACATTCTTTCATATTTCATGGTGGACCTTCAACTATTCTTTTCATTGTGTTACAATGTGCCTTGAAAAGGAGCACTTGCTTTTAAACAGCTTGGTAAGGTAAAAATAAAGCTATCTGGAAAAGCTGAGGGAATTTGGAAAGTCGAGTCTATTGCTTCAAGCTGAGCAAGAGCAAACTTACTCAGTTCTGCTTTCCAAAAGGGCTTTCTTATAGAGATAGTTATAGGAGGTCTGAAATAATGCTCTCAAATAAAGAACATGTTTCTTCTCCTCTTTGATTTGGCTTTGATAAATAACTATGTAGAGAATTGCAGTTTTTTGGCTTTTGGGTGTTTGGAAATGTTGCTTCCTGGCCATGGCCATTATGATGTTTTCATTTTACACAGGACTGTTGGCAAATCCCATGTTGATAAGCTCTTTTTTGTCACTGATCATTGTAAATAATTTGAGTTTTATTTGATTTTTTTTTTTGTAGGTTCAAAAGTTTTTGTGCTCTTTTTGATCTGCGGTTTATCTTTGCAACGCTGACAAATAGACCATGGTTGAAACCCAATGAAGAACCTAGAAAGAAATTTTCTTCCAGCATCTTCTTGTATTGTGATTTGTCTCCCATATGCTGATAATGGCAATGTCTAGACAGACAGCTGGAGCAGTAGCATTAGAAGCAACTGTCATGCATACCCCATATAGTGTTTGAGAAATTACACTCTGATCTTGCTACCCAGGAGGGATCTCTAATCCTCAAGGGAAAGTACCCATGTTTCTATATATTCAGTGATCATGTCTCAGAATTTAGATATGAAAGCGTAAATAATTTGTTTTGCTACTCTGAGCATCATTGAAAGTCTCATTTAGCAAGCCCAAAAACAAAACCCCAAGTTCCCTGACCCAAAAGAGCAACTAGACTTACACATCTTTTAGACTTGGTGGCTACTGCTTGTGACTTGGAATTGGACTGGATGCCCTGTGGTGCAGCTTTCAAAAAGGAGAAACAACTGTCTCTTTTCTATTGACACTGGGTTAGTGGATGAGTTCAGCTGAGGAGGTTGGGCAATCACCCAAATCAGAGCAGAGATGTAAATATTAGCAGAACATTCTCATGGGAGGACCATAGAATTTAAAGTTGGCTTCCTTGATTGGTTTCAGAGCCTGACAGAGCTTGGCAGACCTATCTGTTTTCTCAGGCATTAAATGAGCATGGCTTGGATTATCTCCTTAAAAGTTTTCTTCCTTTTTGAAGTATAGAAAATGGGGAATGGCTTAAAAAAAATAAAAAAAAAAAAGAAAGGAAAGTTTGTATCCTGAATCCATATTTACCATAGAAGAAAGGAATAGGAAAGATCTCAGAGGGTCATCTACTCCATTTTCCTATCCACAGACAGGATTAATGATATATTAAGTGGAGTTCTCATGCTGTGGTGCACTGCTGGTGCATAAATCCCTTAAAAGTGAATGTAGCAGTGCTGCATAGAGTTACAGCATTTTGGGGCAAATCTTCAGTGCACAGGAAATACTGTTTTCAGGATATCATTTGGAATAGGCTTGTTGAGCCCTCCAGCAAAGGGAGGGAGGCCTGTAATTGCTTGAGACAGTTCAGCCTTGAAGGAAAGTGAGACCAGCTTAGTGCTGGATGCAGCAGGATGTGTGCCTGGCTTCTGTTCAGCTGGGCTTTCTGCCTGTCTCAGCTTTCCTGGCCTGCATCTTCCAGCTAGTGCTGTAGCTACAGTCCATGGGTTTCTCAGCCACTGCGGCTAAATGTGTCTCTGTCCGTTCTCTGGCACTGAAAGTGCCTCAAGTGGATTAGCCCTTGTTCTCATTATTGTAGTCTGCCACTCCTCACATCAAAGTGGAAAGCTCTCTGTTGGCGGTGACACATGGCCTGTTGGGACTCCAGAAATGTGCACAGGAGAGAGAAAAGCAGATTTTTTTTTGGAAGCCAAGATGTAGGAGTAGAGAATTACACTAAATGGAAGAGAGACCAGGAAGCGACTTGATGAGACTGAGGAATCAAGGAGTGCTACAAGAACAAGCTATCCTGCACAAGAGAAAGTTTATTGCAATATATCAGGTTGTTACGGGTTTCCCAGTTTATGAATTCACAGTTGTAAAGTTAAATATCATTATTGCATTCTATACAAAATGGAATTGGGTTCTCTCCCTCATGTTATCCCTGCTCCCTGATTGGCTAGATTTTGCCACAGTGGATTTTCCCATATGTGGTTATCTCCACCCTCGTTTACCCCTTATGGTTGCGATCCTCCCCTATCTTTCCTTTCATGTAGGAGGATTTGCATGCTTCTCCCACGTTCCAGAAAGTTCCATGCCACCCTTGTATAAACCAGTGCCATTTTAATAAATGTGCTATTCCATCATACTGCTACCTGGAGTGTGCCTCTCTTTCTTACCCTCGAAGGGTCTCGTTGCCAAAACATGCCCAGAGACCATTTTAATAATTTAATAGAAAAAGGAACTGAGTCCCTGTGCATGATACATACCTTCTTGCAACTGAGTTTAATCTGATAAATTTAGTCCTCACTCTAGATGCAGCCTCTCTCTGTACCTCCTTGTAGACTTCCTTTGTACCTGATCTCTGGGCATGAAGTCATCTTGTTATCCTGGCAAAGCAACAGCACTATCTGCTTGAAGCTTTCTACTTGTGAAGTAGAACTTTCTCTAGCAGTTTTTTACATATTCTACTCTATGCCTTCTGTGTCTAGTTTGCTCCAAGGCTCAGCTGCCCTGTGCTACAAAGAGATTCATGCAAGCAGTGTATTGAGTGCTGGTCACTTGAGCTATGATAATTTGCTACTGTGATCTTTAATCTGTTCTGTTCATAGTGCCTGCTTTGAGAATACCTCTAGTCCTGTAGTCTACATTTCCCTCAAGGTTGCTGGGGCAAAGACAAGACAGGTGAAGTAGAAGAGCACAATTTTTGGGACACAGGGATTGTCTTTGTAAGTCGAGTGAAGAGGACACAGTAAGAGGTGGAGAAAGGTTTTGTGGGATGAAGTTCTGGAGGGAGGTCTTCATCTGATGAAAGGATGTAGGAGGTGATAAGGTAATAACAAATCTAGTGATCCAACACTGATTCATAACACCCACTTCCAGTGATGGCAAGGAAAGCAGTCTGTGCAGTATTGGAGGCAACATACAGAGCTGCTAGATTATCAGGGTGCTGATGGCCAGTGTTGATGCAGCAGTAAAACCTTGGCTTCGGGACAGAGGAAGCAGGCTGTGCTATCAGTTTGCACAGAATGGCACCATGGAAGATGCCACACTAAAATAAAGAAACTGACAAAAAAAAAGACCTTTTGAAAAGTAGGTCTGCCATGCCTGAAAACATTACCTCTTCTCCAAAAGGTAAAGCATCTAATGGAGGTTCAACCTTTTTAGTATTTGCTGAAGGAAGCAGATGAGGGACAAAAGACACTCCTAAAACCATGCCTTGGCCTGACAAAAGCAAATGTTTCTCTTGGAAAAAACCCCTGAAAGCTGATAGCTTTCACCCCTGTGAAGAGAACTTCCGCAGGGAGTCAATTTATAAAGGGATACCATACCATGCTGACACCTTAGTATGAAGATTGAAGATGTTGATTTATAACTTAGCATTTGACAGTAACTATTTTAATGAGTATTTTGTGAAGAAGTACAAGGTATCTGGGCCCATGACTATTGTTATGTCTTTATTTCCATAGTGCTGTGCTGGATTTCCATATCTATTACAGGAGTAGAAAGAGCTATGCCAAGGGATGTTACTTGATGGCCTATTAGATACTTTCCCTGTGAGACACAAAACTAACAGAAGTAGAGCTGACTTTGACTAACTCTAGACTGACTCTGCAATAGTGTCCGTTTATCTAGCAAGGACTCTTTTTCGCTTGCCCTTTCCATAGTTGCCTACTGTTATTTGCCAGAGCATTTTGGTAACCTGGTCTCCCATTAAGTTTAACATTGTGGTGATCAGAAGACAAGTGATCCTTCAAGAACTGCAGTGTGTTTGCTATTAGATTAATTATAATATATAAATATATAACATATATAATATAAAATATATAAAATATATAATATATAAATATAATTAATATATTAATACTGTGATTAATAGATACTGAAATGTTATCAATGAAACATAATATATAGTAATTCCGCGTTCTGAATTTCTGAACTACAGCAGATTGTATCATGTTTTATTATGTCCTCAAGGTAGTAAAATATGTATGGGCATATAGAAGACAAATTCTTTCCTAAATCTCATATCAGAAGATATGGAAGAGAAAGGAATCTACAGTTAAAATTAGTCTAATTTTTGAATATAAAAATAGAACATCTATGAGATTGTAAATGGTCCTTCTGACACTGTCACTAATTGCCAGGGAATCCAGCTGCTCAGAAATGGCACTACAGTTCTTATATTGGCTCACTTCCTGCTTTGCTCCTCTTATATTATTATATGACTTGCAGAGAGCCGTCACTTTCTAGATTCTCAGCCAAATAAATAACGAATATGGCTTCATTTAGCAATTGAGATCTTTACATCCGCAAGTTAGCTATTTTTTAGTGGCTTGAAAAGAATTGTATTCTGACTGAAAACCTTGAGAGGGAAGAATAGCTTTATTATAAATGTGTCTGGAATGTGAGCATATGGTACAGCTAAATATTTTTAACATAGCAAGTATTGTTATATTAAAATATGACCCACAATTTAATGATGGTATTGTAATTTGTCTTGCCCAGGTTGCTGTTAGGGAAGAATACATTTAGATGTATGGATTACATTTCATTACTAACACAACTTTCTAAAGTTTGGTCTGGGACTGTGAAATATATTTTCAGAGTAGCTAAGAATCACCAACACACCACTGAACTCACCTTTCACTCCTGACATGAGGAAAATGTTTTTTAATGTTTTGGTCTTTCACATAGATTGGTTGTAGTTCAACAAGAACAGTTAGGAAAGAAAATTGAACTCTTAATTATTCCAGAAAGGAGAGTGAATAAGAAAAAGAAAAAAAGTGAATGAATATCTTTGGAAACCCTTATGATGAGCTTCATATCAAATAATACTACCACTTTGCCATTTAAAAAAATTGTTCTGCAGTGTTTCTGGGAAAATTGCAAAATACACCTTAACCTAGTTGACTGTAGTCTGTAACTAACAACTGAAAATTAATTTATACTTCTTTGTATTTTTCTTCCAAGTCTAGGATAGATTCAAATGGGAATATCATACTATTTGTGTTTCACAAACCCTCTGTTTCAGAAGTCTTAATATACTACCTGAGTCTACTGAGGGCTTCTCCCCAGTGTTTCCTCTCCTCCACTAGTTATCAACTGTGTCCCTTTGGTCACCTTTCATCAGAGTTCAGTCATTGTAGAAACAGGATAAAGGGAAAATACCTTGGCATGAGTCAGTGGTTTAAAGAAATACAGTCAGAGGAAGCAGATGTCTGTATCCCACAAAGGTCTCCCAGCCTAAACCCCACATCCTTCTGTCCTTCAGCCTCATGTGAGAAACTCTTTTACCTGTGTGGAGCATTGGCATAAGTAAAGAAAAAGAAATCAGTAGTCTGGAAAACATTATCTATGCTGGAAAATGTGTGATGAGATGCGGCCAATAGCTCAGCTGCATAAGCACTAGGAGCATAGTCATGAATATCTGTTGAAAGCACACAAACATTGTTTGTGCTGGTTGCTTGGCACTCCTACAGCTGGGCTGCTGCAGAAATCTGGGTATGAAATGGCAGAGGAGAGAATAGGACCAAACTGTTTGGTGCTATGAATGCAACTTCGCTTCCAGATTACAAGTCTTCAGGTTTGGATTCCTTCTGTACTACTGAAAACCCAAAAAACTAGGCTTTTAGTGGAAATTTCATTGTGAGACAACCTTTACCTCTATAAACATGTTCTTGTCTGTTAAGTGTAAATTAGAGTTTAGCAGGCAAAACCAGGAGCCACAGATCAAATACAGTTGTTGTGGAAGTGGATATTGGTTCATTTACTCCTTTTTTAGTTGGGTCTGAGGCTCATCAGATGCTCAACGGCTAGGAAGGAATGGCTGAGGATCTTGATTTAAGAAATTGCTTTGTCCCCCATCCCAGCTGAGGGAGCTCTGAGAAGTGAAATGCAACCAAACAATCTTGGAACTGGAGAATGCGTAAGCTAAACACTTTGCAATGACAGCCATACTCTCCTTCCAGCGAAGTTATGTTATAGATGAGCCAGGTTATACTGGTGGACAGGTGATTTCTGCCATGAGGGATATATGACAGCCACAGAACTCCATGTCTCACAAATCTTTTCACGCTAACATTGAATATGATAAACTGTATACATTTTAGTATGCATCTTATAGGCTGATTAGGCCTATTTTACTTCTCAGCATTCCTGGGTTCACTAGGAAATGAATGCTTGCATTTCTTTGAAGATTTGATTCTTGCTGCCTCAATGACATCTTCATAGGCTGAAAAGAAATATATTCCTTTTTTTTTTTTCTTTTGTGTAGGAGAATGGATTTTCAGCTAGATTCACCTGTATGCTTGCCATTTCAGGCACACCTTCCTTTCTTTCACTAGTTTGGTTTTTGGAAGCCAGTAAAAAGGAATAAAAAAGCTGTAACAATTACCTTGTAAGAAACTTACCTATTGCTTACCTCACAGCTATGATATCAGAGTACTGTATATAAACCAAATTCCTTTGGAGGTGAGAGTATTTAAATTTTCTTATTATTATTTGTCTTTGCCACATGACCAAAATCTTCAGATATAAGAAGCATAGAGTAACATTATATCATTATGTTAAAAAAAAAGATAGACTGCTCTGAGATAATGTAAATGCTTTCCAGTTATTGTGATGGTAATAAGCAGTTTCTGGTAATTGCATATATGTCATGTGGAATGAAGGATTTATTGTTTTTATTTTTGGAGCGAGGATATAATTTTTCAAGTTTGACTGATTAAAAGAAAAAAGGAAGATAACCAAGGAGTTACTGAGATGTGCTTGACTTCCCTACCAAGACACCTCTGTTAACTTTCTGTGTCTGCAATCAGCCTGTAGATGTCCCCCAAAACATACTGTGCTACATCCAGTGTTCAGTTCTGTTGAAAGCAGATATAATATTTGCAAATTACTAACAGCTCAAGTTAAAGAAAGACAGAGAGATGAAAAGCTGCTCAGGAATGCATGTTCTGTGGGAGGGCTATTGAGGTAATGACACAGTAGAGAGCATCTCAGACCAAGAGAAACATGAGCTAAACAAAAACTGATAAAAAGAAATAGAAATAAGAGTCTTACAGAAGACTGAAGACACCAGAAAAAGTGAGCCAATAATGACACAGTTCCCTATGACTCTTAGATATGGAAATGATAGATTTTCCTTTGGTTTAGTGAACCAGAACTGACCTTAGTACTGTTAATACATGATGAAATGAATGCTGCACTTACATGAAGTGACTGGTTTGTGAGTGCATAACACCTTTGACAAACCCAGCAGGTTAGGGGGAGAAAATATAGCTCAATCCATAATCATTCTGATGAGATGACGATGAATTTTGGTGACCTTTATCTGTGTTTAGCTAACGTAATTAAGTGCTGAATAGTGCCTGCATCAGTGACGGACTTGGCCCTGTCTACATATCCTATGGTGGAGCTGGATGAACCCTGCATATGATTTTTAACAATCGGTGGAATCCTAAACAGTTGTTTGTTTCATCCATTTGCAACCTATTCTCTTCAATAAATAATTGATTTCTTCTCACACAAGACTTTGATAAATGGTTTCTACTTGTATCAATACTGACATTCACATGCAAACAAGCATATTTGTCAAAGAGGAAGAGTATTCACTGGTCACAATGTATTATTTGCTCTGTTATTTGTCATTTTGGTTGTTATTCTTCTGTTTTCAAAATTTTTCATGGAGGACCTGAAAGGTTATAGAACAACCTTCCCTCAACACGAGTAATAGAGTCAAAGCGAACAATAATGAGTGACTTTTAGCTGAGAAATTTCATAACACTTACATTCTTCTCTATTGCTGTTCTAACACAGATCACAGCACAGTAAGGAACAGAAAGTCAGCAGCATTCAATTTGCAGATGAGGAACAAAGAACTACAGAATTTGGAGAAAATTTCTTCCCCCATGGCAGATACATAGAACCATTTGGGTTGGAAAAGACACTTAAGATCATCAAATTCAGCCATTAACCTAACACTGCTAAGTCCATCAATAAACCATGTCCCTAAGTGCCACATCCACATTTTTCAAATACCTCCAAGGATGGTATTTGAAACCACTTCCCTGGGCAGCCCTTTCCAAGGTTTAATGATATTTTCAGAGAATAAATATTGCCTAATCTCCAATCTAAATCTCCCCTGGAGCAATTTGAGGCTGTTTCCACTTGTCCTGTCACTTGTTACTCAGAAGAGACCAACTTCACTGTAACCTCCTTTCAGGTAGTTGTAAGAGAGTGATCAGTTCCCCCTTGAGCCTCCTTTTCTCCAGGTTAAACATCCCCAGCTTCCTCAGCTGCTCCTCATAAGACTTGTGCTCCATACCCTTCCCCAGCTCTGTTGCCCTTTGTTCACACTCCAGCACCTCAATGTCTTTCTTGTACTTGTGGGGCCCAGAACTGAACACAGGATTTGAGGCGCAGCCTCACCAGTGGTGAGTACAGGGGGATGATGGCTGCTCTAATCCTGCTGGTCACACTATTTCTGATCGAAGCCAGGATGCCTTTGGACTTCTTGGCCACCTGGGCACACTGCTGGCTCATGTTCAGCTGGCTGTAAACCAGCACACCCAGGTCCTTTTCCACTGGGCAGTTTTCCAGCTACTCATTCCCCAGCCTGTAGCGCTGCATGGGTTTTTTTTTTTTGACTCAAGTACAGAACCTGGCACTTGGCCTTGTTGAACCTCATACCATTGGCCTTGGCCTATTGATCCAGCCTGTCCAGGTCCCTCTGCAGAGCCTTCACATCTACCTGTGTCCCCAGTGACAGTTCTATAACCAAGCCTTAGAGTAGTGGATTCTCCCAAGCTTCCCTCCAGCAAAGCAATTCTGCTATTATTTCAGGGGCTTTTTTGACTATTTCATTTTTTGAGTAACCTCCTCAATCTTTTTTTTCATCTTCTTTTCCTCTTTGTTGTGGGCATACCTAGTATCAGAACCTGCAAAGGAATAATTATTTCTCTTATGTCAATGATCTGCATACTGGAAGACTGCTATATTCCACTCTTTCCTCCATCCTCCTTGTCCTTAAGCTGCACAGTCTTATTTCTTTCGTTCATTCCTCAGTGAAAACTTTCTCAAGATCTTATTTCTCACATGCCTTTAGAGTCTCTACAGGTGTTACACATTTTTCAGGAAGGAACAATGTGATATTATCTTGTAATTTTTAGCTTGCTATTCACCATAGCATAAAAAATTGTTTCTTCTGAACTGTTAGGTAATATTTTGGTTTGTTTCCCCCATTATTTCTGCATAAATTGAAATATTTTCATGACAAGTCATAATTACATACTTGCTAAATGCAATTTTCAGTATTTATCCATTCATCTTTCAGTACCTGTCTGTGACTCAGCCTCTGAGAATGCTGAATCAATGACATTTTTCTGTATAATGGTGGAAAAAAATCCTTGGAGATAAAGAAAATAAGTAAACATGAGCATAAAGATTTGACTTGATGATCTTGGAGGTCTTTTCAAACCTTAATGCTTCTAAGGTTCTTTATTTCAGTAGGGTTTTGGACAGTCAGTGAGGAATCTTAGTTGACTGTTGCTCATCTGCTACGAATCAGAATGACTTCCCCAAAGCCACACAACAAGCACTTTGATGTAACTAATGCAGTACAGAAACAAAGATTACATTCTGACCAGTTCATATACTGACAGGGAAAAATAAGAAGTCCTGAAACAACTAAAATATTCACTCAAGAAACATTTAAAGTGTGATACACTGAAGTATTTCTAAAAATCAATTTTTCATGGATAATCCACAATACATTTTTTTTCTTTTATACTTCTTAATATATAAAAGACATGTTTACAAAATTTATTTCTAGTAGTTTGTAAAGGAATTTACAAAAAACCAAAAAATTTGACTGAAGGAAGTGTGAATCAGACAATGTATCTGTAACACAGTTCTACAGTATGTTTTTTCTCATTCCATGGATGAGCTAAGGTGAATAAATTTCTGCAGGTATCTTGCTTCTGGCCTGTAAGAGGATGTGTATTGGGCTCTTTCACTTGCGGAGTGAGTCCTAGTCCAAAGGAATGTAAAAAATTGAATCTGAGCTTTCAAGGAGCAATTTGCACACAGGGGACTTGCTGTGAAGGAGCTGTTGAAATGTAAGGTGCTGTGACTTTTATAACAGGGTAACCACATACACTGAGCCTTCAGTATGATTGATTGTGGTTTTGGTAGTTTTCTGTGGTTTTACTTTTTTGCTTTAGTGAGACTGAGGGTGCAAGGAACATCTCATATTTCATCAAGCCTCCAACAATCAACCAGAGGGACTGAGGAGAGCAAGTAAGAGTCAGGTCTGGGTAAGCAGTATGATTAGTAAGTGAAAATTGAGTCAAGTGCTAACTAGGAGTCAAGTGCTAACTAGTACTTTTTCTTTATCTCTACTCCATCAAATAATATTCTCAAAGCCAGAGCAGGTGTATGATAACTGCATTTGATGAACACTGATTCTACATATGTTAATCAAGGACACTGAGGAAAGTTTCAGATCAGGTTGATGTACCCTAGCAAGCCAGCTTACTTGGTGTAGTCAGAGAAGCTGTGACAATTTCCTGAATTTCAGATTTCCACTGCATTGTTTTGTGTTCTCTTGGTGCTCTTTTACCACACATTCCAACTGGCATGTCAAAGTTCTGTCAATAAATTAAATTAATCCACTTCTTTTGTTGTCACTGTAGAGTTTACACATTTCTTTCTCCTAAGATGGTGGACCAAAGGAAGTAAATGTATCTGTTTTCTTAATTTTAAACTTTTTTTTTTTTTTTTTTTTAAATTTCTCACTATATCTGTCAGCTGCTCCTTACTTCCATTCATTTGTGCCTTTTGCAAAGCAAGGAGAAGCTGACCTCAGTACTAGAAATTTTCTCTCCACACTTGTGTCAGGACATGGAAGAAGCTAATTTCTTTCTCTGACCCCAGCAATGCACAGATGTCTCAGTAAGCTGAGATCAAACACTAAAGGGAGATGGGGAGGACAGACATGTGGCATCAACAGCGCTTTCCTTCTTCTGACTTAGTCTCAGTAAGGGTTGTTTTCTGACCTTTTTCTTCCTAATTTAATAAAATTATATTGAACTTGTTTTCCTCTTATAAAGTCTAATTCTTTGCATTTATATAAGGACTAATCCAGAAAATCACAGATTTAGCTCTAAAAGCTTTAAAAAAATTTTTCATAGAAAATCTCTCTGAGCAAACACCATGTACTTTATTCAGAAAATGAACCTCTCTTTGTAGAATAAATAGGGGCTAAATTATCTCCTTTAGATGGATGCACTTAAATGGCATATTTAAAAATATTTACAATTGTTATGGAAACAAACTCTGGTGTTAATTTTGATAGAGTAAATGGACCCAAAGATCACTAAGGTGTTAGCCTGATCATGTAATTGCAAAGCAGTCACAACTAGCTCAGATATCTGAGAGAGAGACCTGGGATTACCATGACTAATTTCCATGATAAATAGACTGGAATATTCATGACAAATACACACATCCACACCTGGGAGGTGAGTAGCCTGTACTGGAGGAAAAAACCCAGCAAACCAATACCAAACAAAGTATGGGGTTTTGAGGCTGAAAGGTTAGGAAGCTGCCTGATTGTGCAAAGTAAATCTGTTTGGGAGTTTCCTGAGTCCTTTTTTTGTCAGAGATATTGGTTGGGGCCTCTTCAACTGGAAAACACCCTTATTAGTAGAGAAGAATAAGCTTTTTTTTTTTTGCTGAAGATTTTACTAATCAGTCTGAAGCAGCTGGTTGATTTTAGTCTTTTTCACTCTTTGATAAAAAGAACAGAGGAGAGGAGAGGAGAGGAAAGGGGAGGGGAGGGGAGGGGAGGGGAGGGGAGGGGAGGG
>JAWWTY010000077.1:132630553-132642349 GCA_035222235.1 Margarornis squamiger
AGGGGAGGGGAGGGGAGAGGCTAGGTAGTAGCAGGCGAGGTAACTGGGGTTTACTCCCGGTCCTGGGAGCCAAAGCCACTCTTTGTTTGTGGTGGATGGTAAGAGTTGCTGGGACAACCTCAGCTGCTACATTTGTGGGTCTGCCTCAGTTGCAGAGTTGAGATTGCAACCTGGCATGTCCAGCTGGGTTCCCACCGTCTCTTCTGGAATGGGTTTCTGGGGCTGTTCCATAGAGTGCAGAATCATGGGCAAAAAAAAAAAACAACAGAGGGAGAGAAGTCTGAGCCGGGGATTGTGGTGGTGTGTGGTGTAGGGTGGTGTAAAAGGGGGTGGAAGGAAGATAGTGGCATGTTGTAAGAGAGAAGAATGATCCCCAGTCCCTCCTGAAGTGGATGTTTCTGTGGTCCTATATGTGGTCATGTGCCTGAGTTTGCTGTCTCCCATTTCCAGGGATAGATTAGCTGTGCACACTATCTGGAAGACTTAAATATGACATTAACATTGACAGCGGAGTATGGAAAATTTTGATCAACACATAAGTTCAGAAGCAGGACTTAGGACTTTTTTTAGAAGAGTACTTTTATCTTAAGTGTGTTCTTCTCTTAAAATCTGCCTTGAGGAATGTGTTGAATAACTATTTTTCTAAATCTTAGTTGAGAATAATAGTCTGAAATATTAATTAGCATTGGAGAGTGTTTTGTCTGCATGGTCCACTGCTCTAGACAGATGCAGATGTACAAAGAAGCTCAGCTACACGCAAAGAAAAGGTTGAGTCCTTGCAGAGCAGGAATATGTGGTTCACGTTTCACTTCCCATTTCTGATTGTTTTGCTACCAGAATCTGCTTCATTCTCATTCAGCTCCAAGTCAAAACCTGTGTGGTTGTTGTCTTCCTATATACATTAGTTTCCTCTCAAAAACAACCGGGCGTTGTGGACAGGGAGGGATCTGCTGTGCTCTGGTATCTTCCCAGACAGAGTATTCACAGGACCAGGAACGTGGGCTGTACCCAATGCTGCATCATTGGCATAGACAGAGTCTCTGCATGAAGACCAGAACTGATATCTCCAGGAAGAGTAGATCTTGGCAGTGTCTTCAGGGGTATCAGTACTCTGTGGAGACCATGAAGCAGTGTGGTAAAGCATAGGTTTTCTTCATGGAGGAGTGGAGTGCTGTATGCCCTCAGAGTATGCTGACCATTACTGCAGCCCAGGGAATGCTATGTCCTTCTTGGACACCTTTCTTTTGCCCAGAAAGCAGAGTTCTTCTTAAAGGACTATATTATGTCCCATGGCATCTTTTCTAGTAAGCATAAGGCTGAGAAGGCCTGAAAAGCAGCCTTGCTTCAACTGAATGGCTAAATGTGATCTTAGCTACTATATATATGCTGATTTCAAACTTAATGACTTCTCAGAACTGGGGTTTCTATTGTGCTATTGGAAGAACCTACACAAAGAGAGAAAGCACAAGCTTGTACAATCTGTGATTATACAAGACCCCTTTTATCTCCATTTTTCACAATGGTGATATGAAAGTTATAATAATTAATTAAAATTCATTATAATAGAATTATACAACTTCACTGGCTGATTTCTATAAACAATACACTATAGATTCTGAGAGGAAGCTGAAATGTAAACAGTACTTTTTTACATAAACACTCCCTAAGAGTCCTGTTCTTTTTTCCTAGTGTTTCCATACCAGCACTTGATTGCAAACCTAAATTAAATTGTCTGAAGGCTGGGTTTAACATTTTTCAGTACAGATAAACAACATACTTCAAAGAAAACACTGCTACATGACATGTGCAACCTTAAGAATACACCATTTTAATAATTACTTGCTGACATTGCTTGTTTATTCTTGGTATAACATTATCAATTGAAGTGAAATCACCTTTGATTTTACAGACGTAAACGCTCAAATTAAAGTTCTTACTTTCCAATATGTAAACAACAAAATTTCATGTGGCTCTTATGAACCTAGGAGGTGTTATTAAATGCCATTACCAGCTTCATGTCTGATCCATGAACAAAGTGAAAACTTCACTTATGTGTGAAGCAAGAAGGTTGTTTGGGGTGTGCTCTCTCTCTCTCAATCTCTCTCTCTCAAATGCTTCATGCTCTTACCCATGAAATGTCTTTCAGTTTAGATGTTACCTTAATCTATGCTAAGTCTTTTGACTGAAAAGAAGCTGGTTGTATTCTTCATGTCTGGAATTGTGCACCACTCTAATGACTGTCACTGCTATGTCTGGAAGAAATGGTATCAACGACATTGTGCCTTGTACTTCTCCCCTCTCATTCTTCTCTCCTAAATTCAATTTTTATGACAAGTGTTGCAAAACAGAAGCCAGTGGGAAACATGTTTCTGAGCAAAGTAACTGTGAAGCAGAAAGTTAGAACAAAAGGTTAGTTTTCTTGTAGAAATGATAACAGCTTGAACCTCTCTCCCTCTTCCCTCCTCATATTAGAAAAGGGTGCACTAGTGAGGTTAGGTCAGTACACACATGTTTTAAATTAGTGGTTTATAAACAAGGAAGTGACAATTATTTGTTATGATTATTTGTCAAATAATCACATCTGTACCTAATTACCATGTATGTGCCAGTGTTTGCATTTCTCAGTAAGCTGAACTCAGTGAGAATAGCTTTAGATGGTAAATGGTGAGCCCGCATTTAATGGGTACAAATATTTTAACACAGTATACATTGTGTTAAAAGTTATAAATAAAAGTGCCATATAGCTCTAATCAGTCTCACTCCTTATCTTCCATTTGCAAAGTTTACGAAACGTAGCAATGAATCTTACAGAGTCTCTGTGATGTGGGTTTCTCTCATTCTCAAAGCTTTCTTATAAGATAAATTTTTGTCTTACTGTTTTATTACCAAGTAGTATTCTCTCTTTGGTAATACATATATAGCCCCATTATACTGTGGCCAGGCTATTATTTCCAGTATTCCTCTTATTTATTTGTGTTTCTTTCTTCTATCATTGCATGTAGTCCATTCCTTTAGAAACACAGGCTTTCAACAATGGTTTAGTTTCCAGGGTCAGCTTATTTTAAGAGTCAAAACTTCAGCTTTCGAATACCAAAGAAAAAATATTTCAGTGCTCATTTGAATAAAGATAGTGACTTTTCTTTGACATTCTTCTTTGTTGGAAATTTTCATCTCAGATTCCATGCAGAAGTGTGTTTGGGGAAAGGGAAATTGTAAGTATGTCTTTATGTGAGTGTTTGTTTGCCCCAAAGGTGTTTGTGCTGTCATTTCTTAAAGTGCTTGAGTTTAGAAGTCACTCAGGGTCCAGGAAAACATAACACATGCTTGAATTTTTCCAAGGCTTTGGACTTAATTCTTGGAGTATGTGTGATGTTGTCTTCCCTGCCCTGAAAGAATGCTTTCCCAGCTGTGTTGGGGGTTTTAACACCCCGTTATGTCATTCTTCCGTGTCTTACAAGGAGCAGGGTAAGATATGTATCACCATCCTGTTTGTGGTCATAGAGCACGTCTATGACAAATATACTTAGGGATTCTTGGTGGGAGTCCCTGGCTAGAGAAATGTCTCCATGGTTCAGGCTTGTCTTACAGTGCCTTGTTTTTGTGTGTGGTCATGCTCTGGCAGAGTCCCACTGCCTTACATGGTGGCAAGTTTGGGGTGTTGCATTTCAGCCCATCCATGTACCTCTGCCTGCTTCTAGGATCTTTAAATGAACTCATTCAAGGGGCAGTTATCTGGCCTCTATCTCAGACCCTCCTGTCTAAACCCTCCCAAGCCCAAGGCTGTGAGCTACAGCTGAGTGGGCAGAAGCACGATACAGCAGCTGTGCCACCCAGCAGGCCCATGTGCATGGGGCTTCCACACAATGTCCCTCTGGGTTCGTCTGATGGGGCAGAGGCTTCAAAGTAAAACAGCAGGTAATGTAGCAATGGGAATGGCTACAGGAGAAAGAAGAAAGAGTTTTAGTGTGATTCATCGTGTATTTGTTGAATTAGCAACCAACCATAGAGAGGTCTGACATTAGACAACTGTAACAGCATAACCCCATTTTCATAATATCTTTTCTTGCTCTTTTTTTTTTTGGATAAGATGAGGCCACTTACTCCAATGTTCAAGGGAAAAATTAGCATTGATCTTTGATCAACACAGCCTTTCTTTGGCTTCTCATTTATCACATTTCTGATGTATTGTGTCAGCTTCAAAATGGAAGTTGGAAAATTCTAACCTGGCGGTTGTCACCTTGCTGCTAACCAAAGTGAGTTCAAACCACCTAAAAATCAAGAAAACCTAAAACCCTGTTTTCCAGTCTCATGAAAATGTGCTTTCATGAGTATGTCATTGTTCCTAGGCAAACACTTCTCTTTGTGTTCATCTGAGCAAGTTTTGCAATGAAAGAGGGTGAGCTTTGCATTAGACTCAGTTCTGTCCAAGGGAGTTAGGCATTTAAGCATAATTTTTGGACTGTTGTCTTGTGGGAATTTAGATTTAACTCAAGTGTCTTTCACCAGGGCTTAGACACAGTCCCCAGTGCAAAGCACTTCATGGTCCTGTTTAAGAAACTTCATGATATGGTCCCAAAAAGTGTTACTGAACAATTTTAGGTGCATGAGAACACATGATCTGACTCCTGAGACTTGTGTGCCTGAATTCACTCTTGGTTTGAGCTTTGATGAAAATTATGTGATCTAAATTTATTCACAGCTGAGCAGAAATAGAATCCTCCTTTCCAGACAGAAGAAACCTATGCATAAGGCAGAAAAGTTTCACAGTAAGAGCAATATGGAAGGGTGAAATTAGTCTTGTAGCATTAATTAGATCACTTCAGAAGCTTTACATGGCTAAAACATTAAAACTCACAATCTTTTAGGGAAGACAGAAAGGTATGTTGCCTACTCTCATATCTTTCAATATATACCACAGAATATAGTCACTTAGCTGGTAGCTAGTATTAATCAATCAGCTAATTACAGCTTAAAACAGGACTACAGATGGAAGGTAAAACATACATTATCATGGAGGAATTCAATCTAAGCAGCCACTTGTATTGTCTTGTTTATATTTTTTTTGAAATAATAGATGAATTTTATTAAAAAAATGAATTGCAGTATCTGAAGTTCTGTTACTTCCCATGTTGTCACATATGAAAGAATAAATTGTGAAATCAAAATTTGTTTGCTATTTAGATTTTAAAGATTGTGAATGAATGAAGACAAATAACTTCATATAAAGAAATATGTAATGCCATAAGACTTTTAAATTTCAAAGCTGAAATTGATTATAAGTCAAATAATCCAAAAGAAAATTTAAACAGAAAATTATGATTCATACCTGAAAATGCAGAAGAAAACCCTACAGAATTCCTCAGAAACCAAAATCTGGGGAAAAAATCTAGGCTGATCAAAAAATCCAACTCATTAACATAACAACCTAGTGTAGAAAAAAGAAATAGGATAATGTAAGTTTAATTTTATCATTAATGGTTATAAATAAAGAGTTAGGAACTGGAAACAATGATTCTCTGTGAAACACATGCCTGGATTGGAAAATAAAGAGTTCTATTGAAATGAAAAAATGAAAGGAAAAGTATTAGCACAGCAAAGGAACTTAGAACTCAAAGGAATTTTCATACAGTATTAGAAACAAGGAAAATTAGAATACTAATATTAGATTGAATAATAATGCAGAAAAAATGAGTGTGAATTCAATTACTATTTATCTTTAGGATAAAAAGTTTAGATTACCTTACATAATGGTACACCGGCTTTCTTTTCCACTGGAATCTTAGCCAAATGTCATAATGTAATTATTAAGTTTAGGTAGTTTTAAATTACTGGTTGCAATAAACTGTGTCCAAGGGATTTTTAAAAAATGGCTCGGGAGGTTTCTCATTTTTTTTTCAGTAAACCAGGGAACACTGAGAAAAATCCAAACCAAGCTAATGTCAAGCCAAAATTGGGATATGAAGAAATCTGAATAATTCATAGACCTGTCATCATAAGTTTGATAAATGATGGTATGGTAATCAATTAATAAAGAATTAGGAAGGAGTCAGTAAAATTAACTATAGTCAGTATGGGCTTGTAGATCTAGTTGTATTAACATTGCTTAATCCCTTTGGTGAATAGACAGAATATTAATGACACAGTATATTGAATGTGCTATTAAATACTTGAATTATTATACCGTTGTGGTTTTATTTAGGAAATCAGAGTGTTATAAATTATATATTTTAAATGCATTAAACCCTGACTGTAACTGAATGTAAATTGGGATTTATTACTGGCATTGAAGGGGAACTAGTGTTAAAATGTCTTTTCTTTTTTTAAAATGTTTCTTGGCCCCAGGCTTAAAAAAAATATCATAAATGACTTAAACATAAAGTGATCACTGATTGTAGTTACATACAGTTCCATCCTTAGGTGAGAGATAAGGTAGCTGACTGCAGTAATGTGGATCTCCTTGTAGATGAGAGCCTTCCTGTAGTAGATGAGAGTCAATGTATAGTATGTGAACCTATTTCATGGCAAAAGGAGAAATGCACACTCACAGGGACTCAAAAAGTAGTTCACTGTTACAATATCAATGACTTTTTTGGAAGAGCAAAAACTAAAGGGACTTGGTCATGGTGGACAAGCACAGCCAATTTTTGAAGCTTTTCTCTGAAGCTGCTAATGTAATCTTTATATTATATATAAGAAGCTAAATATTAAGAAGGAGCAGGTACATGATGTACAGTTTAGTATTTCATGCCTCTGCACTCCTCATAGATGTTCAGATTTAGTATATGCAGTTTAAGAAAGCTATTGAAATATTGCATGAGGATCCAAAAATAATTCAGAGAGTGACTAATTCTTTGAAAAAGTTATACTTTATAGTGAGGGATTGATAAATAAACTGTTTATCAAGAAGAAAATTACATGGTGATCGAACACCGTTTGTAAGTATTCCCTAAGAAGATGCTATTTCGCAAGTGGATGGCTGTAGTGCAACAGAAAAAATATAAAATGAAAAGGATGGAAGTCCTTTGGTAATTGTAAGGACATTCACTTTAAAATAAAATGTCAATATTTACTAGTAAGTAATATGAAAAATTGAATAGTTGTGTAAAAGAACAATATGACAGCGTAATGTTACATACACAAGTAGTATTCTAGTAATATGAAAATAGTATGATAAAAGAAAAGCTGAAGAATAAAGGAAAATTCTCAAAGCTTATAAAAAAGCCCTCTATCTCTGGACATTTTAAATCCTACTTCATCAGCAAGTTGGTGTTACAATAAGCTTTCACAATGTCACATGGCCAAGGTTGTGTAGTAGGTCATTGTTCACAATCATTGTAGTCTATGTTTACATCTATGACTTTTTAAAAGCAAGGCCTGGGTCAAGCTGGCCAAATCAGAAAATCACTTCTAATTTTATGACAGAGCTAATGTTGCTAATGCTCACTAATACAGCTACAGGGCTCCTCAGTGGTAACACACAATTCTAAAATGCCTGCTAGGATTCCTGTTAAAATACATTTTAATTCTTTAGGATTTGAACTTCAACTGCAACTTTTTTAAGGTGAAAACTTTCAATATTTAATTACATTATCATTCTAATTCTAAACAGTGTATAAAT
The DNA here is from genome assembly GCA_035222235.1 of Margarornis squamiger. Taxonomy (NCBI): domain Eukaryota; kingdom Metazoa; phylum Chordata; class Aves; order Passeriformes; family Furnariidae; genus Margarornis; species Margarornis squamiger. The sequence continues at coordinate 132,638,172 of JAWWTY010000077.1, forward strand.
AACATTCCTTGAAACTGAAATTGTATATTATGCAACCTGCTTTCTTCATGTTTATGTAACCTTGCCCAGTGACTGTGGTCTGAGGATATTTGCTCTACACAGTTCCTGATGTGCCCTAGTTTTTCCTTTGTGTGTCATATATTTGGTCTGACGACACAAAGGGCATTTCTGAAAAACCTCTTGAGTGTTTTAAAACTTTCGCATTGGTACAGTGGTTGTCACTAGAAAATGATACCTAATATATCACTCACTCCCTATTCTTCCAACAGAAAATATCTGTGTATTTACTGGCAAATGGTGAACGGTTAATTGCTCCCTATAGCACTTACTTGATGTAATGCAATTTTAGGGCCAAAATTTGCCCTTATATCAACTTGTCTTCAGTGGGTTTGAGCCTGTAGTTGGCCTCTAACACTAACAGGCTCTTTCAAAGATAAATATTATGCCTGTATTTGGAGTTTTCTTTTAATCTTGGCAGATAAAGAGGTATGTTCTCTCTTGGTACATGTGTGCACCAGTTGCTTTGGGAATCAAAAGTGAACAAGATCCTAACTTAGACAATTCAGGTCAGTTCTGGAAGGTAAGTGAGACTGACACATTTTTAAGAAACAGAATTCTAGAATAGCCTTTTGGGAAGGAGAGCTTAGTTAAAAATCTGAAAAACTCAGTAAAAAAAAAAAGGCAACCGAGAAGATCTATGACTAGAGATAACATAAAAGCACAAATAATGAGAAAATAGTGAGTGCTTACTAACTCTCATATTAGAAGAATAAAAAAGAAATGTAATCAAGAATCAAGTTTAAGAACAGACTGAAGACACAGTTGCTGACATCTTTCTACTTTATCTGTTGAGTTCATTGCCATGAGGTTTGCAGGGTGCCAGAAATATAAATGGTCCAAAAGGTATTAGGTACAGTCATCTGTAAGTTCATGGAGTGTTATGAAATGTGGATGAAAAGTTGCAACCTCTGGCTAAGGATTTCCCTAAATCACAGTCTGCCAGCATCTGAGAGGATATGCCATGGGGACTATCATTTTATACTTGCTCAGTTTTTATTCTGCTTTCTGAAACAACTGCTACTGTCAGTGTCGGAGACAGAATCTTGGACTAGAAGAACCTGACCCACCACAGTCATGCTTCTAAGAGCTCAAGCAAGGCTTTGTTTTTTTTTCCTAAAAAACAGGTCTTTTTATAAAAAACAAGTTCCTAGACTTTATTACACCCGAGACATCCCATTCTAAACAGTAAAAGATCATTCATGTTTGCAAGACACCTAAAAAAAGGTCAAGATTAGTTCAAAGTAAGAGCCTTATCTATGACTTACTTACCTTTTATCAGTTCTGATTAAATCATTAATGTTTTCTCTAAAGTAGAAGTATTTGTAATATTATATCACATAAAGTCTGTCTTCATGTTGTATTTGTGTTGTCACTATTGATTTATGTGCTTTTAATATATTACTTTTAAATTTCCTGGAATGTTGATCAAGTCTTTAATGTAGTTTGAAATGTGTCCTTTCTGTGTTTTTCAATCCAATTTAAATAATTTAATAATTTTATCCATCATGAAATCATAACATTTACTTTAGAAGTTGTCTTGACTAGATATACTTCTGTATTTTAGGTGGAAATGTACAACTCAATACTTTAGACATCCTAAAGGGTTTTTTTTGGTTGTTTTTTTTTTGGTTTTTTTTTTGTTTGTTTGTTTTGTTTTTTTTTTTTTTTTTTTAAATAGCAACTTACAAAATTAGTTACCTTGTCTCAAAATAAAACTATGTGCCCTGAAAAGGCATTTGCTTTCATTTCTGTAGGTACAGGCTTGTGGTATATTCCCGGTCAAGAAAATGAAACACTTTATTTCTCCATAATGCAGCACATACTTTGCCAGTGAAACTTACTCCTGATGTCAACAGTCTCTCCTCCGTACTGCTCCACAGGGTAGCAAATGTGTGCACACATGCACTCACTTAAAGGACAGTATATACATTACTTCTGGCTACAAATAAAACTAGCAAAAAAGGTTCAACCAAGCGCAAGAGAAAATAAAGAAAATTAAAGTGATATGAACAATTGAGATGTTAATGCCCAGGATGAACTGGAACAACAGAGAGCATTTCCCACATAAGAATGGGGAGAAAAAAATCAGCTATAGGTTTGTATTGGGTCTGGCTGAGATGGAGTGATTTTTCTCCACAGCAGCCCTCACAGTGCTGGGCTTTGTACTGGTAGCTAGAAAAGTGTTTGGCTACTGCTGAGCAGTGCTGGCACAGCACCAAGGCCATCCATCCCACCAGCAGGCTGGACAAGGGCAAGATCTTCAGAGAGTACATAGTCAGGACAGCTGACCCAATCTGCTCAGCAACGTAAGCTAGGAGAAAAGAGCTGGAAGTTGGCATTCATTATTCATGAGGTTTATCATCCAGAGCAACATTTTTGCATACTGAAGCCCTGCTTCAGGGGAAGTGGTTGGACATGACTTACCAAGGGGAAGTAGAGAATAAAATATTTTGTTTTCCTTTGCTTCCACATGCATGACCTGTACTTTTGTTTTATTAAACTGCTATAATCTTGACCCATGAGATCTCTCCATCTTATTTCCTCCACCTCCCTGTCCTGCTTAGAAGGGCAGTGATAGAGTGGCTCAGTAGGCACGTGGCATCCTGCCAAGGTCAACCCACCACAAGATTACTCTGAGGAGAGATTTGACAGAGAGATTTCCACGCCGTATCTTAAGCCATCCTACCATTAGTGAAAAGCAACAGAAAAACTGTTCTAGCTCTACTGAGGAATCCACTCTGGATGATAAATTTTACCTCATATTCCAGCCAAAATTGTCCTTTTTGAGCACAAACAGTAGGAAATTTTCCTTTATTTCAACAGATCTCATGCTCCTTTTCCATTTGGTCTAAATTGCAGCATTTAGACAATACTATTATTTTATTAATTTATTTATTTTATTATGCTTGGCCTAATCACAGGCCTCAAGGCATGAATATTGGCTGTTTATGTTTGCAAAGCAATTTGGGAAAGGTAAGAGTTATACTTTTGCTGATCTGCCACCACAATGAAACAAAAGACCATTCCCCTCTCCATGTTCCTTGTATGCTAGCAAAAGCCATGGACAACTCTCCAAGCTGCAGAAACATCAAACTTCTTACTGTATAAACATTTCTCTCACACTTTAAATGGGTTGGAAGGAGGGAAGGAGGAGAAATTAAATGCCAGATAATTTTACAAAGCACAGTATAATTTGTGCCTGACTTAACCACAATCAAAGATGAGAAAATAGCTCAAAAGAGAAAAGTGATACAGTCAAAGATGTTACTATGCCTGTGTGTGTCACCTGTAGGAAAGAATTAAAAAAAACTAACTGTCTGCTTTTTTATCAATGAGCTGTTCTGTCTCTTATTAAGCTACATGGAACTGGTAAAAGCTTACTAGCGTATTATCTGAGTGCTTTGCTTTCCTTACCCTTGGAGTTACCTTGTGTATTAGTTTGCCTTTAAAGTTTGCTAGAAAACCTTTAACATGCCCATCTGTAGAAACAAGGCTGAAGTGCAGGTACCAACAAGAGAAACTGAATCCAAACATTATCTTCACTGTCAAGGTTAAGCATGTTTCTCTAGCTCTGTGCACATGAGATGTCAGCTCTCAAACAACCAAATGGAGAAGATATAGAGACCCCACCCTTACACGGAAACACCACCACCATCTCCACTACCTTCAAGTCGCCTACATTTAAGCCTGCTTAGGTCTTTAATTTTGAAGCATTTACCTTTCATTTTTTTTCTCATCCTGATCCAGTTAGTTTGGGAGGGAGTGCCATATTAAAACATCTGGGATTCATCGAATGTGTTCTTTTTAACACAGGTTCAGTGTGATCAACCCCAGATGCTCAACAACTAAAGTTAGATATAAAATATTCATAGGTTTTGGCCAAAATCAGATTCAGCTTTCTATACCTTAAAACAGAAGTTCTTTAAATAGATATGAGAAAGATTTAAGTAACTTATTAAAAACCAAAACCAATGCAAAACCAAAGAGAGAGAGAGAGAAAGAAAGAAAGAGAAAGAGAGAGAAAGAGAAAGAAAGAAAGAAAGAAAGAAAGAAAGAAAGAGAGAAAGAGAGAAAGAGAGAAAGAAAGAAAGAAAGAAAGAAAGAAAGAAAGAAAGAAA
>JAWWTY010000077.1:132642449-132678791 GCA_035222235.1 Margarornis squamiger
AAAGAAAAAGAAAAAGAAAAAGAAAAAGAAAAAGAAAAAGAAAAAGAAAAAGAAAAAGAAAAAAAAAGAAAAAGAAAGGAAAAATTGGAAATGAACCTCATTTAAAGTACAATTGAGTAAGACAGGTTAGTTTACTTGACATTTTAGGCTGCATTTTCGATGTTATCAGTAATTGAAGACTTCAGTACAACTTCTTGTCATAAGTTCCTTCTTTCAGTCTCTTACCTTTGGAACCATCAGGATAGTCTATTCAAACTGAAATCTTTCAAGGAGTTCTGAAACAATGCAGTTCAACTTTTCCTGAGAAGTAAGGCTGCAGAGGAGGGAGATAGTAGCTTGCTTTCCCATGAGAAAAATACCCTTGAGAACAATTGCTGAAAAGTCTCAAACCAAATTCAGTGAGATAGGACCTTGAGGTTATGTGGAGAGGAGAGGGAATACAAGGGACCCCCAAGTACTTTTGCCATTATTGTGAAGTTCTAGCTTGACTTTAAAATACTCAATGACTGTTGCCTGGGGAGCATTTTTAGCTCCTGCATATTGTATCCATGCTTGGCATCTCCCAAGTAGTGTCAGTGAACTATGTTTGCTGCTGCTGCTGAACCCAGAATTGTAGTGGGAATGTTTAAGTTCCCACTAAGATTTTAGTAGGCATTTGATAGCATTTTGTTTATGCTTCTAATAAAGCTATCATTTGCATAAATGTAGGATGCATTATGTGCAACTGCTGTAGTTTCTACTTCTCTGTTTAAAACCAAATCTTGTTCATTAAAGATATTCTGGGCTGAAGAAAGCACCAAAAAAAAAAAAAAAAAAAAGTTAGATTATCCAAAGTAGATTTCTTTTCTTCATGAATGCAACAGTTTCAAAAGCTATTGTCTAGTGAATTTCCAAGGTCAGAATTAAATGAAAACATTCCCTTAATCCAAAGGAAATTCTCATTTTTTAATGGTATCAGTGTCTCATTTCTGGTCCTGTTAAACCTGTCACTGAATCAACAGCCTCTCTCACAATTTTCATGACTGGGAAAAGGCATTGACATTCAAGGCTAAAACCAGGTTCTTTCTATGGGACATCAGGGTGCCTTCTTTTTTAGATCTAATTTATAATAAAAAATTCTTTTAATTTAATACCTATGTGTCTTTTTTTTAAAATATTGTTCAGAAGGATGAAAGGCTGAAGGATAAAGGATCAATAATAAAAACTCAGAGAAATCCCACTACTGGACTACCATGCTTGAAATAGTCTTGGATAGTGAAAGAAAATAATTACCTTCTCTTCAGGAAGGTTTATAGTATGGTAAGTCATTCCAGAAAAAAAAAAAATTGTGTGGCATTGTTTTATTTGTGCTATAATATTGTTTAGGACCTTGACCACTCAGCAGTAACCCCATTTCTAATCCTTTCCAGAGCACTTAATGACACTTCCCCTGAAGACTTCTGAAGGAGACCAAAGAAATAAACGTTGTAAGTGTATTATAAAATCTGATGTGACTTATTCAAAACTTCTGAGAGAATAAAAGTCCACGTTTGTAAGCTTGTTATCTATAATTATACAAAACTTTTTTTGTAATGATTTTGCTGGGGTTGGGGATAACAAAACAAGATATTTGCTGCTAAACAAGCCTGACTTCTACCAGCTGGTGAAAAAAAAATATGTCTTACCTATTCTTTAGACATAGCTCATCTTCTGCCTGGCTCTGGCTGTCTATCACCAAACCAAAATAGAATGTGTCACATACATTGGAAATTGACACTTTTAGGACAGAGAATGTTGCTGTGATGGGAAAAGACTTTCAGATTCCCAGTGTAGCCAAGAAGCATAAACCCACTTCTTTTATAAGAGAGCTACAAAATCTTTTCTTCCTTCCTCCTAAAACTGAGCATGAAAGCTATGGAGAAAGAGACTGCTGAGCTCAGGCAAGACACCGTTTCATACGATGGTAGGTTTAGTAAAAAATAACATGTTTTCTGGTCAATCAGAAACATGAAGTAGAAGTCAATTTGTAATTTTTATTAATTCTACAATCAAGCACTAATATAGTTTTAATATAGAATACAAGGATTTTTTTGTTTTTTGCAGCATCGGAAACTAAGTGACCTCAGGTGAAAGGAGAGAAAGGGGCCTGAAAATAATGAAAAAAAGAGAAATATTCAAGATTGACAACAAATACATTGGGGAGGAGGAAACATTCAAGTAATAGAAAGCATGATAAGGGGGTAAATGTCTAAAGTAATGAAAAAAGTTCAGTGACATTAGTTTGTCTCTCTGATATGTGAAACACCTTTGAAAATGTTTTAGATCATTTTAACTTTTTGGAAAAGTAAGTGAGGAAAAGAGAATGAATGAAAAGACAATTTTGAATCTGGGCGTCTCTAGAGCACATTTTTTCACATCAGATCTAACTATCTGAATCCTGAGAAATACTGTACAAAATCTTTTATATAGAAGAGAAAGAGAAGGAATACAGTAGGCAGAAAGAAGAAATAGAAATTGCTTTGACTCTTCAAGTCCAGACTTTCTTCCTTTTTGTCACATCACTTTGATTCACTGGACTTGAATAAGAAAGTAAAGAAGCAACCAAATAACCTACTTCGTTCATGAAAAGTTGCATTTATGTCATCCAAGTGCTCTTTAGGCTCAGTATCCTTAAGCTGCAGCTGCTTCTCATTAGTTTAAGGATAAGAATGAAACATGATAAAATGAAAAGGCAAAGTCTTCTGCACTTAGAAAATGAAACGTTTTTTCCTCTCTTATGACTCATTCAGATATAAAAAAAATATTACAGGCACTTAGACAAGTAAATAACAAAATTTAAAAACAACTTTTTCATATACAATGTAAATCTTCAGTGACTAATTGACTTTGTTGGAGAAATACATACAAGATTGCAGGATGAGTTACATACATTATGTAAATTCTTCCCTACTGATGACCTTTGGAACCTTTCTTTTAAGCAGCTAATACTTTACTTGGGGACAGAATAATTGGTAACTAGTCTGCTAAAGTCTGGCAATTCCTAGGTTACCTATATACTCTAATGCAAACAGTTTTTGAACCAGAATGTATCCTAGAATGTATCAGACCATAAAGATTCAGCAATCAGATAAAGTTGGCAGCCATTTCTTCAGGCTTCATACATCAAAGACAGAGACACCATTTTGAGTTATGTTAATGTCTGCTGAATAGAACATTTTGAATCTCCAGTTGAAAATAAATGTTTTGTGTCACGAGTCTGGGTCTAATCTGTCCTAAGCCTTTTTGGCTGTCACCAAGCCACTTTTTCCCCAGAAGAGAGGATGAATATGAAATAAATAGCATACTCCGGCATGGAAAGCAATTACCAAGAGGCTGATTTTTCTTCCATTTTCACTGGTGGGAATTCATGCTTTATCTCAGTGTGATCTTTTTAATCTAAACAGCTATACACAGGCAGGAGGAATTGCATCTCTTTTCTACTGCAAAACCAATTCCTTGGGTGCAGCTTGCTCTTCTTGTCTACCTCTGAGTGTAAGGCCTGCAGACAACAGACATGGGTCATATTTTATCTAAATCCGTCTGTCTCTGAGCTGAAATTTGCTTGAAGTTATTTTGCCAATATGAGTTTTTTAAATGCAGAGAAAACTAATATCACATATCTTAGACTCACTTTTTCTTCAGATGAAATGAATCAAATCTTGAAGATACCTAAGATGGAAGAATCAAAAATCAAGCATTGAGATGGAAAAGTTAGAATGCTGGCAAGGTCATTCTTGTCATACTCTGTCAGTTACTCAGTCAGGAGTTTCCAATGTCAGTGGTAAAAACCATGCCACTGCAGAATGCAGAGAAGTTAGGAAAACCAAAGGACTGAAAAAAGCAATGCTTTTCAATATAAGCTTCAACTGATTTAACTTTGAAGTTGAATCTTACCTCAATGAGGGCCATGAATACTGACAGAGCTGGTGAACATCCTAGCGAGGTTTTGGCAACCAGGAGAGGTGCCTGAGGAGTGGAAGAAAGCAAATGTTACCCTGGTCTTCAAAAAAGAGAGAACTCAGCAAGTTTATGGACTCAATGAGTGGTCAGTGAGGTGGATTGAGCACTGGCTGAACAGCAGATCCCAGTGGCACAGGGTCTAGTTGGAGCCCTGTCACTAGTAGTGCCTCCCAGAGTTCAATACTCAGCCAGGTATTGTTTAACTTATTCACCATGACTTGCATAAAGGGGCAGATGCCTCCTCAGCAAGTTCACTGATGATACAAAGCTGGGAGGAGCGGCCGACACCCCAGAGGGCTGTGCAGCCCTTCAGAGGGACCTCAGCAGGTTGGAGAGATGGACAGAAAAGAACTGCCTGAAATTCAACAAAGGCAAGTGCAGGGGCCTGCACCTGGGGAGGAATAACTCCATCCACCAGTACAGGCTGAGGGCTGGCCTGCTGGAAAGCAGCTTTATGAGGAAGGACCCAGGAGTTCTGGATTGGACCATCTCTCTCATGAGGATAGAGAGGAGACAGTTAAGTCTGTTCAGCCTTGAGAAGGAGCTACTGAAAGGGGTCCTTATCACTGTATGCAAGTATATGAAGGAAGGGTCTCAAGAAGATGGAGCCAGGCTCTTCTCAGTGATGCCCAGCAATAAGACAAGGGGCAATGGGCAGAAACTGATGCACAGGAAGTTCCACCTGAATATGAGGAAGAACTTCTTTACTGTGAGTGTGACCGTACACTGGAACAGATTGCCCAGAGAGGTTGTGGACTTTCCCTCACTGGAGATACTCAAGAACTGTCTGGATGTAACACTGTGCCACATGCTCTGGGGTGACCCTGCTTGAGCAGGAAGGTTGGACCAGATGACCCACTGTGGTGCCTTCCAACCATATCTCCTGTGATTCTGTGATCTGGAGCAGCAGGTTGGTCTAGATAGTTTCCAGGTGATTCCTCTTGATTGGTTCATTCTGTGCTTCTACAATATTGTTATTCAGGTTTACAAATAGTGAGGATTACAAGACTGGACTACAGTTTCAGCTTTGCATAATGCAACATATCTCAGCCTACCCTAACAAGTATATAGAAAATAATGTCAACAGTATTGTCAACAATAATAGGAACATTACAGTCATAAATAGTTTATTTAAGCTACCAGGGAAACATATCAAAGAGCTTTCTGAGGCTATATGATCATCACATCTCTGCATGCTGTAAAAAAGAAACAAGTAAAATGAACCTGAAACATGTGGAAATAAACTCAAGGAACGTATATCAATAAAACAACAAAAATTTCAAAGAAATGTAAAATATTGTTCTGCAATTCACATACTTTTACTCACATGAAAACATTTTGCTGTAAACAACTGATATTGCTTTGTCTCTCCAAAATGTGAAAGTATTTTTTTCTGCAAAGGAAAAGGAATCAATCAAGAAAGACCTTAATTACAGTTAATCTCAAGTGAAAAGGTCCTGATAAAAACATACCTGGAAACATGCAGACAGGACTTCTGAAAAAACATTTCACTGATAAACACTGACCATGTTTGTTACATTAAGCAGCACTCATAAAATAAGTTAATCTCATAAAGCTTGAAAAGTCAGAATGATAGAGTGGTGCAATGCAATAGCTTAAGGAGCAAGCAGGAAACAGACCCCATCTTTCATGAGTTACAGTGGCTGACACAGAAAAAAAGAAACATCTTTCCCCTTCTTTCAACTGTCTGTAATTAATAAGCAAGTAATAGGATTGATGTCATATTGGTTTTGGCCATCTAGAAGTCTCATGCTGAGTAATCCATGGAGAAAACTGGTATCTCTAGGTACACAGACTAGATGCCTCTGAATATTTCCTATCTAAGTGTCTAAAGCTGGCTGGGATGAATCTGTGGAAAGGAAGCTGAATTTGAACACAAGAAAATGGACTTACTTTAAGACCACAAACTCATTATTATACCATAGTTGTTGCAGATCAAACTGGACTATTCTCTCCTATTTGCAGTTCAATCATGCCATTTGAATTCTTGCATTTTACATCCCATGCCAGTCTGCTTTTACTTACAACAGTGGTACATAGACTACAGTGAGTTTACCCATGTATAGATGCTTAAAATATCTAGACCCCTGTATATCCCTATTTAAAAAGAAGAGGCTTATGCATGTTTTCACTGTCTCTAGTGAGTCCCTTAGAAATGACCCTCAAGTCCCTTAGAAATGAACACTCAAAGACTAAAAGCCTGTGTGTAAAAAAATCATGATATTATAGTCATAGTGAGAAAACAGAATATTTTTTGAATTTTTTCAAAATTTAAGCTAAAAACATATGCTAAAAGTATTTAAAGTGAGTGGAATGCATAATTCTCTTGGTTGCATGGAATTACTGTCTCAAAACAAAAACTAAGTTGATTTCTCCATTGCATTTCTTTCTAAAATCTACAGTAATAGATCATTTTAGAAAAGCTAAGATTATCATAGTTGAAACAATTATGCCTTGTCTTTACTATCTCTTTAGTATATTTGTGTTTTACTTTTCTTTAGTCTTCTATGAATACATTCTTACATATGTAGTGTTTCACTAAATGATTGAGACCACTCAATCATCAAGTGACTGTGATCAGGATTAACAGCTTTATATGAAGGAATGGGCTTATCTCTTGTTACTATCCTGAATAATAAAAAATTGCTTAGAAAGCAGAATTGATTGCTTAATATTTTCTTCCACAGCATTTCTAGTTTTCACAGATACAAGAGGACAGATCGTTGTGTACTTTTTCTCTATACATGACTGGTGCACTGCATGGATCTCTTCTGACTTAGTACATGTTGGACACAACTGTGTTTTCTGCCGTCTATAATTTCAGCATTCAGTGAGTCAAAATTGACCCTGTGTGTTGCTTCATACAGCTCAGAAATGTTCTCCAGGAAGGGAAGGGATGGCATACCTAAGGAATGAAATAGCAGCAAGACTCCTGTGGATTCTGCACTAAGGGACCCCTTGGCCATGGCCTGGGTGTGGGCATCTTCAAATACAAAAAATGAATCTCTAACTTAATGGGAGCTGCAGTATGACCAGCAGGGTCATCTTACACTGCATCAGAGCAAGGCACTGAAAAACAGTTCTGGGTTCTGAACCTCACTCTGAAGCTAAGCCAGTAGAAGGGTTTGCAAAGACAAATAAATCATGATTACTTTAGGTGGCCATGATTTCTAGAAAGGGAGGCTGAACAAGTGTCCTTTTGATGAATGCAGCATACACTTTGTTCTAAGGTGACTGGCAAGTGAAAGGTGAAAGGACTAAGTCGATTATGATGCAGTCCAAATAACTAATTATCTGCTTTTCATGCCACAGCCATATACTGTCACTTACCAGGATGCTGGCTTTGAGCAATGCCTCATTTCCCATGCTCTAGGCTGAGCTGAGATCACATGACTTTAGTTCTTGGACTGTTTCAGCACTGATTTGAGCTTTGTTGTTATCTGACAGCAGGAGTAAACAATGAGGCAAAAAGATGCCAACTAGCTGAAAGACAAGTTCAGCTGCACTAAGAGAAGTCAGGGGGCAGAGAAAATATTGTATAATTAATTTTATTAAGACAAGGACTCATTCAATTTGCCACTGAAATGTGTACTCTGCTTAGAATGAATCAAAATCATTTGGTCATGGGAAACCTATTTTTGCAACAGTGCTGCCAAACAATCTAGAGAACACAGTACTGATAAGTGTTTTTTGATACAATCCCAACTTCTATGATCCTTTGGGCAATGGATGCTTTCATGGTGACACTGCATTCTCACTGCTATTGCTGGAAATTATACCTCTACTTCATGTCTACATGTCTATACATCTGTCATACTACAGAATGTTATTCCTATAGTGACTGAAATATAAAAAATTAATCAGTAGTCGTGGAAGAAAAAGCAATCACAGAATCATTTAGATTGGAAAATACTTGAGATCCTCCAGATCCTTAAGGTCCTCAAGTCCAGCCATTAACCTAACACTGCCAAGTCCACCACTAAACACCATCCTTAAGTGCCGTATCTACTTGTCTTTTAAATACCTCCATGGATGGTGACTCCATCATTTCCCTGGGCAGCCTGTTCCAAAGCAATGATGATGTGGAATTCAGGTTGAAAAAAAGAATAGCCTTCAATATTTCTTTTCAAAGCAGATGATATTTTATATTGTCTTCTTTAATATTCTGTTTGAAATTAATTACTAGGTCTGACAGTCTACTGCATTAAATTGTGTTAAAATGAATTTTAGGATAAGTTACCCAGAAAATGAATGTTTTCTAATACTTTCTCTTGTCAGATGGTCTGTGGTCTAAGGGAGAGGATCTGGGTGAATAAAAGGCACATCTGTGAAAGAGTTAAGGGTATATCCTTTGGGATCAGCTCCATCTCTGGCAGAGACCAGGATGAGTTAACAAGGATGGGGAAAGTTAGGCATCTCCAAATGAAAAGCTTGAGGCTTTTTTTTGTTTGTTTGTTTGTTTTTGTTTTTTTTTTTTTTTTCTGGAAAGAAGCAGGTTTTAAAACTGAACTAAATACAATCTTCATATTTTGAAAAGGTTAGGCAACTCATTTGTACTCAGTATGTCTGAGTGAAATAGCAAGGAAATTAGAATGATTTTTTGTCATTTTTAGATTTATTTTTTTAAGGGAAAAATTAATTCAATATTATCTCCCATTTATGATAAAGTACCTACCTGGTTATTATGTCTCACTGATCTCAATTTAAAAGAAAGAAAACAGCGACCAATGCAGTCACTGCCCATCCACTGACTGGGAGCTGGGTGGCTCTGCTAGGACAGGCCATGCTGCCATTAGGACAAAGAGGCCCTATTGCCAAATCAGTATTTGAGCAAAATATTCTGAGCAAAATTTGTGTCTGATCTCACTGATGCCTGGAGGCAGAGGAGGAGATTTTCTGTATACAGATTTTATTATTACACAAGAAGATGGTTAGGCACATAGTCATAGCATTTAGACACTGAGAGCTTGAACCTAGAGTTGAAACATCCTATTGTATTACTCCAAATTTTGCAAAGCAGACCTCTAAGCAACATTTTCAAGGAAGTCTGAGCAAAACTTACTTTACTAGCTCTGGCTAGATTATGAACACTTGAGATTTGTGACAGGAGAAGTATCTATTTCCACGGACACTGTTCTCATTCTTTCAGGCTTCAGCCCTACAGAAGTTGACACTCTTGTTTAACTTTAGTAATTGATTTGAACAGGACTGTTCAGCTAATTATAATAGATCACAATAAAAAGTATCTGCAAAGGATTTGACCCTGTGACAGTGAAATGCAGATTTACTCAGGAACTTTGCATTTCAGAGAGGAGTCACAAGTTGCAGTATCTCTGTCCTGGTAAATATTTAGTTAATTACACCAAGTAGAATAACTCTGTGAAGAAAGACTGACAGCATACCAATCCAGAACAGCCTGTAATGTGATGATTAAACCACCTAACTGGAAAACAGAATGTGCTCAGAGTTTTTCATGGCTGCAGTACAAGGTAGCTTCCTCTCCCTATCCCAATAATTTCCCACCTGTTTTTGAAGATCATTTCCTTAGGGACATTTTCAACTCCTTCACCCTATCCTTTTGGGATCCACACCTTCAGGTACCTCAGATTTTGCACTGCTCTGTGCCTAGCAGGAATTGAGTGACTTAGAAATCAGAAGGAACTGTTTCCTGTGCCTGGATTTCAATAAGAAATCAATGGAATTTGGTATTCAAGAGACCAAATCACTATTGCAAATAAGTGTTAATTGATTCACTTCAAATCCCTTGAAATATATGCATTTATTTCAAGAACTATACATTAGGACTCTATTATTAACACATTTATTATCTTATTTTTCAAATCCTGGCCAAAGAAAAACAACTTTAAGAGTCAAGAACCTGTCAAGAAGCAGCTCTATTGACCATGCCTTCAAAAGTAGTGAGAGCATTAAACATAATATTTTACTGGGAAAGGATGGAAATGCAAAATATTTTTGGCCTGATACAGTAAATAATTTTCTTTTTTGGTATGGCAAATAAAGGGATCTCTATCAAAATAGATCATCCCTCAGGCTAGTATATTCTGTTTTTCTAAGAAACATGTACTTCTTCCTCAAGATACATTTGAGTGTACACGAAAGGCAAACACAGATGAATCAGATTAATAGTATTGGCGCATGTCAGCTTGAGATCCTGTAAGGATCAGCGCTTGCCAATAGCCGGCCACAATCAGAGTGAGAACATAAGGCTCACATTACCCCCATCCTGCCCTGAGCAGATACAAATCTCGGATGTGTCAAGAGTCTGTTCAGTGCTGGTTAATCACAGGGACAGCAGTTGCTCTGTCAGTCTCATGACTGACATCAGTGCAGCACCAGCCAGGAAAAAATATTTCTCTGCTCAGAATAGCACTTCATGCACTTAATTTTAAAATAATTTCTGGGACTGTCCTCCATGTTAAATATTTCCATGGCTTTCTGAAAACCTCCTCTTTTATCCGCCAGCTGAGACTTATTTCAGGCAAGTTTTTCTTTCAAGGTTATGCCAATGTCTATTGATTAAAGAGTTGCATAGCAGCATCTGCTTTCAAATCTCTCACCCATTTGTCTGTAACAATTCTTCTGTTTTAATATATTTGAACAACAAAAAAATCCCATCAGAATATAAATTCAGGTAACATCACACCTGAATATCAATCTTCTTTAACCATCTACATGGTGGGACTCATATGCTCAGATATATTGATAAATATACAGATAAGACGGAGGAGGAAACTCAAGCTAACCTGGAAAAGCCACCAGTGAAAGTTTGTGTTCCTGCTGATAAGTTTCACCTATTAAGAGGCAAGAAGACAGGCTTTTGAGTATGCAGTTATTTTTAGAGCCATGAAAATCACACTTTTAACTGATTTGGATTTTTTTCTTTTGACTTTTCTTTTGATTTTTTTTTTTATATAATTAAAACCAAAAAGGTGTTTGTCTTTTTTTTTTTTCCCTTAAGTTTGATGAATATTTTGTAAATACAAAAAACCCCTGAATCATAGAAATATAGATTTATTTGGGTTGGAAGTTCCAAAATCCCTGCTGTGGGCAGGCACACCTTCCACTAGACCAAATTATTCAGAGCCCCTTGCAGCCTGGACTTGAACATCTCCTGGGTAGTCCACAGCATCTCTGGGCAAGCCATTCCAGTGCCTCACTGTCCTTATAGTAAAGAATTTCTTCCTAATATCTAGTCTGAACCTGCCCTCTTCCAGCTTAATGCCATTCCCCCTTGTCCTATCACTGCATGCTCTTGTGAAAAGTCTCCCTCTAGCCTTTAGGTACTGCAAGGCTTCTGCAAGGTATCCCCAGCACTTTAGTCTTTGTGTACTAAAATATATTAAAAAAAAACCAAAACCAAATTATGTTTTCATGACATTTCAGTAATCATTTCAATATTCACAGTTCTGTTCCAAGACACACAAAACACAAGCTCTACATCAAAACACTTCATTTAAGCATAAAAAGCCATCTCTTATCATTAAAAAAGCTAAACTAGAAAAGAAAACAAGAAAGTTACAGATTTAATATTCTGCAACTATTTTGGGTTTGTAATGTGTGAAACAGACTTGTTAAATACAGGACACAAATTAAAGCTATAAATAAATAATAGTTGCCAGTCTTAATTGTAAGTGAAAAGAAAATGCAAGTATATTTTGTTGTTTTCCATGGAAACAATAATCACTTATTTATGCCTTTCTATTCCAAATGACTCCTTTGGACAGTAGCCAGTGACACTGATCTCTCCTAGTAGTTCAGAAAGTGAAGGGTTACTTTATGTAATATCTGTTTTCAAAGCTTACTGAAACATAGAACCAAAATTCATGTTAAAGAGCTAATTTTGGTAGCTAGGTTTTCAGTCTAGCTCCCTAATGAAACCATTGACACAGTGTCAGTCACAAGACAAGATCGTCAGCTTCTCTGTCCTTGAGGGGGAATGTTTAATGAAGAAAACATACACTCTGAATATAGATTGCTCATACTTATAATGCAGCTCTGAAACCAAACTTATTGAAGATGTCCTGGTATGACAGGGAAGAAATAGGGACACTGAAACCCGAGTTGGTCAATGTTTCTGTAAGTCCTCCAGATATAGGTCGCATGTTGATTGGTATCCAGAGCTTCAGCAGATATCAGAGGAACTAGTATTTGCTGTTGGGTCTTGATTTCTCTGTTCCCTCTCTGCTCCATTTCCAGGTATATGGAAGGGAATTTCACTTCTTTCACCCTGTGGAATGTACTAGGATGATCTTGTGGGAAAGATTCAAGACTCTCTGGAGAGAGTCAGTCTGGTGAGCCCGTGGGCCTAACAGTAGGGAAGTAGAGCAGGGCAGTACTTCAGTTTTCATGGAGTAATGTAATTGTCATCCATGCAGAAAGCCTGACTACTCCTGGGCTAGCACTCTGAACCATCATGAATAAGAGTTCAGTGGACAAATAGTTTGGTGGCAGCTTCAAAGTCCCAACTTGTCAGCTTTTAAACTTAAAAACTGCAGGCTGGTGATTTACAGTGAGCATAATGATAACATAAAAATGTTTTCAAAAACATTCTTTGTTTGAAGAAAACAAATCTGAGACCTTCGGTCAGCTAAGCTCTTCCCTTAGTGACCTGAGTGTAACATTACAGTCTTTACGGAACAAGAATACAAGTTCAGTAATAAAACAGTGCTCAGTATGATCTCTATCAGTACAGATGAAAGACCAAAAGCTCAAATTATACTCTATTCTATTTGCAGACTTTAAGCCTAAAACAACAAACAATTAAAAAGTCATTTTAATTACAAATACTTCTGTAGGAAAAAAGCTATAGTTACTTTCTAGATGTACTTGACAAAAGCCATTTATTCTACTAAATGCTGCAAGATTAGATGTTATTAAATATTTATAGGGAAGAAACACTTTGGGTCTTATGAAAAGGACAGTATTTCTATAATAATTGTTAGAATGAAATATAATTTTTGCTTGCTAAGCAATTCATACTAAGTCTATACATTAATACTAAGGTAAATGACATTTTCAATAACAGTGTAAATGACAATCCAAGAGAGATATGCAAAATCTGTCCTCCAGGAGTATCAGTTTACTTTTTTTGGATCACATCCAAACCTCTAAAAATTCTTTGAAATTCTTTCTATTGATTTCAATAGGGTCAGGCCCCTATTACATTGTATCACTCTACATGTTGTTGAACCTAATATTGCTCAATTGTTGAACCTGAGGGTCAACATCTGGTAGTTCAGTATTTGCCTGGAAGAGATGTTTCAATATAATTTTCATCTTCTACTCCTAGTTTACTTTAAAAGCACCATTTTTTTGTCTCATTTTCATTCTTTTGTCACAGTTGCAGAAAACTGATGTAGGCAATTTTTAATTAAGAAAGGCTCTGCTTGGCAGATTACTATGCCTTCATTCCTGTGTAGTGTGTCACAGATTCAACCTCTCCCCAAATTAGTAGCAGTAATAATATAACTAAGAAAAACAAAACTGTGTTCAAATGACTTAAACACAATCAAACCTATCCATTACTTAGAACACATCAATTGTAAAAACCAGATTTGATATTCAGCTTTTAGAATCTCCTGACATATATGCATCTAATTATTCAAATTTGTCATAGTATTAATTTTCATTTAGGTGCTTCCTCTTCTTGAAAGAGCATTACAAGTTCCATTGTTGTTGTTGGGTTCTGCTTTTCAAGTATACTCATCTATATATGAGTGTGTAACACTCCAGCCCCAGAGCTGTCGGATCACAGGCTCTGCTAAGAGTATTACTTTTATATTTATATATATATATATATATATATATATATAAGGTTCTTTAATACCTTAAGAAAACATCCAGAGAATGAGCCATGGACTTGTTCCCAAGGAGTTTCTTTATTAACTTAGGGAAGAAAATAAGGGAACTTGGCAAGGGTTCAAAAGGGGAACTACACAAGCTAGACAAAGTGTTCCACCACAATACCAACTCAACAAATATTAGCAACACCCAAGGCAATATTCAAGCAATTCAACATACTCAAGTCAAATCCAATCCCTCCAGCTCCAAGCCGGCCAAAGCTTGTAGAAAAGGAATTAAAAAAAAAAAAAAAAAAAAAAAAAAAAAAAAAAAAAGAGAGAGAGAAAGAGGGAGAGAGAGCTACCACTGAAACTTTGTGTCAGACCAGCTCTCACACCTCCAGATGGCAGGGCCATGACATGTGCCAAACAGAAGCTTTTAGTTTTATCTGTTCTGCTCTCTATGGCCAAACCCCCCCAGTGGGGCCTCTGACCCACTGGCCCCTCTGGGCTTCCAGGCCAGGGCAAGGGGCAGTGTTCTCACTGTCCATGCCAGTCCAAACCTGGCTCAGGGGCTCCAGGAGCTGTGGGGTGTTATAGTTTTCCAGGGCTGTTTATGACTGACAGCTGTTCCAGGGCTTCCCACATTGGCTGCAAGCTCTGCCATAAGGGATAAAATGCCACCCCACCTCTGTGAGGTTTGACCCATCCCTTCCCCTTACACACATACACACACATGCACCCCCCACAAGGTGCTTCTGACCCCATAAAAACTGATCTGGTGTGTAACAAAGTGCAAAAAGTACTTTTCTTGGAAAAAATTTAAGCCATTTTACTTGAGGAAAGATACATTTGGGAGACCAATGAACAGTTATTTGACCACATAGTCAGCAATATCCTACTTATGTTAATAAATTTATGTGCATGTGTAAATGTAAATACGATCAGCTATATTCTGCCAAGTCCCAGATCATGTTTCAGAGTGGAGCTGGGGCTGAAAGTGAGAAGATATGGTGAAGTTCTGTCAGCAGCTGCTTTGTGGTATCCTGGGTCTTCTGGAGGAAAACCAGGGAGATTGTATCTCCATGACAAAATCTTCTAAGTCCAGAGAGGTTTATATGTTGCAAGCAGGGAGAAAGGTTAGTGTACACAGGGCTGTGATTGTTGCTTCACTTTTCAGGTGGTATCACTAACAGAGAAGTAAATTGTAGCTGGTCCATGCTTTACACATTTTCAGAACTATTGTCATAAGCTAACTAGCGCAAAAGGAATTTTCCTTTCTCCTTAGGGTTAAAAATTAACCTGCTATTGAATCATAAATGCACATACTCATGAACAGAAATTTGCTTGACTGTGTTTGACATAAAGAACACTTCATTGACATTTTGTTTTTCCTATAAGATACCCAGTATGCAAAGAACACCCTTGTGATCCGTGAGTATAAAACTACAATAATTTATTAGATTAACAAAAGAAAGGGAGACACATCTCAGGCTTGATCACTACACAGTCTTTCAATAGCTAACAAAAATAAAGGCTTTTGTATGTAGCAGCCCAAACCAATAGCCAGATCTCCACTTAGGAAGCCTTTCTAAGAATTAGGTTCATCTAATAAAGGAGATAGGAAGTAAAAAAGTTCAGAAATATTTTTTGACGTGATTAATGGTAACATTAGGTCTCTGATGCAACATAATAGAATGTTTCTCGTAAAAGCATTCAGAGTCTAAACTCAGTTAGGTAACTATCTGCTTTTCAAATTTAAAAATCTTAAGCCAAGAACATGGAGAGAAATAAAGTAACACAGAAACCCAACACAAGAAGAATGAATGTTTAACCTGAGTTTCCTAAATTCATTTTGAAGAGAAAGAGCTGTGAAAGGCTTTATTTCTACAGCCTTGCAGTAGCATATGACAGTAGCTTGAAAACCTCAAGCATGTGAGAACAATACTTTATTTTATAAGCCGTGTAACTGGAAGTAAATATTTGGAGTTTTACCTGTCAGTAGAACACTGGATAAATGTTTTAAACCTTTTTAATATTTTTATTTTTTCCATTCTACCCTGTAAAAATACAGTTCTGTCAGTAAGCACCACAAAGAACCCCATAGATTATATGAATAAGCACTGTGTTTGTATTTGTAATACAAATAAAAAGATGCCAAAGAACAGCATTAAGACTCAAGCATTTCTTTACAGTGCAAATCCTCTGTCTGAAAGACCACACACATATGAACTGATGCATCACAGACAGATCTGTTGTGATATTTAGAAACTCAGACCATGATCTCTTCCAAACATGCATAAAAGCCACTCACATAGTGTCTTAATATGAAATTCCATAAAATAACTTTTGCCTTTAATAATATCTCCCTTAGATGCTGAATCTGTTGTACCTAACTTTTCTCCTTCTTACCTAGTGAACTGTGTTCACCAAAATAGGTTATGACTTATGAGAAGTATTTATTAAAAAAAAAAAAATAGATCAGTAGACCACATAGGCATCTAATCAGAGCTATGTTAGCTAGTATAGGCTTTTTACATATAAGTCTTCCCTTCAACTGGTAATGAGTTGTGGTAATACTAAATATTGCATATTAGGAAACAAATTATTACATTTTACCCAGAACTATTAATGTGTGCTTGCAAAAATCAATTTTATTATTATCTGAACATCATAATCCTTTATAACATGCTTTTTTTTTTTCCTTGTATGGTGGTAAATCAAAGATAAAAGTGAATTTGCTAATCTAGTCTATAGTATCGATGTACTTGCATTTGAGTTACTGACTGTTTTTGCTTTTACAGAGACAAGAATTCAGTCATAGCAAGCTGGTCAATCCTTTAAGCTACAATTCTACTATGAGTAGTAAATTCTGTATAAATGCTGTGCAAATTTTAGGGACCATGGGGAAGGACTTTCCTCCAAGGTAGAAAAGTATGTAAAGTATTTTTATTTCAATTAAACTGTAAGTAACACAGTTGCCATGACACAACATATGCTTGAAATCCCTGTAAAATAATCATAGTAATTAAAATGTAATAGCCATCATATAGGATCCAATTTATTAAAAGAAAAATAAAATACTATAGTAGTGCATTATTGCAGTCTGGTGTCCACCTGTCCTGAGCAGTTATGTAGCAGGAACCTTGCTGCAAGTTCTCTAAAATGTAATAAAGGATTATTAGCATAGGGAATTCTGGACAGATGTCAAACTTGTCCCAATCTCTGCTGCTAAATCATTTCCTGTAGTAGAGCATAGAAGCACTGGGGCTAAAGTGAAGCATTTAAACCCAAGACTCCAATCATGCAAAAGTCATGTGCCTCTGTTGTTCATATGCTGGGAAGTACCTGTATTTCCTACATGCCCAACTTGCTCCAAACACAGTGTTTTGAACATCCAAATATCTACCTAGGGCTGTGCTGCCCAGCAGTTCCAGCTAGCTGGGACTTTGTACCTACAAGCAGGATACCCAGGTGTGAAACCATCTTGCAAAATGAGAGGCTACATTGTCCATCATGTTTCACAATGGACATCTCAGAGCCCTGCTATCTGAAATTGCTGTTTTAGAATAAAGCAATGACTTTAAGTTAAGTAGGAGCATGAATATGGCTCTATAGACTATTTCTTTCTCTTGGCATAAGCCATTCTGTTCCACTGACTTTAGATGAGTATCTTGTCCTCAGGGGACTGATTGGTTAATGAAATTGCTGGTAGGATCAATAAAGTGGTTTTTCATTGCTCTGTCTATGATGACCATGGAAAGGGACCTGGTTTGATAGCAAGTTGAATATTAGTCAGCAGTGTCCTGGAAGCCAGGAGGGCCAGTCATGTCCTGGGGGGCATCAGGCAAAGCACTGCCAGCCAGGAGAGGAAGGGATTCTCCCACTCTGCTCTGCATTGGGGCGACCACACCTTGGACATTGTGGCAGTTTTGGCCACCACAATATAAGAAAGATATTTATCTATTAGAGAGTGTCCAAAGGAGGGAAATGAAGATGCTGACAGGCCTTGAGGGGAAGCCATATGAGGAGCGGCTCAGGGCACCTGGTCTGTTCAACCTGGAGAAGAGGAGGCTGAGGGGACACCTCACGGCAATTACAGCTTCCTCATGAAGGGAACAGGAGGTGCAGACATTAATCTCTTCTCTGTGGTGACCAGTGACAGAACCTGTCAGGAGGAGTTTAGGTTGGATATTAGAAAATGGTTCTTCATCCAGAGGATGGTTGGGCACTGGAACAGGGAAGTGGTCACAGCACCAAGCCTGACAGAGTTCAAGAAGTGTTTGGACAATACTCTCAGGCACATGGTGTGACTGTTGGAGATGGTCCTGTGCAGGGCCAGGAGCTGGACTTGTTGATCCTTCTGGGACCCTTCCAACTAGGCCTATTCTGTCATTCTGGGATTCTGGGATTTTGATGAAAGTGACAGATTTGGTGTGAGAGCCGCCTTGCTTGTCTTCTGGAAAATTTAAGGGAATTCTTTAGGGAAGTTCACAGAAGAAAATAAATCTGAATTTAAACTAATCATTACTTCTGAGGTGCACTAAATTTTTAAAAAGGTAACGGATTTTTTCATTTCAACGATAACATGTGGTAGCATTTCACTAAATCTACTGACAGACACACTCTGTTACTTTATATGCAGCAGCTTAAAAGTTGTGCTCAGTTGGTAGCTCTTTTTTTTTTTTTTAGAGTCCTCTGAAAATGCCCTTAAACCTAGGAAAATTTCAAGATCTTTCCTGTCTTCTGTTCATGTGCTGCCTATTCAATATGATGCTTGATCTCCTTGACAAAGAAGATTAACAAATGTGTATTTTACCTCAATTAGCACTTGAAACTTGAGTTTGGATATCAGAATGCCACAGTTGTTTTCCAGATGAGGTGCTGTCTCTTCCTAAAATTGTGACTCTGGAAATTCTGTAAGCAAGTATAACCTGCTTAGTATGATGAATTTTCCCATGTCCAGAATTGAGCACTGTCTTTATGTGTGTGTTTTTTTGTTGCTTCTTTCCCTTAGCCAACAGAAGCCTCAAACTCTGTTGAGTATTCTGTCATGAAGAAGGGACTTTTTATTTTATTGATTCACAGTTTATGGGTGGATACTGTGCTCTAATCTAACAAATGGATTTTGAAAATTCCCAAGAGAAAACTAGATCCGAATGAATGACTTGAACGACAATTTTTAATACTTTTGGATCTCTGAACTTTAATTTTGAGAATTCCCAGATGTTTACATATGGTACTGCAGGAACAGTGCTGGTCCTGTATAGGGACTAGGACAGGGTTACATGAGGTACTTCACAATCTACTAGAGTGTGACAGTGCCAACCCTGATGAGATTTAAAAATAAAAACACAATAAAAAAAATAAAAAAAAAAACCCCAAACATAAAATTATTAGAAAAGAAACCAATGAAGGGATCACATAAGCTTTTCAGAGCAAGACAGCAACCCAGTGATGGTGTCAGAACAAGAACCAATATATCTTTTACCTGTCCCAACAAATGCTTGTCCAGGTTATAATCCAACTGAATCCCTGCCAGGCATGTTTTATATTTAGCCTGTCCAACTGAAATGCCCATGTCAGAGGCCTAAATACTCTCACTTTTCTTCAAAAACTCAGAGGAATAAATGTATAAACAGAATTGGGGTTTCAAAGCACCTTGTGGTAAGAGAAGTAGGTAGAAATATTTTTGGTACCGATACCTCCCTGTTGGTTCTATATGATATTTATAGATGACTCTTCTTAGAAAGTTTGGCTCTATGTGAGTATCCTGAGATAAAATTATTCCATGCAGATTAAAATAAGTAAATGACCCAAGGCATTTATGTATAGAGGAGACAAAAGTGTGACTGAATTGGAAAGGTCATGGAAACAAGACACAAAAGTGATAAATCTATTTAAAATGAAAATGCACTGAAATATTTATAACTGAGGCCAGAGTTGAAGAAACCTACACAAATATTATCATTTTCATAGGTGCTCTTCTGAGAAACCAGGAAGAGCATGGCAGCCTAAGATTTACATTGTTTAAGTCTATAAATTACACTATTGAAACAAGCTTTTTAATTTACTCTTTTCCATTCTTCTTCGTTGCTGGGTAAATTGAATGTTTTTCTAATGAAACTTAGTCACACAGTACAAATATTAGTAAGCATAATGTGAAATATAATGATAATAAGACCTAGTTATGCTTGGCTCCAGTAGGCTAAAGAATATCAAACATTATCAACAGAGATTTTCCTTTTATGGGGGAATGTGATACAGCTGTAAAAGAAGGCAAGGCAGGAAGAGTTTGAAGTTATGCTAAATTGGCTACAGCAGTTTAATTAGGGATTTGGACATAAAATGTCTTTTATTAAGTCCATGCTTATTTTTAACAACTCCTGTAGCCTTTAAATTTGTGTAATATACAGATGTTTTACTAGCATGTGTTATTTACTAAAACATGTTTAGTATTGACACACAGTAGACTAACTGCCAAATAATGCTCCCTAGCTGTTTTAAATGTCAATAAGTAACAGGTATGTTTTTACTGGTTTATCACTTCTGTTTGGTCTGCCAAAAATTTCATAAGGTGACTAGAGGTCTCCAACAAACCTCATCTCATAGAAGCAAGAATCCAGATGTTTTTTCTTTCATTCATCCTAACTTCATTGTATGCAGGAGCTCACATCAAGAGTGCTTTTGAGTCCCCTACTTTGGAAGTTAGGGCTTCCTTAGGTTAGGCAACAGTGTTAAGCAAACATCACCCTCAGCTGTCCTAACTGATCCTATGTCGAAAATCATCACAGATGATAGGAGATAGGTATGTCTGAAAACTCAGTTTGCTCTCTTGTCAGCCATCACAGCTCACAGTTACAGAAAACTGCAAAAGGCAGCTTCAGGAAAGGTGCTAGCAGAGTACTGGAGCTGTGTTGAATATCTTCTGTGATGCTGTCTATGCTATGGTGTCAGTAACTTGCAGCAGAAGATGAGGGTGCACAGCATTACCCTGCCACCAGCTTTACAGTCATGTATATACATACATACATATGTACATACATGTACATACATACATATGTACATACATGTACATACATACATACATTCATCTGCTTAAGCCCTTGTTATAAGCAAGCACGAAATGCATGCATTTCATTTTGGTAGTGCAGTTTATTGTAAAGTTAACCAGACAAAAACTAGTAACATTGAATTTTGCCTCTTCTGATGATGATCATTTTACTCAGACACACAGCTGCAGGTTCAGAAATTCCTGAGTCACAAAATATTAGAGGCTGGAAGAATACTTTGAAATAACCAGATCACTGACTGAATATATCCTATCTGTTTTCTCAGTTTTGAAATTCCTCCCCAGATATCTGGTTTTGGCCTTAGTAAAGAAGACAGAATTGGTGGAGATGAAGTCAATGGGCTGTCTGGTCTTGGCACATAAACCTCTCCTTTCTTCGACTCTGAGAAAAAACATGGTGAAAACAGAGAGATCAAGTGGTGCTTGGCAACTAGGAATCATGAAAAATAATGAAAAAAGAGGACAAGTTCCAACAAAGATCATAGAAAACAAACAGAACCTAAATCACACAGCAGGAAAGTATTTCTCAATCACACATCATAACCACACAGAAGGCAGGAGACCTACACATACAAACATTAATGCCCCAAAGAATGAAGAGAACCTAAAAGTAAGATGGAATTTGACCTTCACCTCAGCCTATAATCAGTCATTCTTGGAGTTAGGATAAGGATCTGTAGGATCTTGTGAGAGACTCTAATGAAACTATCCATTCTGCCACAGAAGATTGACTTCCTTTTTGATAAATAATGGTGACAACTGACAGTACTGTAACCTGGAAAAGTTGACTAGGAAAGCAAAAGACTAAACTGGCCATTTCAGGATGGTTTTCTGGGAGAAGCAGAAGATGAATAGAGACTGAGGAAATAATCTGTGAATCATCACAGCTATAATGACAAAAGCACCATACTGAAAAACAAAGCACATTTCTTGACCAGTGATATTGCATTTCATGCTGGCTGCATGGATGAATACGTACTTCCTACTAAGCTCCTAGAGGACACCAATAGCCATAATTTCAATTTCACTTGTATCAAGCACAGTCAAAGATTATATCCCACTTTACTGGTAATAATGACTACTACCAAAGACCCAACCTAGTGAGCTCTGGAATGTGGCTGAACTGGAATCATACTGTGGTCTTTCCTTGACAACCACACATCGATCACAAGCCAGCTGTGCAGAATGAGGAAGTACACGATGGCTACATCCACCCTGAAAATGTGATCTGCAAAATGTGAAGGGATGGAGGGTATATTCCCTGTCTTCAAGAGAGCCCTAGGTAATAATCTACTAATTGAGTCACTTCAGTCAAATTTCACCAATTACAAGGCAAGAATACATATCAAATTGTGTTAGAGAAGTGTGCAAATTCTCATGAAAAGTATGACATCACTGATGTAGAATAAGATAATGGGTGAAATTATACAAGTCAATAATTCTGCAGTCTGAAAGCTCATACTTTGATCTTACATAAATGCTGTTCTAGAAGTAAATATACCATTGATTTGTCCATATTATAATGTGATCTAACAGAGGGTTTTTTAGCAATTAGTTTAATTCTTTCAAATGGAATCAGAATTCATTATGTTTGCCAGTCATAGTGTCTGTTACAATGTACTGTAACAAAAAAATGCAAGCATCTGTAACTTCAGATGTTTTCTATGTATTTCTTTTCTCTAGGTTGAAGGCATAACATCATCAGGTTTCACAAGCAGTAGCTGCTCTACTTTCCACAACAACTAGACAATGGCGACTGCAACTGTTTTTCTGAATTAAGGCATAAAACTTCCTCCAACCCTCCATGCCTGGCACCTGTTTAGGACCACCATCTCCCAGTTATCTTTACCGATATGAGGTGCTCCAAAGGCACAAAGAAGTTTCTTTTTTCAACCCCTCCCTCCTTCACCTCTTTTTTGAGTGAAGTTATGCTTCAAGAAGAAAGTTAAAGCCTGCACATTCTTTCCACTTATATGCACCATTAACTGCAGCTCGTTCAAGAACATATCACCAATTGCTTCATAATACTTTCTTTCTTAATGGGCATTTACAAACGTTTTTCTTTCA
Organism: Margarornis squamiger; assembly: GCA_035222235.1. Taxonomy (NCBI): domain Eukaryota; kingdom Metazoa; phylum Chordata; class Aves; order Passeriformes; family Furnariidae; genus Margarornis; species Margarornis squamiger. The sequence goes on from JAWWTY010000077.1 coordinate 132,665,388, forward strand.
ACAGCACTATCTTCTGCATCAGGAAGCGCAGGCATTCACCTTTAATTCCTGACTTTAGCAGCATTCTGGTACTTAATCATCATAACATGGCTAACACTATCACCAGGTCTTACCATCCTGCAATCTTAAAATGCCCAGCCCTGGGAACAGAAACAAAACACTCTGGCTTTACAGAAATTGCAAGGGTGAAAGAAAAGCATTTAAAAATAATGTAGGAAACACTGAGGAAGAGTTTTAAAGATTTAGGAGGACTACAGACAAATTGTTCCTCCAGTCAGTTTTCCAGCTCTTTTGTCTGTTTACAGTGAAGATGAAAAAAAGGTTTGAAAATAGACTCCAGTGTAAGTCTGCTTAAATACTTTTATACATTTTACCTGTTAAGTGAAACTATCCTACAAGACACGGGAGTGAAATTATGTACTTGCTTTCCCTTCAGCCTCACTTTGTTCTGACTAATGAACTGGACATAATGCATTTGATTCTACTGATATCTTTTTGTAAGAAACAAATAGATCAAATTAGGTATCAATGCACTGAGTACAAATCTACTCTGTTACTGAGGTTGTCCCAATGAATAGAGAAAGCATGCAATTGAATGAATCATATTGTGAAAAGCAGTGCACTTAAATGGAACTAATTCCCAAATCTCAAACCAAAACTGAATGATTGCATTATAATGTTTATTGTATTCAATTTTATGGATAACTTTGCCAGATATACATTGTAAAAGGCTATTGTATATGATAGCATAACATAAATCAGTCAAATACAATTTGGACAAGGAAAACCAGAAGGATGTGTGATGTCTGTACTGAATTTGTGTATCTTACGCACAGGGAGCTTTTCTGATTTTGATTTTCATGAAACTGAAATGTGATTCTAAACATATAAAAGTAGCCAAGTTAAAAAATGTGTTGTCTCGGCCACACTGTACATGTAAAGCCTTGGGATGTAAGCTTTAACCATTTAAATGCTCTCTTTGGATTAAGAAATGTCACTTCATAAAGAAAATTGTGACACTTCTCCCTCCCCACATTTACTCACCCCATTTCACTACAGTTCAAAAATACTGTCAACTGAGAAAATCAACATTATTTTATTTGTGTCTTTTGTTCTTTTTTAGAAATCATGAGTTCTTCAGAAATGCTATTCTGGTGCTGGGGTGGAGGAATGTACATAATTTGTAAAACTGTGGTTTCTTTAGAACATAGAGATTTAGTAAATTTACCAAAGATGGGTTCAGTGGTCACAATTAAATTTATGAACTCAGACAACTCAATCCCTCAGATTAATTTGTAATATTTATAATTTCTATAGTCCATCCTATGCTCCAATACTCACACTTCAAATTCCAGAGAATATCTGATATTCTGCAAACACAGGCACAATTACCTTATGTGATTGACTATACCAAGAAATAAGAAAGAGAGGTTTTAAGGAAAAGTGAATCACAGGATTGGAAGGAAACTCCTGGATTATGAAGTCCAGCAACAACACTGTAAAATTCCTTTATAATTTTTTCTGCTTTGTCAAACACAAGCGGCTCATTAGACTAGAGCTCTCAGCGGCCAGAGCAAACTGATTTCCCAGATCCCCTGCAGCGCACTTGTACCACACATTGTAGTAACATCCCATGCAAAGGCTGCAATTAGCTGTCTTTAGCTCACTTGTACTAGAGACACAGACAGAATTGTGACTGGGCTTTGCTGATCATGAGATATGATAGGAGAGACAGAGCTGAATGAATGAGAACACAATAATTTGGCAGTGACACAGGAACTAAATCTTAGCAGTAATGTAGGCTGACCCTTTCTCTCTACACAGTAGAGCTGCCACAGAAGTTTCATACCAGTGTGTTTGGCCTAATGGCTTCTCTTAAGCACATATTTCATCTAAGGGAATATTTTTTAGACCTTCCAAAGGCAGGAGTTATATCCAGAAAATAGAATGAGAGTAAGCAAGACAAAGTAATATTTTACATGTGCTTGCTGATCTTTTCTGGCTTAGGCCCTTGAGCTTTATAAAGGTGAGCAATAAAAGCTGATGTTGTTGAGTATCCATATCCTGTACAGCACTTTTTATAGGGAGGTAAATGTCTGCAGTAATGGAAAATCAAAACAATACGGTCTTGCCTCAGAGTATTTTTAAAATTATTTTACTAGGTCATTTTCATAAATGTTAGAAAACAAAAAGGTAATTTTTAGATTATTTCATATTGATCTTCATGATTTTGTCGCCAAAACCTTGCTGGTGACATCAGGAATATATTTTTATCACACACCTCCACCACTCAGCTTGCAGCACTTTCTGGGGGGCCAGGTGTCTCCAATTTGGAAGAAATTATTAAAATCTGTTCAGCTGGTTCTGCATCAAAGAACTCTGTAATTGCTTGGTTCTAGGGCTTTCTGCCATCTGAGGCTGAAATAGCAACCATCTGCTAAGAATTGTTCCATTGAGTAGTTTTATTCATATTTTGCTGAACAACAACAACAACAACAAAAAATCTTTAAAAAACAAAACCCTTCTTAGTTATAGCTTAGTTTTGAATGAAGTTTTGAAACATGCATTTTCTCATCTTCTTGTTGTCAAGTTTCTGCACTGGTTGATTGTACAGCAGAAAGAATGGTTTCCTTACCATGAAATATTGTTACTTCATGCTAATCATGTCTCACAAGAAAAAGAATAATTGTTTTCTTATTATTCACTCACCAATTCACAGAGTGCTGAGAGCTCCACAGATTAAACTAAAGAGAATTCCTGGTCTAGAAAGCATAGGACTTGAAGAATGGTTTTCTCTATAAAACAGTTTCTGTAAAATCAATGTTCACATTCTACTATCTAAGGTCACTTGGTCATTTAGGAAGAGATTTATCTTGAACAACTTGTACCATCTCAAAGTTAAGTCTCTAATAAAAATCTAGTCCTCAGGGTTTCTTGTGTAGTCAGTACTAAGGCACAAACACATTCACTGAACAATTCACCTGAATGTTCATGTTTAAACCGGAAGAGATGAATCAGTTTGTGGAAGTATGTCCCCATCTATCTGTTTATATGCTGCCACCATCCAACTTTAGACCCTTTCTTTGTGTTTCTGTGTGCTCTGCCATAAAAGGAAGTGCTTAGTTTCTCCAAATCTTTATGTAGTTTTCCAATTTTATAACTGCTGAGGCCACATACAAATCCTTAATAGATCTTCATTTTCTGACACTAACTTCCATTGCATTTAACAATAGTGAAGAGCTATGAAAGACAGATTATACGAATACAACTAGTACAGAAAGTATATACATACAGGAATATTAATTCTATGATTTCTAGTTTCTGAAAAATGTAAATTTTGGATTTTGACTTTGTTTTTTTTTTTTTTTTTTTAATTTGTGATTGGGGAATGGAAAGGAGGAAATAGTACCACTCTATTGCATGAAACATCTTCCATCTTGAATGATAGCCACATAATATAACTTTTCCCCTTGAAGACTCTTAAGACCAAAACAATGTTAGTGGATGACTTTACAAGTGAGGAACAGAGGGACTGAGCAGTGAATTAACCAAAGCATCAAAGGATGTCTAGAGCAAGGGTTGGAGTCAACTCTCAATTTTCAAATTCAGGCTTTTGAATTCATCACTGCAGCCTTTTCAGCTTTTTTTCTAAGGCTTCTCTTTTTCAGTTCAACACACAACTGCCAACTCTATCTTCTCACATCTGGAGAAGCCAGCACTCTACTATCATGTTCCATGTGTCAGGCACTTAGTATGTGGCTTTATTCCCAATTCTTCTGGTTCAAAATCTCTGGAAGAGAGGAATATTGGAGATAGTAACTGCTAAATGATCACATTTATAATATTTCAAAGGGAGGGCAGAATGTTGCAATAGAAGTCAGGAGATTGTGGTAGAGTAAAATAGAATAGTGCCACCTTTATAAAGCTTGTGGGCCTAACATGGAAAGCATCAGGAAGAACGTGTAAAATGTTACTTTTAACTTACTAGACATATAAAGTATTTTCATCCCTTCTCCTATAATTTCTACTTATGGAAGCCATAAGAACAAGTAGGCTGGAGGTGTGCTGTAGTGACTGCCTACCTTGCACTTTTGAAGCAGGAATTGATTTCTTGTACAGTAGAACAGCATAATATGACTTTGGGAGTTTAACTCATTGATAATTTTATTATCTAACTCATTGTTTCAAAGTTGCTTTGACATTGTTAGTGTTTTAGATATATATGAAAACAGGAAAGTAAGAGCTTTAGTTTTCATTAGTCTTTAATCTGTGCCTCAGTCATTACTGATCCCATAGGAAGACCAACTAACTATATACTGTATGTGGGTCTCATCCTTAGGCCCAGCAATATAGTAACAGTTCACAGAAGTCATTCATAACCTGAGACTTTTGCAATGCCTTCCTGTCATATCTTTGCACCATCATTAAGACATCATTAATTTCAGGCAGAGCCTTGGTCAAATGCCAAGCAATTCTTACTCTTCCCTTTGTGCTGCAAGGAAGAGGGGATTCAAAATGACAGAGCACCCAAGAGCTGGGAGACACCCACAGACAGCTAAGCAGACAGGATACATTCCCCTTGGCTGCCAGTAAGATGGTAATCTTCTCTCAGAGGCATATCAAAATGTTGGATTTCTTGCTAGGGGGACAAACAGATGGCCATGAGCTTGTGTTTTCAATCCATGTGTTTTATGACATTTGGAAAGTGCATTTTACTGGAAACTGGGGAACTGCTTTATTCTAAAGCTCCTCTTCTTGACAGAGCTCTCCTTACCAGCATAGTCCAGTGTTCAATTTCTTCCCAGAGCCCTCTGAACAAACAGTCTTTTCTGTCCTTCCTTCACTTCAGGACTCCCTGAAGGTCTGAGAGTTGATGCCCAACCAAAGCAGACCACTCTCAGACAGCCCACTGAGATGTGGTTAGACCCAAGGCTGGACACTTACTGATACAGCCTTCAGTCATCCCACCTCAGGTGAAGCATCCTCTGGGGACTTTAGCTAAGCTACATACTTCTTCGTTAATTTCTTACTGTCCCTTACTGGCTCTTAGATCATTGCAGTAACAGAATTACTGTGACCAGGAATGCTGCTTTATGGCAAAAAATAAAACTGGAATTAAATTGAGTGTGACAGTGACCATAGAGAAGAATAACATTGTTTATGGAGCTCTTGCACTGCTCAGATTCCACAGGCAACACTGGGATTGTAAAACAAGACTTAGTTTGATTTTATACATAGCAACAACATCAAAACTGACAGAAACAAGAGCTGTGAGATAGAAACATACCAAAACCATGCTTGTGTCAGAAGAGTTTTGACTAATGAACTGAAGACAGGAGGTCTGAAGTGATCTATTCAGTGCTAAGGTTAGTAGCAGCACTATAACTTAGCCAAATATGATTTTCCCAGCTCTTTTTTTTTTTTTTTTTTCCTAGTGAGGGAGCTGCCTTGCTTTTTTGCTGTTGGTAAACCGAGGAGTCTTAATACCAAAAGAAACTGCTTTATGGAACAGTATTATAAGGAATTGTAAAGCAAGAAAAACAGAACATGGGTACAACACCAACATGCTCAGTATTGCCACCTCCATGGCATCAGGGACAACGGAACAAGCTGGTACTAGCAAAGAAAAGTACAAAGCAATGGCATGACTTGTTGTAGGAGGAATCTCCTACAGCAATGTGGCTGGCATTGAAGCAAGAAGCTGCCAGAGATGTTTGCAGTTAATTGACAGAAGTCATGTTAGTATCCTGGTTTGAATGAAGCTTTTTGCAATATGGAGATCTCCATTATGGAAATTTAAATCAACAATTGTAACACACAGGTTCAAATTAATGACCTGACACACTGGAAGATGGAAACGGGGAAGCAAAAACTGAGATGTTCATTACTCTAATGTATAATGTGCATGCAAACACTCTCTTCATGTAATTACTTTTCACTGTAAGCTTGCAATAACAACTACCAGTATAATAACCAGGCAGCACTTTAGACACAATATGGAATAAATACCCCTTTCTTTTCAACAAAGATTTAAGTAGTAAAAGATACATCCATCAGCAAACAGACCAATTGAACTTGTCAAACAGGTAGACAAAAAATAGGGAAATTAAAAAATTATTTTTAAACTCTTAATATTGGGCAGTCAATATCATAATAATAAAAAAAGGATAAATTCCAGCTCTAATAACATCCAGTCATCCATGAACTGCATTGGCACTGGTAGTATCTCTTTTGGGAAGAACAATAATCACAAAGATTCAAACTTGGAAGTATTCATAAAATTCTGCTAACAAAAATATTTTAGAGCATGAAATCCATAGAAAAAAGAACATGTGACAGAAGTAAATGTAATACTCATGGTTATGCATACATAAGCTTATGCAGAAACTCTAATACAGAACACTTGTAGACTTCTATAGATGGTTTGAAACTTCCCCAGGGGAGATTTCTTAAGAAGCATCCACACCCTTCAGAAAAATTTCCCTCAGAATACAGTCATATTCAAGGAGAAGGCCTGTAAAAATAGCATGCCATATACTGATGTAACTCATCATACACTCATTGGGAGCAAGTAGAGGCATAAGTGAAACTGCCTGTATAATTGAGTTTTTCCAGGGTTATTTTCTTGTTTGCCTGCATGCTTGCTTTTATTCAAATTAAGAAAAGAATAAACTGGAAGGAAAACTGTATTCTGATAAGGTCCCTCTGGGAGACCTAAAATTCCTTTTTTTTTTTTTTTTTTTTTTATGACTGAATAGGCTTCCACCCTCTGGAGATGTGGCTCTTCAGTGTCATGATGCTTCCAGTCCTTGGCTGCCTGCTTTCTGGAAATAAGACATAGACAAGTGGCCTGAGAAACTACTTGCCTGGAGAACAAAAGTTAAGGGCACCCTGGATTGAATGACAGGGCTCACAAATTCCTGCAGAATCGAGCAGTATTCAGAAACCCTCCAGGGATGACACTGACACAGTGAAAGCTGTCTGTGGCACGAGGGCCTACCCTGATAAGACCTAAAATCCAGTCAGAGAATGCATAGAATGCAAGCCACCATGCAAATTCAACTGGTGGCACCAGGGTGCCGTCTTGGTGTTGATATGTGCTAAAACCAACCTAATTCACCAGACTTCAAATACACATCCTGCTTTTGGAAGCAGGATTTTACAGATAAGCTAGTCTGCTGGCCTGTAACATAACCCTTGGCGTGTACGTGTGGAGATTCCCCTCTTGCGAGGGGATGGATACTCCTCAAGGCTGACCAAAAGAGATCACCCCTTGAACACTGGTATCGGTGAACTACATCAAATCTCTATTTAATAATTTCTTTTTGCTAGTTTTAATATATTTGCTTCAATAATTGCTTCAATATAGTCCTATCTTATACTATACTACTAGTAGTTGTAGCTTTTATATTGTCTAGTAAATAGTTCTGATTAAGATAATTGTCTAATAATTTGTAAAAATAAATAATTAATTTCATATAAATATTCTCATTTTGCCAATCATTAAAACCTGCAGGACAAAAGTGGTTCAATCACACCTCTATAATTCCTTAAATTTAAACCATTGACATAATCCATGACTGATTGGATTAGCTGCACCAAGACTCCTCTCTGAGAAGGGGTTTCGAAAGCAAGAGAGTCCTTTCTGCACCTCATGACTCAACAGCAGGGCTCTTTCAAGAAATTTTGTCTAAGCCTTCCACTCCTCCTCCATCCCCCAACAATACTGTCTACCTTACTTAGAAATGTTCCCACAAATGTCTTTCCAAGAAATGCTTCAGGAACCAGTACCAGATGTGCAAAAAAAGGTGAAGGGGTTCTTTCTGAGCATGATTTTCTAAAAGTCTGTAAATGAAGTTCATTTTTCCTAGTGTACTAGCTGATGCTGCCTACTAATGCACCAGGCCATGAATAGGAGGGCACGGTTTCATCAGTGTTATCATCTCCCTTGCCTTGATATTCTTCATCTATGACTGGAACTCAAATGTGAGAAGAGATTAAAGCAAAGTATGCCAGTCTGTGCAGGGTTGCAATCTTAAAAATGCTCCCAAACCTTGCCTTTTTTTTTCTTAATTTCCTAAAAAATTTCAATATATTATACTTAGAACAGGTCCTTAAAATCACACAGGTCTTGCAAGAAAAGGTGCTCTATTACCACTAGATCCTGTCAAAATAAAGCCAAACCACCAGAAAGCACAATACACTAATCAGATTAGTCCAGTGTCAAGGTTTCTGTGTAAAACTACACACAATATCAGAGCAATGTGGTGCTAATGTGATACTACTGCTGTTACTGCAGGTGCCATATGGGTGCTTCATAGTGCCAGTACTGTCATGGCCTTAAAATATGAAGGTTTCATTAACATGTTCTTTGAATCTGTAACCTTATCCCTTAGGGATTATCTTTCGCTCACTCTAAGACTATTTTTTCTATGTGTGACTGATTTCTCTCATTATTTATTTTAATTAAGCTTATCTTGAAAATAAAAATGAGAAAATACTTCTGTCCTTAATTATAAGAAGTGTTTACTTGACACTATGTCAGCAGGGAAATATTTTATGGTAACATAGATTTTGTAGCTTTTGCTTAAACTTTAATTTTACACTGTCCACATAGATTTTCACCTTAAACCTCTAAGTGTCAGGTAGTCTGGATAATACTCCTATTTCTGGTCAGCTGATCAAGAAATTATGAACAGCTGGAGAAGTGGAAGTTGCTGAGACTTTCCATATTTCCAGATTAGCCACTATAAAAATTAAAATCACACAGAATTATGGAAGGAGTTTTGAATGTAAATTTCTTGTACTTTAGCAATATTGACAGTGGGAAGACTTCACTTGCAAATTACACTAAGGATAGAATTTATATTTGCTTTGTCAAGTGCTGGAGATATGGATCATATTGCACGCCCTATAGCATCCAGTATAATGATGCTTTTGTTCTTGGCAGCTCTTATTTCACAAAACAAATAATCCCTATTATATGAACTTCCTAAAGGCAACATATATTAGCACATATTAGCAAAACCTAGTGCTTTGCTTGTTTCCCTCTTGATGTTTCCTTGATTTGTTTTCTTCTTTTCCTACTGCAGAAGCCCCACAATTGTCCGAAATTTCCAGAGAGTTAAATATTTTTTAGTTTTTGGTTAATTTATTAATCCACATTTTGTGATTTGATTGTGCAATATTTAAAGAATTAGATTAAAGACTTCTACTAAAACAACTGTACCAAAATAAACCATAGTTGTATTCTTCCTATTAGTTTCTCCCAACATGTCCCTCACAAATGACACATACCTCTGATGTTGGAGGTGAGCACTCATTTTGCTTTCCACTATCTGCTTTCCCAAGTGGAATAGGAGAAAAGAGAATTTTTTTTTTTCTTCACTAAATTGCTCACTGAGAATTGTAATGGTGCCTTGGTAAGTGGAAGTCTGTTAGCAGTTATAACAGTTGAATGGAAGAGGGAGGAGGATGTACCTGGGAGATGAAGGTCTCCCAGGGGCTCAACTTATATTTTCATTTTTTCAGTCTGATGACCTTCCTTTGCATTGCCCTTCAAATATACTGTCATGGAACCACTACAGGGTGGAAAACCTTTAAGGAAAGAGTTCAAAGGATTCTTTAGATTTACATTTAACAGTCTGCTATATTAACAGCATAATTCACTTTGACTCAAGTGGAGTAAATGACATCATTATTATACTGTGGGAGAAAGAAGTTAAGTTGGAAATAATGTTGTTCAGAATCTTATCAGCAATATTTATGAAAGTATTAATATGACATCAGGGAAAAAAATTGAGCTAAAATCCTGAAGAATGTGTTTTATATTGTAAACTTCCATAAACCGTTGACACAGAGCAGCTTTAGCATTTGGCACAACTGTTTTCTCTCTGAAATGCTGTTTATGGCAAAAGAACAAAAAAAAAAATACCATATTTTGTTCTTGTTCTCAGATTTCTTTAGTAGTGACTGACATATTTATGGCATATGAATGTGTGCAGATGAATATGTGAATAACTAGAGAGAAAATGAGTTAATCAACATCTTAATCTTCATCTAGATCCATTACTGTCTGAGAAAAACAATCCAGACCTTTTGAAAGAACAAAAGTTATTGTACTTATCTTTTATTTAGTCTTTTTGGAATCAAAAGGGAAATTGAAATGAAAGTGGGATATTTTTAGCAGTAATCTGTCCAGTGAAATATATACTTTTTTTTCTTTAAGAATAAGTAATGCAATCTAATTATTGAGACATTAATGGCATAATTATATATACATATATATAGATGAAATATAGAAGCAAAATTAATTTATATTTCAATACCATGTTTTCTAGTTATAGCTGGCATGAGAGATAGGTTTGTGGTACGTACCAAGGTATGTCATTATATTTTGGTAATATCTTTAATGTAGAGGTGTATTTAAATTGCTGAAAATAGCAGTATTACTGTTCTCTTACAAATAGAAGACAAGATTTTTTAATAAATTTGGAAAATAATAGACCTTCAATAATGAAAAAGTAGAAGAAAATGCTCTTAAGACAAACTTTGGAGAATAGATATAATTTTAAGTAGAGACAGTATAATACTGAGGGAAAGCAACAGTAATGATATCTCTCTAGTGTGGTACACTTTGAAATTACTTAAATGAAACGTTTATCATTATAGAAAATATTTGGAATGGTGTGAGTGGAAAGTTAATAACATAATTTGAGTAGACATAATTTTCTACTAAAATAATTTTGCTATTCTTTTTGGCCTAAAATCTTCCTCATTATTTTGCCAAAATCCATTGCCCTTATTTTACCAAGTTTTCCATATCAAACCTTACAAAAAAAATATGGAAAGAAAATATATTTTAAAGAATATATGAAGATATTCTGTGTTTTTATTTTTTCATTTTAATAGACACTTTCAAATCAGCCAGTTGTAGCATTCAGATAATTAACAAGGGGACTGGCTAGAAATACTAAATTAGGTGATTTTATTGCAATTGATGAACCTGAAAACGATACCCCCCATTTCAGACAGATAGATATATATACAGACACTAAGTATATTCATGTATTCCATGACTTTGGTTTACCTCTGTTCTTAACTCCAAATGGCTGTTGTCTTTTAGGTGAGTGCACCAGCTCCCTTGGGAAGATGCTTATCACTTCCTGACTTGGTGCCATAAAGCGTCCATGTGCAGTGATACTGGGCTTTATGCTGTTTACTTTTCAGTGCCTTGTGGCTCTGGCTCAGAGCTTTTTATTTGTCTTAGCTTTTTGCACTTTTCCTACAGTGGAAGTGTCTATTCATCTCCAATTGAAAAGGTATCTGATATGAGCAGACAATAATTCTGGAACTAGTTTCTGAATATATTTCTTTTGGAGACAGTTATTACTCTCCAATTGAGAGATGTTCTCACTGGTGACAGAAGATCTTAGCTGTAATTTGTTTCTAAGAATTTTACTCTCCTCTTAATTGAAAACTATCTGTAAAGTCAATAAACTCATTAGCCTTCACATTATAGTAACAATGGACTGGAACACAGAAGTTCTGGGAATCAAGTTTAAAAGGAAATGTGAAAGATAAAAATGTTCACTGTTTTCTCTCTGGCAGTTCCAATGGAATTATGAACTGTCATTTGTGGTAACCATGACACATTTTGTGGGAGATACAAAATAAATTTGTATTTCTGTACAGTATAAAATCTTGATATACACTCTAGATGATTCAAAGCTCAGAAGAATTTCTGCAAAGTTCTATATACATGAGGAAGTAGGATAGTGTGTCAAACAAGGAAAGATGAATTGTGGTTCTCCCACCACACTACTTGATTAAGGTTATTAATGAAACAAACTTTGCGGAGAAGACACACAGAGCTTTTGCATACTGAAACATCCAACTCTGAGTCCTGTACAACAAAGATACATTATACCCACACTGCCTTCTGAGAGGGTTTCTAATGGTTTCTGAAGCATCTGTCATACCAGGAGAGACTGATAGAGCAGAGTCTCTTCAGCCCAGATATGAGAAGGCTCAGAGGAACCTTATCCATGTGAATAAATACCTGATGGGAGGAGTAAAGAAGAGAGAAGCAGGCTCTTTTCAGTGGTGCACAATCACAGGACAAGAAGCAATGGGCAAAAATTGAAATACAAGAAACTACATTTAAAAATTAGAGAAAGCTTTATGCGCTGAGAGTGTGGTTGGATATTGGGACAGCTTGCTGAGAGAGGGTTTGGAGTCTCTGTCCTTGAAGATTTTAAAAACCTGACTGGGCATGGTCATGAGCAACCAAGTCTGGCTGGCCTGCTCAGAGTGGGGCTAGACTGGACTGGACAAGATCCAGAGGTGCTCTGAGGTGACTGAAGATCATCCAGCCTCATTCACACAGTAGTTCCCTCTGTTGATACTGCAGAAGAAGTCTTGTCACAACAACTTGTTAAAATTCAGCTGAGATTATCTGTGGTTAAAGTTTTGTAAGAAAAATATCTTTCAAATTAAATTTTGAATTAATAATGCCTATTTTTTTAAAATATAAATTATGCATGATGCCCCCGTTCAGTATATTTCTGATCAGTACTTAACATATATCATGCAGTTCTTGCTTTATATTCTAGTTAGTAACAATAAGTGTTTAATATCACAATCTTTTTTAGTGTAAATTTGAAAAGCTTTTCATTGATGTGAATGAAGGACTAACAGTAAAACTCTTCCTTTACTAAGAATAGTTTTAGAATACAATGTAATTAGACTGAGAAATCAAAAGAATTATTTGGAAAGATACACTTAAAGTTTATAAAACTGCTACAAATTGTTATTTCATGAAAAAGTATAGCTTTTAAAAAAAAAATTGTACAAGAGGAGAAGGTGAAAAGAGTGGGGAATGCAGTAATTAGTAGTTTCCTGCCAAAAAAAGAGATACAGCTTAAAAAGTCATCTATCATGTGTAAATCAAATGCATATCTTATATACAAAAGGTCAGAATGGATTTTCATATTTTGAGAGCTTGTTTCCATATACAGATTAAAAATTAATGTATGATAGAGGTTATATAGCTTTTGGCTACAATTCCCTTACAGTATATTCATTTTAGATGTGTTAGAAGAGTGTTACAGAAGGATATTTCAAGCTAATAGATTTATCAGATAACAATAATAAAACTGCTGTTAGTTCATACCAACACATAGAAAGTGCAGAGCAAATCAAATATATTCCAAAAGTAGATGTTAACTTTATACTTAAAATAGAAAATATTTTGGTGGTCTGTTTGTCTTTTGATGAAAATAGGCATGATGAAAAGTTCTTTAACTTACTATATTGTATACATCCTCTCTCCTCTCCTCTCCTCTCCTCTCCTCTCCTCTCCTCTCCTCTCCTCTCCTCTCCTCTCCTCTCCTATCCTCTCCT